>JARFIY010000006.1:1200000-1697218 GCA_036346155.1 Sinelater perroti | reverse complement strand
GTGTGATGCACTAAACGTTCTTAAATAAGTATAATAGTAAGCTCCCTTTATATAATTGCTATTAGCAATAAAATAATCGGCTTGCCATCATTATTTCATGTGCTCGCAAAGCTAGCGCATTCCGATACGCGGCTATCAAAGCTCCGCAAATAATTGCAGCTGGAATAAAAATAAACGCGTGGCAGCGCAAAAATGCTTTATGACAGAGAAGGATCGTCAAAAGAAAGAAATTATAACGAACTTGGCAACTAATAAGGCAAATAAATATGGAAATATCCGACAAAAAACAGAAAATTGAAAAAACGGTAAAGCGCGATAATAAAACCCATAAATTGTTTATGGCAACGTGGAATATGAGAGGAACATACGAAGAAGGTGCATTATTAAAGGTAATAAAAGAAATTGCAAAACAAAAAGTGTATGTCTTAGCAATCCAAGGAACTAAACAAATTACAAAAGAAGTAACGGAGGTAGACATATACATATTTCTGAACAGCGGTGGAGACAATAGAATGCTGGGTACATATTTTTTAATAAGCAATAAACTTTAAACCAATATCAGATAGAATCTGCATCCTAAGACTTAAAGGAAGGTACCAAAATATAACCCTTGTAAATGTGCACGCACAACAGAAGCGATCTAAATTGATGATAAGGAGGAATTCTACGAAATTTTAGAAACGGAGTATAACAAAATACCAAAATATGATCTGAAACTAGTATTGCTGGATGTAAACGCCCAAATAGGGAGGGAAGAAGTATATAGACTCACAATTGGAAAATTTAGCAAACATACGCAGTCCAACGAAAATAAGAAATTATTAATTGATTTCGAGGATAAACAATGAAGTGCACGGAAAAGATAGAAGAAGAAGCTTATAATAATACAATAAGGGAACATGGTTATCACCAGAACATTTTAGGTTGAATACAAATCAAATCAATCATGTGTTGATACATAAGACAAGGAGGAAAAGGATAAAAAATAGAAGCTTACAGAGGCATGCAGATTCCAACATTTTATGGTTGGAAATAAAATGATAAAAACAAATTATACCAATCAAAAGGATCCAAGGAGCAGGAAAAGAGGTAATAAAATCAGAAGCTTCAGCAAGAAAAGGAAAGAAAACAAAATGTTAGCAAAAATACAAATAAGGAATAGAAACATAAAAAGAAGTAAAATATAGAAGAATCTATGGGGAATCAATAAACAAAGTAATTATAGAGGAACAAAGGAACTTAGAAATAAAGAAAAAGAATAAATGAAAAGATGGTTACGATGAAAGAAATTGTAAGGGAAAGGTGACAGATAGGACGAAAGAATGGAAAGCAATGTTAGATTACTAAAAAATTCGAAGAATACTGATATAGAGAAGAACCAGGAATTATCCGATGTAAATCAAAAGGATAATTTGGAAGAGAAACCACCCGAGCTAGACGAAATAATAACTGTAATAAGGGAATTGAAAAACAATAAAAGTCCAGGAGGTGATGACATAGAGGCCGAATTAATAAAATATGGAGGAGAGGAATTACATCGAATAATACACAACGTAATAGAACAAATATGGAAGGAAGAAAAAATGCAGAAATCTTAGACAGAAGCAATAATATGCCCCATATTTAAAAAAGGAGCAAAGACCGAATGCGAAAACTACAGAGGAATAGCACTTTTGAATATTGCCTACAAAATTCTAGCCGTATGCATCAAGAGCAGAATAGTAAATAGAGTAGAACGAACCTTGGAAGAGTACCAATGCGGATTCCGAAAAGGAAAATCGGTAACAGACTAACTCCTTATATTAAGAAAAATACAAGCCGAAAGTTACGAGCATAAATTAAGCACACATGTGTTATTCATAGACTTCCAACAAGCATATGACAGCATTAACCGCAATCAACTGTGGCAGGCAATGACTGAAACAGGCATACCAGGGAAAATAATTAGACTAGTGAGAATGACATTAACGAAAACGGAAAACAGAGTAAGAGTGGAAGGAGATTTGACAAGGAGATTCGAAGTTAAAATGAGACTAAGGCAAGGAGATCCAGTTTCGGCTGTTTTATTTAATATAGCACTAGAAAGGGTTATTAGAGAAAGCGGCATACATCGATCAGGCTTAGTATATCATAAAAGACACCAATGTTTAGCATTTGCAGACGACGTTGCGCTGCTAACAAGAAGTAGAGCAGAACTGGAGGAGGTGGTAAGGCACTTGGAGAAAGCAGCCCAAAGAATGGGTCTGAGAATAAATAAACGGAAGACAAAAAACATGAAATGGAGTAACGACGATTTTGAAACAAATAAGTGGTTTGAATTAAGGACAGGCGAAAAAACGTATAAATTTGAAGAAGTAGCAAATTTTGCCTCTCTAGGAACAATTGTCACGAAAACACCGACAGTAGCGAATGAGATAGAAGCAAGAATAATGACTGGAAACAAGTGTGCGTTTGCGCTAAATGAAGTGCTTAAAAGTAAAGTAGTGTCGAAAAGGTTAAAAGTACGAATTTATAAAACCATAATAAGACCAATAGCTTACACGGGAGTGAAATGTGGACACTGTCAAAAGCAAGTCAACAGAGGCCAGGAGTGTGGGAAAGGAAAGTATTAAGAAAAATCTACGGAGGAAAGAAAGTAGAAGACACATGGGAAAGAAGAACAAATCGAGAAATAAGAGAATTGTATGCCGAACCGGACCTAATAGGAGAAATAAAAGCCAAGAGACTGAGATGGATAGGACATGTGACGAGGATGTCTGAAGAACGCCTTCTAAAAAAAGTTCTCGAAAGCAAATTAGGTGGATCCAGAAGAAGAGGAAGACCAAGGTCAACATGGATGAATAAAGTTGAAAGGGACCTAAGACAACTGAAAGTCACAAGATGAAAAGAAAAAGGAAAACAGAGAAAGGAATGGCAAAAAATCGTACATCAAGCCAAAGGCCTACAAGGCCTGTAGCACTATAATATATTTTTTTATTAAGAGTTTTTTCATCTGTTGGGGCGTACATGTCTATAGCAAATAGGCCTATTTGGACATATAGTGTCGAATTATGGGGCTGCAGCAAACCGTCTAATACAAAAATTTTACAAACCTTTCAATCTAAAACCCTCAGAATGTTACTAAATGCACCTTGGTATGTCTCCAACAACACCATACACGACGACCTCAAAATACCGTTTATACACGACGTCATCAGTGCTTACTCTGTTAAACACAAAAATTGAAGCGTAACCCACAGCAACGAGCTAATCAGTGAACTGTTCAGACAACCATTGGAAAATAGAAGACTTAACAGAACATGGCCAGAAGACCTAGCTAGGTGAATCCAAAGAGCCGTCAATGGATGGCCCCTGACTCAAGTGAACTTCTTTCAACCCATTTACTTATTACTTTATTAAGTAGACTGTAAATTTGCATTAATCCAATAAAAAAAAATTCTATAGCAGTTTTTTGTTAATTCAATAAAACTCCATATAAATTAGTTATTCATAAAATCAGTAATTAAGTTTATAGTTCCTTGCCATGAAAGTTGTATAATCAAATTTCTCGAGTAGCTCTCATCCTAACTAAAGCTTTGTCAGCTGAAAGGGCGACGTGCTTTCCTGAAAACCTTATTAAATTTCCGGGGCGTCTGCAAGCCACATGTAGGCAAATCGCATGAATTTAGATGTCAAAACTAAAAGACCGAATCATTGAATTCGCCGTTCTTCAGGGCGCTTTCGTATTCAGACCGTGCATGACCCAAAATTCGGTTTTACGCCGCGGCTTTATTGCCGGATAAGACCGCGAAGGGCTGCCGCGGGATGGCCTGCCCGCTCGACTTTTATGCCCTCTAAACGGCGCCGTTAACGACCGGCCAAGCTGGTCCGGGAAAGATCTGAAAAATGCTGCAAGCTCCGGAGTAATTGCAGCCCTAATTGCGTCTGCCGGCGGGAGCTGCACGCCGCACGGTGCAGCTATCGCGCCTAATTTGGCGCAATTATTTTCTTTCAGTGGAAGCTGTATTCGATAGCGCAAACTTTTGGCTCTCTAACGTTTGCTACAACTTACAAAATAAACTTGAAATACAAAAATAAGCTTTACATGCTTTTTTATTTTAAAAAACATTTGTAAAAAAGAAATACCACAAACAAATTTAAAAAAACAAATATAAACAAATGTATAAAATACTCTTTCGTTTCTATTTCTTTTGGCTTTTGGATATTCATTTGTTGTTTTGGTTTTCTATTTGTTCTTCATTTACGATCATAATTTTTGTTTTACTTCTATTCGCTTCCATTTTCATGTTTTCTATTTCTTTGGTCTATAAGTTAACTAGTTTTTGCATTTTCTTCTTGGTATTCGCTATTAATCTCATTTCAACCGCACTTGGAGTGCTTCTAGATTTCTGTAACAAATTACTATATCAATTTGTTTGTATTTTTTTTTAGTTTGTTTATCTTGTTCATAATGATAATAAATAGTAAGGGGCTAAGGCTATTATATTTTGAATTTCTCTGATCGTTGATATGTTTACTGTATGTGTCTCCATCTTTTTCTTTATCAGTGTCATTACCTGTCTTTCTTATAATTAGTTTTTGATTTATTCCCAATTTTCTTTTCTGTTCAAGTTTGTTTCTCTCGTTATTATTTTCATGTTTCAGAATTATACATACCTTGATATGTCTGCCGCGCATGTTTTGTTGAACTTCTTTATATTATATATTATAGACAACTAGAAATAAATAATAAAGTAGCAAGATCAACGTTAATCAAGATACAAAATAAAACAAACAACAGATTAAGAAATAATGAAATAAGCGTAACATACCATCAAAAATAGAAAATACTATATGTTTAGAGATATATTTTATAAACCAACAAATAAAACAAGAAAATTAACTATAATAAGACAACACTGGTGCCATTTTAGAACAAAACAGAATAGTATGAAGCAAAAGATGACAAAGCACAGAAAATAAACAAGAACAACGTGGACGAAAATTGTGAAATACAATAATCATATTGGAAGGAAATAAAAGCAGTAATAACTTAATTTAAAATTTAATTGGATGACTTATTATGTCGTGATATAGATTACTACACAAAAACAACAATACAAGAGAAAAGAATATGAAAAGCTCAACTGAAGGTAATGAAAAGAGGCCAAGAACAGACAAAATAAATAAACAATATATTAAAAACAAATAGATATAATTAAGTTAGAAAAGAACTATATTCTATGAAGCGGAAAGAATATAAAAAAAGAGAACATAAAAGACAAAGAAACTTTTTCAGGCTCTGCTTTTGATAAAATAAATAGAAAAGATCAGTTTTAATTGTTCGAAATATTTTTAAATATTAAAAAACAACAGAAAAGATAAAGTGGATAAGATAGAGTATAGACAATCCAAGAAGAAGAAATGCATGTAACAAAATAAATGTTAATCAGGAAGACCATAGCCTGAGATATTTTTATTATTAGTAGTAGATGGGACATTAAGTAGCGTAATAATAAAATAACAAAAAATGCAACAGATTAACATAACAGAAAAACGAACGACTTGAAAAGATAGAAAGAATGAAAATGGAAGTAAACACATAAGAGAGAAAACACAGTAGAGAGATACTAAAACAAGTAACAGTAGACGAATTCTCAGGTATGTTATATCACAAACTAAAAAAACATGAGAAGAATAGCACAACTTATTAAGCACGCAATAAAGAGAGATATAAATAAAAATAAAAAAATAAAGGTGTGGCTAATTCCAAGACATGAAAGAAAATAAAGAAAAAACAAAGTTAAACAAAAAAAGTTGGCGATAATCAAAAATGAATTATAAAGAAAATAGGCAATGCCACTTATGAAGAAAATAATGAAGATGAAATAGTAAAAAAACAGGAGCTACAAATTAAAAACGTAAACGATAGAAGACAATAGACTATACAACATGGAGAAATTGTGGGTTGAGAGGATGAAATAATGAATAATGAAAAGAGAAGCAAGAGTTGGTATCGCAACCATTGTATTGGATCTTGATATCACGTGACTTAATACCTGTCGCTTCGATGGAGGGCATACTTTTATAAAATATCGAATTTATTTGTCCTACTTTCACATGTATTGTATCTCTTTAATACTCTTTTTTGTTTTCTTCAATCTGAATATTATTATTATTATGTCCATTTTTTACTAGTAGGTGTTATAAAACTGATAAGGTTGATAATCAGTTAAAAACAAAAATATTTGCAATGTAAAAAAATTAAAATCTTTCTTGTTGTTCTTTTTTAAATAAAATAAAATTTAAAATGCGAGGACTGCGCGGAAAGTTTTAAAAATCAAATCCATTTGAATGCCGTTCTTCGGGGCATATCGCTTTTATGTTCCTCCGCGGGTTTTCGGGTTTCGAAGGAAGCCGCATGTACACAGCTGACGTCCAAAAATGGCAACCATGCCACAGCTGTATGAAATTGAGACTAAAAAATTCTGCAAGATTTAACATCCGCCTTATTTGCCTGATTTGGTACATGAAAAGGTGTGTTAAAAATTGTTTTATTTTTATTATTTCGTAAATATGGTGGATATGTTAACAAGAGAGTGTCACGCTTCGCCCAGAACTATTTGCTAGGGCGCTGTAGGCTAATGCAACGTCCGACTGTGTTAGGCGTTCTTTAGCCACTGAAAATTAATTTAAAAAATCATTTCGATTGTTTTCTGATCAAACCTCGTAATTATAAAATATAAGTATGTAACCCCTTATCGTTTCCGATAACGTGCAGGCGTGCACATGGGCTTGTTTTTCACAATCCGGCGATTTCCAACCAGGTGTTTTTCTGCGGGTTCAGGGCCTCGAAGGTGCAGACCTGCTAATTTTACTTTAGTTGTGATACGGATGCGGATGCGGTCGGAAGTGCTGCATTATGGTGATTGCGGGGGTGACTTTTGGTGCTTTGTGGTGACTGACGAGAATGCTGGTGTCGACGATGGTGGGACGCAGGCGCTGCAGCCGTGTGACGAGAGAGGAAGGAAAGAAGAATTCTCCTGAAGGTAGGTTCCTAGAAGCAGATGCGCGGGCTGGAAAGTAGTGAGTACCTTTAAAGCTCTTCTAGTTCCGGGCAACATCGCGAGTAAATGCTAAACCGGACTTTTGATTGTATCGAAATAAACAAAAAACGGTTGTAGAGTCTAGGGAATTTGCTTATATATAACAATCGTAGCTACTTGGTTACAGTCGACTTCAATCTTCAATGAAAAGGACGCGACATTTATTTAGAGACACCCTGTATTTTTTATACGTTTAATTACAAGTACTCAAATTTATATATATATAACTACATTGTTTCTGTTAAAATTTTTAACAGAGATAAGTAGAAATGCGCAAATAAAATGCTACCATAGCAGATACTTGAAGCAAAATGTTGAGTACACGTGTTTCACTAAATTCTTAAATAATGTCCCTTCACGTGAGTTAAAATCTATCGACCCTATTTCGTTTTACGTGGTTTCACGTAAATGAGCGCTTGACGCGCTCATCCCAGCGATGGAGGACGCCGGATGCAGCAGTTGGAGACCAGAATCCATGGGGATGCAGCTGGCGTGGAAAATGGTAAGTGTCTTTAATAATTTCTTGGTGTTGGGCAAATTTGATCGAATTTTAGGCTTTTTCTATAGAAAAATCGTCACTTTTATGACTTCAATTAATTCTTAATTATCACCTTTCTTACGTGAACTCCAATATACTTCTCTTATTCGATTACGTGATAATTTTTATTTCTGGCGGTCGGTGCGTTGTCGGATTATCCGTTCACGGACATTGTTCGCGGAATTCCGGCAATAAAAATTTTTTGGCTAATCTGTGTAGTTACTTGAAGGAGAACAAAACTTCTATTAATCAGGTAAGATAAAATTTTTTGCTATATTTAAAAGTTTCGGATTTACATGCAGGTAATATTTTTTTGTTTTTTCCAGGTTTCAATTACGACGAGTTACGGATGTAAAATAATTTTGTTTAATTATAAAAATACAGGATTTCTTCATTTGATTCGTTCCTGTTTATCAACTTATTTGGTTTTTCAATTTTTAAGTATCTACCCAAAGATGTCTGTTGAATTTATTATCGTAATTTAATTCGCTGGTTAATGGAACCAAAGAAATACTCCCCCACGCGTTCCAAAATTCCTGTATTTTAAGAACTACAGGACATTTTCAAATTTATTGGACGATTTTGTTTTTTTTTTTATAATTTTTTAGAAACCAGAAAACGACTAAGAGTTTTTGGATTTTATTTTCAGTAGTTTAACCCTCATTTATATGACTGCCAAATCTTATAAAGATCCAATTATTTTTCTTCCAAAGTTATCCTGTTGGGATCCGCATCATATAAATTAATACTTTATCCGTTTGGCTTATTTTTGACGGCTTGACTACGATGTTATTCTTCTGAAAGAGAATATATATTTGTTTTATATATTAATGTACATTTTTAGCCGCTTCCTTTTTTTATATTCTACGAACGCACCATCTTCCCCTATTTATCTTGAGAACTGTTAGAAGTTTTTAAATTTATTTTTTAATGATCTTAAAACGTTCAAAATTATAATTTAATATCCCCTTCCCCTTAAGCTTCCCTGATGGAGTTGGATGATATTATGATCGCAATAAATTGAATTTATTATTTGTCTTTCCCTCCCCTCATTTGACTTTATTATTTCTTCGTTATTTTTTGGACAACTTTTCTATAAGAAATTATTTTTGTATAATAACTTCCCCTCCTCCTCCCGTATCAATCTTTATTTGTGCTTCCATTAAATTTTCTACTCATTTGGTCACCCCTGTCCGGCCCTGTTTTTGGTAATTGAGCCCCCCCCCCCCACACTTTTCAAGTTACTCTATCGATTCGAATCATGCTTCGTTTTGTTTTCCGTTTCCCTTCCGTCTTTGAGGTTTTTTAACGGTTTATCTTTTTTGTAAGCTCGATTATACAAATTATTTCTTTGAAAATGGTTTCCTCCCCGTCTTTATTTTTGCCCCCATTATGTTTTTATATTTGATCACAAAATAACCCACTCTATTCAGTTCAAAACCTTACAAGGATGGGTCTACTTTCTATTTATTATTCTTTCATTGGTTTATTCATCTCTTTCAAGAGCCCGACTGTAACAGATTCAATCCTTGGTTCAGGTGCTTGATGGGTGGCCTACCCAGCCACTAAAAATAATTGAGTATCTGCGTTCACTTCGAACAAGGGTTCGTCTAAGGCGCGGTGCTTGCCACATATCCCCGTACCAGAGATGGTACGAGACAACCGGGCAGTGAAGGTGAACGTACGAAAGCCTTAACCTCTCAGTTCACAGACCACTATTTACTTACCATTCTGTTTTTGCTCATTTTTGTTTTTATGTCCGAATAAATGATCTCTCATTTTAAGATTCGAAACTGCAGAACTTTTCCCCCTCCCTGGTAGAATCACAACCATCTAAATTTGTTTGATCGCTGTCTTACCGCCCTCCCTCATAGTGGTTTTAGAGTTTTATTTTAACAAATTATTTCTGTATCTTTATTTTCGTACCCATTATGTTTTTATATTCATTTATGGAATCGCCCACTTTCCACGGCTCAAAATTTCTTTTTCTTTCTCCACTAATTTATTTTTCAATAGTTCAACTTGCGCTGCCTAAATTATTTTATCGACTGTGGGTAAAATGAAAGCCACAAATATCTAAATTTATTTTTTTATTTAGTCACTCACCCCAACTAATTATATATATTTTTGTGCAAATGTAGTACTACCTCATATGTACTAATTTTATTTTTATATCCGTCTAGAGGGTTGCTCCCCGCCTCCCTCCCTTTAGCTTAGATTCTAGTAATTGAATTCTCATTTATATTCAAATCTTTAATTTGCAAGAACCTTTCCTTTTTTGTATACTCTTTTGTGGTTAGGTAATACAACAAACTAAATTTATTATATATACTGCCCTCTCCCCCATCCGTATTTTTTTAATCACATTTCTGATTTTTTGTATTTCGTTACTACAAATTGATTTTGTGAAAATGTTTTTTTTTCTGTTTATTAATCTTAATTTCTGTCACCAATGTGTTTTAATAGACACCCAGTAGTTTTCTCATCCCCACCTAGTTCAATTTTTAATAACTGAACCTCTCCTCCTTTCATTTGTAGATTAAAAACTGCAAACTTCAAGTACTTTTTCTTTTTTATAATGCCTCATCAGGGAGGATTAAAGGGAGAATAGAATTATTCGTTGTTTATTTTTCTAATGAAAGCTCCCCTCCCCCTCGCTGTTTTTATTATTTTTTCGACGTTACAGTTTTAGGTTTTTTATGATTTTTACTGCAACAAGTTATTTTTATTAAAATAATTCCTTCTTCTCATACATATTAATCGGCACAATTGGTTATTTGACCCTCCCCTCCCATTCAGTTGAATAGCAAAAACATAACTTGGAAATACTCTCCCTTTTTTTAACCATCTACATTGATTCCTTGCTCGCTTATCCACCCATTATCTTTATATTTATCAGTTTTTTGTCATACTTCTTTTCCTTTTTTCTGCCTTAATCTTGATTTTTCTTCCCATTGTAATTTTATATATACTCAGATGGTCGCCCACTCCTTATGCTCATTTGAGATTCAAAATTGCAATCAGTCAAGGTGTTCCCTTTCTCTAATTAATCCTTCTAGGGTGGGTATTCATCAAATATTAGTATGGATCGTTAGTGGAAAAAACATCTAATCAATGAAGATAACAGTACTTTAAGTGGTGATCATAGTTGAACTGTTGTTATATCCCCAATATCAGTTTTATGGTATGTTAGTAAATTTAGTTTGCAAATAATAGTTTTCAAAATATAACTTGATGCTATTCCTGTTTTAATTGTTAGAACTTTAAAAAACTCTGTAGTAGATTCAACCGTGTGAAAGTAAGAATTTGAAATCAATTTTTTTTTGTTCTAATTATTTAATTTATCTTTCTAGAAGGAAAAAGTGATCCAAGTTATGGATAAGACTACGTACAGAATGTTGAAAAAAGCGGAAATGATGTGATACCAAAAAGATCGACCAATTTGGACCGGATTACGATAAAACAAATATTACTTTCTTTTCAGGCTTTTCAGACTTTTCAGGCTTTTCAGGTTATATCAACTGTGTATTACTGTATATCAAGATGAGTAAAGTATCCACCGATGTTCTAAATCACAAACTCTATATAATCTTAAAGCAAAAGACAGACCCTGTTGTGATTTTCCAAGTTTGCACTGGTGACCTGCAATGGCTGTTTTTTCAACTTGGAAGTCTAAGGTAAGTTATCTATATATCATATAGCTCCTTGTCTTTAAATGGGCGTTCCTTTTGTTCTTCGTCGCTCCTCCCTGGTATTATTGCCCAAAACGATGTTGATTTTATCAGTTTGCATGTTAGGTATGTAGTCTTTTCCTCATTATGTTGGAGATCTCGACGTTGGCTACCGTATACTGTGTACTGTTCTATGCTCATTTATTTGCAGTCTATATGCTGCTGCCAATACTTGGGATTCCACCACCAAATAAAGTGGAAGGATTTAGCATTGTTTCTGTCATTGGTGTAACCACTCTCATGTGCACCAAGAAAATCATCCTTGATTTCAGACAAGTTTTGCTTTTGTTCTTTTGTAATTCTATACGGTCCTTGTTTATTAGTAATTGTTCTCAAATAGGAATTAAAGAAAGAAGCAGTTGCCAAACATGACGTTTGCTCAGCAAAAAACGCATATACTTCAACCTATGCACAAATCTGTTTTTAAATTATTTGAATTCTTTTGGAACGACAAGGTTCTCGACTATTGGGATGCATATAAGAATGGTCTGCTTTTTGCTAAGCTGTGGCCCCGATTAGTGCCCCTACGAAGTATTATTCTTGACTAAGCTTTTGCTCTCAGTAATGTCACATATCAGGAGATTTCTTTATCTTCTTTTAAACCCACTGCTCCTGGCGAAGTTAAATTCACTGCTCGTGACGAAACTTTCAGCCTAGCAAAAACGCTGAAATATTTTCGGATAAAGATTCAAACGGATCTTTGCAATACTATCATGGTAATGCAAATCTGAATCCAGATGAAATTGAACAGCTATCCAACGCTGATCCATAGCATAAGCTATGTGGGAAACAAAGTTACCAAGAGCTTATTTACTGGACAGAAAAGAACTAAAGACGAATCTGGAACGAAGGAAAAAACAGCAGGGGACAAACAAAAGGAACTTTCGAAGTACGCAAAGCGCATCAACCGGGAACCAACGTACTATTGTTGAGATTTGTAATGCTAGCTGTGTTAGGAAAAGGGTAGAAGACATGATTTTATGTACATCATGTAACACTTAGACTCGGAGTGAATTTATGACAAATTATTCTTGACCCCAATGTGAAGAAGATCAAATTCTCTATGATTTGTCACTCACTTTCAGCTTGTGCTTTCAATTTATTAGGTTTCCAATTGGCTTTATTGGGGACATCCTGCGCATAATAAGGACGGTTGAACTTTTTTTGAAATTAAATTTTAAACAACTTAAATCATTCAATCTACTTGCTCTGCTAATTTTTTCATGTACCGGAATTATTAATAAAGATATTAATGTTCAAATCTTACGCTTAGGGGCGTTTTATTGGGCTCTGGTATCTTATATACAATTTTAAACACATCCGTCTCTGTGTTCTTTGAAATTTTCCTCTAATTTATAAACTCGCAAGTATCATTTAAGTGTTTTTTCCGTTCTTTTATTAATTTCCTTTTCATGTCTTCCATTGGTTTCCATTTTTATTCTTAGCTATCGAAGATCGTTATGTTCGACTCTTTTTGGTTTTCTCCCACATCGCCGCGTTTACTTTATTTTTTCAGGTTCATCGCATTTTCTTCTAAAACCTTATTTCAAATTTTTAAGGGCTTTTGTAATTTCTTCTCACTTCTTGCCATTATCACCATATCATCCATTAAAGCTGATTTTAAAATGTTTACTCTGTTTACTTTTTTAATTTATTTTGGGAACATCTTAGTAATTTGATCTAGAAATATTACAAATAACAATGGACTCCATCTTTTGTCTTGTTTTAAGCCATTTTTTGTAATTAATGCTTATGATTTAATGTTCTTTTAGATAATTTTATTAACATTATTTTTGTAGATTAGTTGTATTATACGGTATTGTTATTCATTTTTTTTAAATATTCCAAAGTTTTTCTTTTTTCTTGGATTAAGCTAATAGCACTCTCTGTCTCTGCTGCAGCACTTTCTGGGATATCTGCTTTAACATAAATGTGTAATCTTGTGTACTTCTTACCTTGTTAAAACCATATTGTGATTTGCACCATTAGCCTAACTCTTCTAACTATAATGTTGTCAAATATCTTAATGTATGTACTGAATAACTTTATTCCTCTGTAGTTATTGCGATTTTTGTTATCTTCTGTCTTTCGTATGGTACCTTCAGTATCTGCTCTTCTCTTCTTAATCAGCCCTTGTCGTCTCTTCTTGAACATAAGCCACCCGTATTGCCCTCCGCCGTTCTGTATTCTGTGCCAGCTCTATCCATTTTGGGCCTGTATTTTTCTTGATGTCATTAATCTATCTCATGTTTGGTAGTCCCCTATTTCGCTTTCCCTTCCAGAGCCGCCATTGTACGATTTTTTACCCATTTTTCTTCGGCCATTCTAGCAATACTTTTATTTATTAGAAAACTGACATATCCTATACTTTGTTCTTCATTTTCTCTTCGTCTCACTTCGCTTAGACCCAAGATGTTCCAATTTGTTTTGTTTATCTCATATTCTAGCTCCTCCAATTGTTCTTGCATTGTTAGTAATCTTACATTATAGGTAGCTACGTTCATTTCTGTTTGACACTTTTGTTTTCTGTCTTGCTTTGAATTTTTCCTTCTCTCAAAACCCTTGAGGCTGACCATTTTGCCGGTATGGGATTCTGGGCATTTAGCCTTACCCATCTGGGATACTTAAGTTTTAAAATTAGTTCCTTTTGTTTTATTGTCTTTATTGGGGAGAGAGGGGTAACTAGAAACGAGTGTTTTTTGGGATATGGGTTGGAATAAATTTGATTATGATTAGGACATGATTCTGTCCCAGGAGTAGTAGGTGGAGAAAATCAAACCATGCGTGGTCAGGGCCACCTCTCTGAAGTAAATCTATCTACTGCTGGGTAGTATCTACCCTCTACCCTGGCCCTTCTCTTCATACCTCATCTCTACTAACATTTCTATGGTTATTTAAAGTGAATATTTTTTTTTAAAAACTAACAAAGTTTCATTCATATAAAAAACAATGCGTTATTATTGCGCCACTGTAACTTATTTTAGAATAATATTAAGGACAGTTTCATCTTGTAGTATCCTTTCTATTAATACACGTAAGTGAATATCACTTCAGTAACACGTTTGTTTCTGATTATTGTTGCGTGCGTCATCATCGGGTGTATTTATGACAGTAAACTTCCTTTAATCATTAAGCTTTGCAGACAATGGCTGGTTGCTGCTAATAACGCCGTTTACCCTCTCATACTCGCAACGCTTTCGGTTATATGCAACCACGCAATAGAGCCGGCTGATCGTTGTTCCTGACGTAAATGGGAGTTTAGACGTGTCCTATTAATTTAGAATCTCGAGGCTAATTACATGTTGGCGGAACAATTTGTTCAATGAGCAAGTTATTAGAGCTCGCATTATTGCGACGGGCTAATTTGGCAACGAACTTTTGCGGGAACTTCAGCGACCGACGAGCGTTTCCGCCGTGCACCTGCCGCTGCTCTTATAGGAATTCGCGCAATTTCGCCCACAAAGTGGCTCGGTCGGGTCAATGAGCCGTTGATGGCCCATCGCACCGTTTAATAAAGGTCAGGGGTTCCATGCGTGTAATTCCTGCAGCTTTATGTCTTTCAGGCTGGACGTACACGCCTGTAAATTAGCGGGCGACGGCGGGCGCAGGAAGAGGCGCGGAACGGATTTCCAGCGTCCGCAGACAATGGTGGGCGACGAGCCGGGGGCCATCGAAATAACCAGAGAAACAATAACTCCCGTCTACCGGAACTTCCGCCGAAAGAAACCATGGCGGGGTTATACATCGCCTGTGATGTTCTGTTTTGTGTGCAACGCCGAGGAAAGCTAATGAGGGCTCGCGCCCAGGAAGTGCGCCGTTGTAAATTAGACTTCTGTGCAACCCGCGGACCCACGCAAGATCTGGCAGAGGTATTAGGGGTCGATTACAGCTGAAATACTGCAATTGCTGGCGGCGCAGCTCCGCGAGATAGTGCTGCAGTCGCGTTATGGATGATGCCAACATATCTTTCAGCTATCGTGGCGAACTGTGCTACGAATGTGGTTTATGGGGTGACGCGAATGTTACATAAAATAATCGTATTTCCAGAACTGCAGGAATTCTCGAGCAGTCGCGCAAATTTAGATTTCGAACTTCGAGAGTCCAAATAAAACTATAAATTGCGCAGCTCCTGAAATGCCGTTAGAGAGAAGTTTAGACGAATGTTCCTAAAGGAAATATTATCTTAAACAAGGAGCCACCCACCATATGAAGTTGGGTTGTCAGTTAAAACTTTTCATTATTATTGTAAAATTAACAAGTACTGATAACACAATTGTATTGTTATTACATCTATTACTCTGTATTGCCCTCTTCCTAATGTGTGGATGGGTCTGCTGGAACACCAGCTACAGCCATCGATCTTCAGTCATTCTCATTAGGTGCCCAAACCAATTCAGGTATCTCCTCTATCCGATCAACCACCGTATCCATAGCATTAATTCTTTGCCGGATTTCTTCTTTCCTTATTCTTTCTAACTTGGAAATTTCTGCATTTCACCTGATATTATCTATTTTTTTTTGCAAGTAGTTCATTTCTGCGCTGACCGTCTTATGTAGTTTTACACCCATAACATAAAACTGCTTCTACAAGTAATTGTCTTAAATGCTTCTTGGTTTTCTATGAGCTTTCTGTTCCACCACAAAGACTTTGGGCAATCTGATTTTTTTGGTATTCTGAATGTACAACTGAATTTCTTGTTCTCTCAGTCTGCTACGATTAATAATAGCACCAAGGTATTTATAACTTTGTTTTAGTTAGACATTGTCATTAACCAGGACTTTGAACATTGTTTCGGAGTTGACGACAAGGCACTAGATTTTCCTAAAATAATTTGCAACCACCATTTACTATATTCAGTATATAGTCTTCTAAATAAAAATTCAAGGTGAAAATCCTGCTCTAGGATAATCTGGTCGTCTACAAACCTTAAGATAGACAACTTCTCTTCCATTTTTAAGCGCTACTTCCATGTAAATATTTTTTTTATTTAACAATGTGCTCATTTACAATCTGCATATGTAAAAAGTATTAAGTAAATATGTTATAGGCTAGTAGCTTGCAAGAGGAACATTCAGTAATGTTTCTCACATCCCCAGAGTTGGAGGTCATATGCCTATATGGGTTTCAGTATAATTTTATAGATCAGTATTTTGTTATTTAGTGAGAGTTCTAATTTTCTGCCAATGAGCCATTGCATTTGTCGGAATTTTGTGTCAAGTTGTTTTCTTTTGGCTTGGATGTGTTTCTTCCATGTGAGCCTTTGGTGAAGATGAAGGCCGGGGTATATTGTCTCTGTCGCTACAGGAATACGCTTACTGTTCATCGTTACAAGTGAACATGCTACCCGTCTCATGGTAAACGTAACTTGCACTGATTTAGCCGAGTTAATTTTTGTTCGCCATCTAGTGTACCACTCTTGAAGTACGTTAAGGTGGCTTTGTAGGTTCGCGGAGGCGTTTATGGGATTCTCGTCGGTGGCAATGACTGCCACATCAGCAAAGGAAGCTATTTGTGTGTCGGCAGTTTCAGGTATGTCTGCGGTGTAAATGAGGAAATGCAGTGGCCCTAATACGCTACCCTGGGGCACTCCAGAGTTAATAGGTTAGAAGTACTAGTGTAGATCTGAATTGTCAAACAGAGAAGTGTCTGTTAGCTAGATATAATTTAAGGAGGAGAGTAGTAGTGGAATAGGGAGTTTTTTAGTTTAGAAAGTAAGCCTCTGGCTAAACTTTATCGAAGGCTTGTGAGATGTCAAGGAAAACCGCGTTGCAGAATTCTTGTCTTCAAAATTTCGGGATATTGTGTTAACGATTCTGTGGATTTGTTGGGTTGTGGAATGGTGTTCTCGGAACCCGAATTGGTGATTGGAGAGTATAGTTAGAAAATCATGATCCGCATATAGTCCTTTTAGCAAGAGTCTTTCAAAAACCTTGCTTGCGATGGGTAGCAGGCTAATGGGTCTATAAGACGGTTCTTGTGGAGGCTTTCCTGGTTTAAGGATCATTATTATTTCCGCATATTTCCAGATTGTAGGGAAATACGATAACCCAAGCATGCCATTAAATATGGTTGTTGGGAGAACAAGGGTTTTAGAACTTCTCCTGTGATGAGATCATATTCTGGGGCCTTGCGTATGTTCAGCAATTTGATTTCTGCCTGTACTTCCGGGGAGATAAGGCTTTTGTAGGTAGAGACATTTAGCAAGGTGTGTCGATAAAACTTTCTATTTCTTGGTCAATATGGTCTGGCTCAGTTTTAAAAACATTGGTTACATGTGAGGCAAAAACGTTTGCCTTTTCTTTATCAGAACGAGCCCACTCGTCATTTGGTTGACGGATAGGGGGTACAGGTGTCTGCGGTCTTTTTAGCTTTTTTGTAGCTTTCCATAGTGTATATTCATTTGCAGATAGATTGGTAATATAATGTTCAAAGGCGTTATTTTGCACGTCCGTGAGGGCTTTTTTCAGTTTTCGGCTTAATCGATTGTAGATATGTTGGTCTCCCACATTTCGTGATCTTTGCCAAATTCGTCTAGCGCGGCGTTTTTCGGCTATCAGCTGACGAACATGTAGTGGTATATTCGTGATATTTGTTGTATTTTGTTCATGTTGTTGAGTTGATTTCCAGGCTGCTTTTTGAACTACCTAAATGAAGTATTGCGCTACTTCGTCAAGGTCTGTAGAGGATTTGATCCGCAGCTTAAAATTTACTTTTTCTAGGTGTTGCTGAAAGGGGAAGACGAGGTTAGTTTAGGTGAAGGTGATTTTGTGATAACAATAGTACTTGTGCTGGTCGTAACTGCAGTGTGGCCATATGCGAGATCGTAGTTAGATTCTGTTATACAGTTATTTCTTGCTATTCCTCTTGTTATGAAGAAGTCTGGGAGATCAGGGAGTTTTCTAGGATCACTTGGCCAGTGAGTGAGTTCACCGCTACTAAGAAAATCATAGTTGTTATCGCTCATTACCCGTAGTGGATTTCGACATTTTTTTGTAATTAGTCGAGACCCCCAGTGCGTTTGTTTAGCGTTCCAGTCTCCCCAGGCTATAAATCTAGTACCAAGAGTGCTGAAGAAGTCTATGTGTATCTGTGTATTTATCTGTAGATATTGCGTCCCGTGACAGGATGTATATCGCAGTGACGGTGACTTTCCATGGGTTGACCTTTATTTTCACGCTGGTCGCTTGTATTTTGTCTGTTTGGAATTTAGGTAATTCGTGATGCGAGATAGATTTGTGATAAACTATACCGCTATCGTAATTCTTTTTATGATGGTTTGTTTCCTACTTTAATGAATGACTGTTTGTTTTTATAGAATTCTTTAATGATGTTATCTAGGTATTTGTTAACTTGAATTGCATCCACCGCTTTCCAAAATTTTAGAGTAAAGGTCTATGAACGCTAAATGAACTTCCTGGCCAACTGAGATACACTTTTCAAACAGTCGTTACATAATAAATAAATTATCAATGCAGGATTTTTCAGGATTAAATCCGCTATGATCTTCTCCAATTTTTTATCTCATGTCGGTCCTTGGCTTTTGCCAACTAGTCTACTCATTAAACAGTTAACCCTGAGTCCCCTATAACATTTAGGATTGTTCCCATCACCTTTCTTAAAAATGTCAACGAGTTTTGTTAACCGATTTACAAGAGCAAGGTTACCATATTTGAGTTGGATCTCAGTTAATAGTAATTCGTAATGTGTCTTCGATGTGTTTATATTGCCCCATTTAAAGTCTATCAAATATTTAAGCTAATTTTGTCATCTATCCTAAGATTTTCTATCATTCTCTTAATGTGTTTTAATAATTCCACATTATTTTTTGTTTTGTTTAGGACTTCGGTATTGATGATCCTATCTATCTAGGGAATCCGTCACATTCTGTGCTAACACCACATTTCAAATGTCTATGTGAACTTTCGTTACAGTCCAAGCTTCAACTCCGTATATAAGCACCGAGAATATATCGATATCCCAACTGGTAAATAGCTTTTTCATTTACATAAATGTAAATCTGGCTTTTTATATTTTTCTTATCATTTTGTTTGTTCACCCGACTTTTCTATTCATGTTCCTAGATATCTATATGACTGTACATTTTTTATTACGGTGTTCGCTACTATCATGTTTATATGGTTTTGATTTTTATTTTGTGGAGTCTTTGTAATTACCATTAGTTTAGTTTTATTAAAGTTTATTTTGAGACCATATTCGTTACATCGATCATTTAGTTCCTCTAAAAGGTGTTGCATGTCATTGATATTGTCTGTTAGCAGTCTGTTAGCGTCTCTAATTATGTCACCAACAATTTTATTTTTATTATATCCGACTATTTATTTATCTTTCTGTGCTTAGAAATAGTCGAATTTTTTCTCTAGTATTTCGATTTCCTCACATTGAGCGGTTAGATAATTTTTTTTAGCTTCTTTAAGAGTTTTTCCTGGATCCCTTTAATTAATAGGTGATCTTTCACTATTGTTTCTAACCTTGTTTATATTTGTTTGCACTTTTCGCCTATGTTGGTCTCGTTTAGCATAACCATCTATCTCACGTTAACGCTTTTCATATATTGACTTACTTTTCATTTTATCGTGTTGCGGATTTTAGGATCTTTAAGGAGTTTTATATCTGTATGGTTGCTTTGGCGTTTTATTATTTTCATTTTTATGTTGATTTTAGTTATCACCTAGTTATGGTCGGAGTTAATGTTAGCGCCCGGATAGGTCTTTGCAGACTTGATCGAGTTCTTATAGCAGTTGTTAATGAGGATGTAATATTTGGTTTCTTATTAAGTTTTCCATTCTATCTGCAGGGAATTTCTAAGTGTACAATCTATTCTGAGAAAACTCTAGCAGTTTATCCCCTCCATTATTCCTTTCGTCTAGCCCAAAACTTCCTGTGTCTTTACCCACCTTGGCGTTAAAACCCCCATTAGTATTGTAAAATAATTGTTTCTAATGCTTCTATAGATAGTGTCTAGCTCTGCATAAAATTGTTCAACTTTAAGTTCTTCCTTGCTGCTGTTGGTGTGTAAGTTTGGATGATGTAAAATTTAAACCAGACCTTGTAATATTCTTATCCAGGATCATTCCTACACCATATAAATATTTGGTGTCGTCGTTACCCGAGTCATTTTATTTACGATATTATCTAATTATGCTGGTGCAAAGAGACTTCTTGCATTCCCTGTTCCGATCTTCATGTTGATTGTTGATGCTTTCATAATCTTGTCCTCTACCGTTCCCCCCGGAGATTTGATTGGGAAAATTTTAGCTCCGGAATGAACATTGTCATGATTGCATGTCTGCTGTACTGTGATGATTTTACCAAAGATACTTGTACGATATTTAATGCAGTGGTTTTCCTTTCCTTCTGTATCCACATGCAGCTGATCATTTCTTGGTCCATCCGTCTTTAGGAAGAGTTTCTCATTCCTAGGATAAGTGAGTGCCCTTGCTCTTGCTAGCTCGTCTACCTGAAGCTGTTGGCCAGCAAAAGAAATCTGCTTATCCCGGCAGTAATTCAGTCGACAAAAAGCACTCATTTATGGGAAAGTTGTCTCCTATGCTGTTGGTATTGGTCCGCCCTGGGTATTTAATCTTTCCAGTATCTAATATATCTGGTAGGCATTTTCCTATCCGTTACCTGGGGAGGCGCTCGATGAGGAAGACCCCCACGGGCTTGAGTGTCTATATTCATTATTTTTTCATATTGCATTGTAGAAGTCTTAGTTTGTATTTTTTTAATTCCAATGGTTTTGATGGTTTTCAAATTGAAAATATGTTTTTGTTTTCACGTCTATATAAACTTATTGTTCTTCCTAGTACAAGATAGTGGTTAGATCTACAGTTGGCTCTTCTTATAACCTGACAATCATTTACTTTAAACTTTGAATATTGCCTAGAAATCGTATAATTTTAAAATCGATTTCTCTTTTAATGAGTCTTTCCCAAGCGTATTGGTAAATCATTTTACGGAAAACATTATTTGTAATGTGACGTCCATAAGTTCACGCAATTGAGTTATTAAGAGAATCTTCCACATATTGTCCTACTACCAAACTGCCTGTTTTACCTCCGACTCTAACATTAGTCACCTGCTAATATAAGTTGTTAGCTTGGTTAAACTGATTCTAGTACTGTTGATAATTTTTGACAAAACTAGACTTTAGACAGTTGGGTTTGACCATTCTAAAAGTTTTAACGGATGATGAGATGTTATCACATTGACTTAACCCCCACAACTGAAGGAGCGATATTTTCTGTAGCAGTTGGCTTGTGGCCACGCAACTTACATTTTTGTGGACTTGCTGGTAGAGCTTTTAGATCAGTGGGCATTTCTCCAAATTTGGTGGGGGATATTTCTATGGACACCAAAATGTCCTCTATAGACTCCTTACTAGCCTTGACCACCTTGGTAAAATTAAAAAGACTAGTAAAATATGATCTTTTTAGCTGGGACTTGAACGTTTTTTTAAATTTAATATGTCCTAACCAAAAGATTATCTAGTTGATTTGATAATAACAATACGTGACTTGCATTGGGTGTTATCCTTTGATAGTGTACCATAATTAAAACTATAAGTTTGTAGCGTGCATTACACTGATTCTAGAGTGTTTACGTACATGACTTTACAAGTACCGGCATTGACACTATCAACGTTGAGTTTAGCGTTGAATTCGCATGGGAGCTTTAGCGGATTTACTTTCTGTAATCTTGTGGTATTGTCCGGCAGACTTATGGCTAATGAGGTGGGTAAAAAAGATCATTTTAGGATTCAAGGCAAATTTTGCTGATTTATTTTGAGGATCGTATTAAACCATATAACAAAATGAATGGCTTTGACTTGTTGCGTGATTTTGGTTATTTGCACTTTTGTTCTGCTAACGAACGTGTAATTGGTTTAGGTCTATGGTACTTTTTCCATAATTTTTTCAGCTTTCTTCTATTTATGAATTTTATATTTTATAGTATATTATATCCTTTTCATCCATGTCAAATGATCCAACTATCTGATTCGGTGTGCTCTAGTGACCCCTATTACGTCTTTATTATTTATTCTTCCTTCCCACCCACCTTCTACCTTTCTTCCCTAGTATATTTACTTCAATGACTTCTTTATCTTCCAATTATAGTTTTGTAATCCTTTCTTTGAGATTATGCCTTTTGTTGCATCTGTACTTCGTATTGCTGCTGTTATGCTTATTATAATTTCTGCATTGCTTTCAGATTATATTGCCTCCAATATTGTTCATTGCATTAAGTGAAATATTTATTTAGATGCGTTCCTCCACTTTTGTTCTGAAATGATCTCAGCCTGTTGATTTGTTTATTACTTACGGTTTTTCAAGGTAATTGGAGAGTGGTCTGATGACAGATTGTAGTTGCCTACAATACTAATGCAGTTGGAAGCTATAAAAAATATTTTATTATTGTCTGATAGCTTTCCAGTAAAATAAAATACACATTTAGCTTGCCTGACTGCACCCATAGCTGGTGATGATTCTTGACCACCAAAAGGTATATTTAGCATTTAAATCGCCCACAATTATAGACTGGCTACACCTTGATCAAAGTCTGTTTTACATAACTTTGATCTCAATCGAAAGCTAATATGAACGAGAATCAATCATCAAATTTTCAAAAATCTGTTGTAATCTTTTTCCAACGCATACCTAGATAGGCAATATATTACTACTGCATATATATATATATATATATATATATATATATATATATATATATATATATATAAGTAAATTTCTAGAGTTACTAACTTGACCGTACTAAAATACCAAAATAAACAGTTTAGAGAAAATTGCACAATAAAACAGAACTGCCTATAAACAATTTTAGTAGCAATAAGCTGGCGCATCAAATTTGAAACGGCACTAATACAAACTTGCCTTCAAATTTCTTTAATGTTAGTCCCACAAAACATACAAATGTTTTATTCAGACTGAAATCTGCAGAAACATATAAAACAAATAAAAAGCCCATTAAGTTAACGACGTTCAGTGTTACAAGAAGAAAACTTCAGAGAGTATAATTAAGATGTAGATAAATATATGGGTTTGCGTAAATGAAGAAATTATGCGCATTCGGGCTTATTTAAAAGAAATTCGAATAAAAACTTCTTAAAGTGCAAACGCCTGGAGAATGGATGTTCGGCGTCCTGATTTTCTCGGTATTTTTCGCGTTCGGTCAGTGCTCATCACGGCAATAGAATTAAAATCCCTTCAGTGCTCTGAAAACTTTTTCGGATAAATTTCTTTTAAGAAAATTTCGCGTGGGCGACTAGTCTTTAAATCAAATTTAAAAATTTAAAAATTAGATATCTGGTATTGAACATAAATTTTATATTTAGTATATTTTAGTAATAAAATTATTTCTACATGTTATTTTTGTGTAAATGTCGGTAGTTGTTTTAGTTATTTTTTACTGGACATTAGTATAAAAAAAAACTGAAACACTATTTACGTCACTAAGGGCAGTCACTACAAAGTTACTGTAACAACATATCACATAAAACTATTTTTTATTGAAACTTGAATGGACATTATCTTATAATAACTGTTTTCTGGCAAACTAATTTTTTCTGATGTGTTACAAATAATTTTCAAGTGCTTAAAGCACTGCATAAAATGATGTATAAATTTCTGTGATTTCCTCTGTAAAACACTAATGGTATATAACGACATTTCTAATAGTTTAAATTATTTATATGCAATCATAACATTAAAATAGTAATCTGAAAAATTACGTTGCTGAAAAAGCTATATACAAATACCCAACTGTTTAGTTTATAGTACTAATTATTTTGCTGGAACTGTTATAATCATAAAAAAACTCATCAAAGCACTTTCAAACGAAGGCCTGCAATAAAAACTTTTTAAGCAACTAACGTGTTTATAGAGGATTGGGTTAACGCCTTAGTTATATGCAGTTAGGCAAATACATTTAAAAGAATACTTTAGTTGTCCAGGGAAACGGTTTATTGTACAACTTAAAACAAACTGATTGTGGATTTATATTTATAATTTCCAAGGAGCGAGAATTACTGAAGTCTATAGAAATAAATAACCTGAAACATTCATCTTCAGATCCTATCTAGTGCCCGATTTGGTCGATCTTTGTATAACATAAGACTATTGACCAATAAAGCTCATATCAGAGAAAAACAACTACGTCTAAGTATCAGACATACAAACCGGGTTAACTTCAAACAACTAGTGAATGTAAAATTAACATCAAATATCGCTCTCATAGCTGAAGAAGTTGAAGCTGCTCTTGAACGTATCACTGATGTTGTCTAATGGATAAGTTCGAATAAAATACTAATACAATCTGAGACTGTCACACATTTTAACTACTCTACAACAAATAAGTAGAAAAATTAAAAAAAATGAAGAGTGTGAAGGCAATGCCAAATACTGAACGTCTTCCGATTAACCAGTACATTTGCTTCACCTCTAAGTCTATTTTTTCTCTTATTTTTGATGTGCATGCTCCAGTTGAGTTTTGCATCAAGGTGCATTCCTAGGTATTTGATTTCAGACTTGATTGGAATTGCAATGTTGTTGAAAGTAGTTTGAGGACAATCAAATCGTCTAGTAGTGAAGGTTACTTGAGCTGACGTCTCACTGTTTACTCTTATTCTCCACTTGCGAGTCCAATCTTGCAGTAGGTTTAGGTGATGCTGTAAGTGAGCTGCAGATACTGCGGGCTTGTCACTGGTTGATAATATGGCCACGTCATCGGCAAACATGGCAATAGAAGTGTCCTGCGTGGTTGGCGTTTCATATGAATAGATCAAGTAGAGTAAAGGACCCAAAATACTACCTTGTGGCGCTCCTGCTTGGATTTGGTGATAGTCGGAGATTGAGCCATTTATCACGACTTGGAAGGATCTCTCGGCGAGGTAGGATTTTAGAATTAGAAAGATCAGATTTGGGAAGTGTAATTTTATCTTGTAAAACAAGCCTGAGTGTCAGACCTTGTCGAAAGCTTGCTTTATATCTAGGAATGCAGCTGTAGTTAACTTTTTGGTTTCAAGGCTTTCTATTATTTGATTGACGATTCGGTGGCATTGGTGTATCGTTGAGTGGGCTTCTCAAAAGCCGAACTGATAGGGTGGGATTATCTGGTTAAGATTTATTGTTTCTTTTATTCTTTCAGTAGGAGTCTTTCAAAAATCTTAGACACTAAGGGTAAAAGGCTTATAGGTCTATAGAAATATGGGTGGTTATGTGGTTTGCCAGGCTTTGCAATCATAGTAATCAGAGCATACTTCCATAGTACTGGAAAGTAGATTAACCTCATTATACTATTAAATATGGTGGTAAGAAGAACCAGTGCTTTCCTTGGTAGATACTGCAAAACTTCTCATCCGATTATATCATAGCCAGGGGCTTTTTTGGTGTTTGTAAATTTGATTTGCTGAAGGACTTCTGATGGGGAGAAGGGTTTTATTGGTAGCGAAAGCTGGCATGGAGTAGTCAGGAAATCTTGAACTTCTGTGTCGGCATTGTTATCATGTGGGTTTGGGGTGGTAAATACGTTATCGAGATATTCTGCAAATGTATCCGCTTTATCTTTATCTGTTCTGGCCCACGTGTCATTAGGTTTTCTGATTGGTGGTATTGCTAGTATTGACCTCTTAAATTTTTTAGTTGCTTTCCAGATTGTGTGATCGTTAGAAGATAGTTTTGTAATGTATTCTTTAAATGTTTCATTGCGTGCTTCTATAAGGGTATTATGTAGTTGATGAGTAAGCCTATTGTAGATTTTTTTATCTTGCCTGTTCCTTGTCATTTTTTCCGAGCTCTTCGTTTCTCAGAGATTTGCAATAGTTGGTGTGACTTGCCAGACGGCTGACTGAATCATTGTCGTTAGATGACAGACTACTTCATCCAGATCTTGATTATCTTTAATTCTAATGGTTAGGTTAATGTTTTTTCCAACAGGTTCTTGAATTGATCCCAATCCGTATTTTTATTACATAATCTAGCAGGCATTTCTTTTACGATTATTGTTGCACTGACAGTAATGATGACTGGAGTGGTCAGTGGAGAGGTCGTAGTTAGATTCCGCTTTAGTAAATACAATAGCTATTCGAATGAGCATTGTAAAATTTAATAAATCCGGAAGTTTGCGTGAATCACTAGGCCAATAGGTAGGTTTTCCGGTTGATAGATAATCATAATTGTTTCTCTGAATTGTTCTTAGTAGGTTGCGTCCCTTAGGGTTGATAAGTCTAGAGCCCCAGGCTGTATTTTTTGCATTCCAGTCCCCTCCTACTATAAATTTGTTGCCTAGGGATCTGAGAAAATTTTCATATTCATCAGACGAAATGGCATGTCTTGGCGGGCTGTACACGGCTGATATAACAAATGAGTAGGGAAAGGCTTTAACTTTTATGGCTGCACCTTGTATTTTTTCAGTTAGATAAGACTGTATTTCATGGTGGATAATCGTATTTTTAATTATCACAGCTGATCCGCCATGAGCCGTCCCATCAGGGTGATTAGCATAATATACAGTATAATATAAGTAGTATATCAATTTGTTGAAATTGTAGAAAAGTTATTACTTCAAGAATGTGGTTAGAGATACCATTGGCGTTTCCACAAAGCGATGCGCAGTGAAGTAGCCATTTTTACGCTATTTTGTTAATCACTGTGGAAAGCATGTTAAGTATTCTATTCTGACTTATTAGTTGGGAAAACATATTTTTAAACTCATTGAGGAAATTTGTAAGTAGTTCGTTGGTGTTAAGTTGCTATTGATCTTGAGTTAGGGGACTGTTGCTTCTTCTGGCCCATGCTTGAGGATTGTTAACTACGTTTTGTGTAAGTTTTTGTGTTTCACTATTGTGATTATTAGCTTGGTTACGAAGAGGAGGGAATTCATTTAGGTTAGAAGGAGCTTGTTTGATGCGAGGTGTATTTGCAATTCCTGTAAATGATGCGTTTCTGGATCTTTGAAGGTCTTGGTAAACTGTACAGCCTTTATAATTGGCAGGGTGATCTCCACCACATAGGGTGCACTTAGCTGGGTTACTGCGGTCTTTTGTACAAATTGTCGTTTTGTGTCCACCGCCACATTTTACACAGACAAAAGGTTTATTGCAGTAAGACCTTGTGTGCCCATAGTCTTGGCATCTTAGGCATTGAGGGATAATCTTCTTCTTTTTAGGAGGTTCTACCGATACAACTATATTCCCAATGTACTTCACATCAAAGATTTTTTTATTGTTTTTATTTGGTTCAAAGTCAATCATGAATAGGAGGAGAAGTTGTTTTGGTCACCTTATGGCGCATATTTATCATATTGCGCACTTTATGACCTTGTTTAGCTAGCTCATTCTTTATGATTTCATTCTGGCACAGAATGGTGCAGGTTCCGAATAGCAACTCTGTAAGCTCTTTCTTCTTTTAATTGAAAAGTGTGGTATATTAGATTTTCCTTTTTAGATGCCTTGACAGCTTTCTGTAGGAATCGACAGTAAAAGTATTAATTTTGATCGTATTATTTGATGTTGCTGACGTATAATATTGTTCTTTCTCGATGGTTTTAGTGATATTTTCAATCATTTTATCATAATCAGTCACCCCATGGATAAATATTGGAGGAGGTTTTGCAATTTTGGTTTGTTGATTGTCATTATTGTTATTGTTTCTCGTTTGTGCAAGAATTCCGTATCTGTTAGATGTAGTCAATTGGTTAGGTTGACTTAAATTGGGATTCTCTGTGGTTGAATTCCTTTTTCTTTTCTTAACCGTCTGCCATTCGTGTTTTGAGGTGGATGGACTGCTTTTGTCTTTGTCAGTAGCTGTATCATCTGCAATCGATTCCTCTTCGTCGTTCATATCTGTATCTGTTAGTGTGTCATTGCCTGTTCTGTTATATTGATTACTTGTGTTGGTTTGCATTGCCGGCATAGGTAGGGTTGTATTTGGGTTCATTGCAAAATGGGGTGTAATTATTGTTTGGTTATGGGTTACATATTGGTATTGAAGATAAGATGACTTTGTGGTTGAGAAGTAGGGTATTGAAAGTAAAGCCGTAATTTTCAGGAGCGGATTGATTATTTACGGCTGTTGTTCATGGCGGGCCGAAGCCATAATTGTTTCCGATTGAAAACATAGTTATGTTGTATTTACATGCAATAAATAAACTAAACTAATAAAATAAGTGAAAGTTGTTTGTACGTACAATTTTTATTAAGCGTGTCGCACTGATATTGGAGCGCATGCAAGACGTCCGCACCGATTCACCGCTCGTACTCGATTGCATACATACATTACGAAAGTAGACAAAATTTGAACTGAAGTTTTTAGTTTGAATTGTACTTGACGCTGTACTGTTAAATCTAAAAGCACTTTGCTGTGAAAGAATATTTTCTAAAACTAATCACTTATTGGAATTACTATAGAAATAGCAGATCCTTTAAAAAAATAGTTTACCAAACATGCCAAAGAAGAAATTTTTTTTAATTCTTTGTTAATGCACATAATGAGTTAATTTACAGAATAAGTGCAAGTTTAAAGAAAAGACACTAAAGTGACCCTTAAAATTATCTATAAAATTTCAGTAATATAAAAGTAAAGAATACAAAGGGATGAATCGTATTTGCCATTTTTACATTTTAATATATTTAAAATCTGATTAACTAAAATAAATTTTAGTATTAATTTAATAAAAAATATGTGTATAAAATAAATCTAAAATTAAATTAATGCCCAAATGCTTTATGTAAAGTGACAAAAAAATGGAAGGAGCGTAAACAACATCAAATATAAATGGCAAATTTCGATTACACGAGCTGTATAAACCGGTGATGCGCGAGAAATTTGAGCATGAGATAATAATTAGCAAACAAAATTGAAAGCCTATCGCAAAAGAATCGTGAAAAACAAATACGTTAAAAACGTAAACAACAGTAACGATCGGTGGATGCCTCAAAGAAAATTGCGCAAGGGAAACTTGAAATTTTGGTTAGTCATCAGTAAAATGTTGATTTGCGGCTTTCATAAACATAAGTAATAATTAACTTTATAACTATAATTATTTGTGTTTAGAAAAATTTTTAGTTCTTTTTATTGTAGTATCTAAATCAATGTAGAAATTTATTGTTTTAAATATATTAAGAGCTTGTACTTACATTGTAGAAACTAATATTAACTATAAAATTTGTGCTTAGGACGTTATTGGAGGGGGGAAGCTTCCATGAAAGTTCATCTTTGTTTAATTCATCAGATATTTAGATTATTTGATTTGATGTCGTTTTAGGTGAGCAGATCTGAAGTCAGTTGTTCTAAAATTTCCTTTAAGTGATCTTCCAGGGTAGTATGATCTTTGATAGTTTATTGATGGATATCATCTCTCACATAAGGAATGTGTGGGTCAATGTATAAGGTGCGCTTTGATACATATCATGGTTCGAAGAGTTTTAGATTGAAAATGTTTAATGATAATTAGATGGTCATCCATATTTTTTGTTTGGTCAGATTATATAGTACATTTATGTATTAAAATGTTATTTCATTGTTTTATTGGTGTCTATTTATTTACCCTTTTGCTAATGTAAATATTTCAACTTAAAAAATTATCAAATTTGAGGTACTTTAATGGGAGTATTGTTAAGACTGACGGATAGACACAATAGAAGAATCATATTAAATGATTTTAAAAACATTATTTTCATTTACCGTTCTAGCCATTTTTTGCTTGGATTATTGCAGATGTATCTATCATTATGTTTTTAGAAACTAGGAGGTTAAATGTAAGAAGTAGACATAATATTGAGCCTAAGATATCACAGTAAGGCATACTTTCTTTAATTTGTTTAATTTTGGACACAATTATCAGTTTTTGACTGAAAACTTCTATTAATAATTCGCAAGAAAAACTTAATAAACGATATTGTTTATGTCAAAAATCAAACTGATGATTTGATAACAATTCATCTTGGAACAAGTCGTCAGTTATTTTTCTTAGACGTAGTTTTTTTAATAGCTTTGAGAAGACCAAGAGCAAACTGACAATTGGTTACGATTAGATATTATTAGAAGATCTTTAGTGGTCAATATGTTACTCTCAAAATTTTGTTAAAAAGTGGAGCAATTATTTTAGTTTGATTGATGTTATTAAATCATATTCTGAAGCTTTGTTCTTATGCAGCAGCTTTATTTTTTCTTCAGTGTCTATATCAAACTTTCCTCTTCTAATCCTACTTCTAAATTTGTAAGGATAAAGTCGAATAAAAAGGAAAGATTTTAAGAAAGTTTGTAATACTTTATTACTGAATAACTATATCTACGCGAACGCAGACTCCCAACCGACATCCATGCTACCGCGTCAGAGCTGCGAGTGCCCCCTGTTTCAAACTCTACTAAACTATTTCCAAAATCAAACAGTTTTCGCTCACGTGCAACTAACTGCCGTCGGAATCGAAGGCCCAGTCACCTGCACCCTTCGGATCATTCCCGTTCTTAAGTAACATTCCACATCGAAAGTCTCGAGCATCTAAACTGTCCATCGCCCACGTGCGCTTGCTATGGCGGCCCCGAAGATCCAAATGATTCCGTCCAAACACCTGATCCATTTTTATTTCCTGAACGAGGAATTCGCAGCTGCACCTAACCAAATAATTTTTTCTTTATTTGTTCTTAATTAGTTAGTTACATTCTTAGTTTCCTAATGGTAACATATGAGATGTCCACGATTTGAGCCTTTAGTGACTTTCCAAAGTATTTAACGGGGAACGTCTTGTTGCGAGTTTGTGTGCCTTACAATTTTGCTATGGCATGTTTATGTTTGTATAAAATCATAGAACTCTTTATTTTAGTGTTGATAGATTTTGGCGCGTGTGCTGTTTGTATTTTTCTCCATTGTTTCCTGCCTTTGACATTTTTCTCATTTCTCTTTAACTGAAGCAACCCAAGTATGTTATTAGTTGGGGAATATATTGTAACGTAGGTCTGCCTTGTGTGTTCTGATCATCTGTCACATCTTCTATTATTATTTGCAATAGACGTGAATGGCGTAATATATGTCCTATCCATATGTCTCTTCTTCCCATTATCTTTTTTATTAACTTTCTATATTCTTCTATTTTTTCTAATATTTCATTATTTGATAATCTGTCAACTCACCTTGCCTTTAAAAATTTTTTTGTAGGTCTGTAACTCGAAGTTTTGGTCTCTTATAGTGCGACACTCCATACAAGTGTGTAAAAGTTTTCTTCTGTCCAGGAATAGTTTGCTGGATGTCTTTTTTGCTTTTTTTAAAAAACATTACTTTAATACCATAAGTATATATTTTCTTTCCATTTATGTTTACTCCTTTGTTTATTGAATTCTTGATTTTATTAATTGCATCTTGTATATAGAGGTTGAATAGTAATTGCGATAACGTGCATTCCTGTTCGACTTCTAGCTGCACTGACACTTCTTTTTGGGCATCTCTTTGTCTTACCACTGATTTCTGTCTAACTTTGCTTTGGATAAAGCTTTGACAAGCTAGAATTGCTCTTTTTGTAGCTGAGCTTTTCTGGAACCGAACTGCTCGTCTGTGAGTTTGTCTTCTATTGCTCTTTCTATTCTTTTTTATATAATTTTCATCAATATTTCAGATGCATTTGAAATCGGATTAATTGTACGACAGTTTTTGCATCTATTTGTTTTTCCTTTCTTTGAAACTTGCACTTTTATGTTCCTGTTGAAATCATTTGGTACTATTCATGTTTTGTACATCTTATTTATTAGTTTGCTGTGAGTTGATTGCTTGATGTTTTTTATTATTTTTACCTGAAATTTGTTTATTCTCGCTGATTTGTTATTTTAAGTTTTGTTTTCGAACTCCGAATGGATTCTCTAAGATTTTCCGGATTTATTCACTTCTAGCTTTTCTTTCTTTATCTTTATAAATCGTCCTATACTTGTTTTAAGTACAGCTTCGATCTTTTCACGGCTGATCTATATTGCTTGTCACACTATTCTTTTCATATTTTTTTGTTTCAGTTCTTCTTCTAGCTTATGTTTTACATCTCTATGTAACATTCCTAGTTGTCAATATTGTCTTATTTAGTTTTTTAAATTTTAGATCACACGTTATCATTATCATTATCATGTTGTAGTCGTTATTACAATCAGCATCTGGGTAACTTTCTACAATTTTTAATTTGGTTTCTGAACCTCTGTTTCACCAGTATAAAATCTAGATAGTGTCGTCTTATGTCACCTGACATCGTTCATGTACGTATATCCTTTTCGTACGTGGTGTTAAAATGATGTATTTGCAATGACTAAGTCTCCTCTTAATTTTTCACCTTTATTTAGTCATCTGATTTCGCTTAATCCTATTATGTCCAATTTATTATTTTTTCATTTCTAGTTTACGTTTTTAATCTTCCACATTTTAATAGAGTTCTTACGTTCCATGTCCCTACTATCTTTAGTTTGCCAACGCTCATGGGTAATGTAAATTTTAAAAGGATCCCGTAGGAATGCCGAGCCATAAATTCAGAGGACGTTAAACTAGAAAATCCTGCCGTAACAAATTCTTTTCAGATCATGGTTCTCAAAAACTACAGATACTGAAAAGACCACCAGCCCGACGTACTCGATATTGTTCTGTAGCAAAATATCAACAGCCTAGTTTCTAAGAGCATTATAATCAAACTGCATCCTGATGAGCTCCCAGTAGTGGTATCAATAGCTAATTAATACAAAATAGACTAGAGCAGCTTTGAAGATTCACTGAACACCAAACTACTCTGTTTATCAAGATGACATCAAGAAAACACAGTGTAATACTAACCTGCACAACTGCAGGAAAAAGTTGCCCGGTCTATTTAAATTATCTTCCATCTACATCATTGATTTCATTAAAACAAAAGCCAAGTTTGATGCGAATGGTAAAGAACTAGAATCCCCAAATTAAAAAGGAATTTAATAACTGAAGAATTTGATTTACTAAAAAAGCTTAAAAGAAAAAATTGCTTGCACTGTCATCAAGAATCAGTAGTATTACTTACTGTTCAGGTACACAAAAGCTATAACTGACATTGAAAGAAGAGTGTCAAGATTAGACCGTATTTAAATGACCTTCCCTGTTAAACTAAGAATTTTTGAATTTTTTAATTTTTTTTCAGTATGTACATTATCTGACTTGACAGAACTTAGTATAGCAGTAACTACTTTTACAAACAACACTGCTGTGTTTACTTAAGCTCAAAATTTAAATGAAGCGGTAGTTAACAAACTTTTATCATGGTTTAAGCAATAAAATATTATAATAAATGCTAAGCCAAAAGTTGTGCTGTACAAAGACACAGTTCAGTACCAACTTTTTCTAAAACAAACATTTGCACCAGGTCCAGACTCAAATTATCTCAGGACATAATATTAACAGGTCAAGGAAATGATTACATTATTATCATTTAATCTCTCATCGTAAGCATTCTTCTGTTTTTGCTATTTTGTTTCTGACTAATTTATTATAGTTCTTGACTTGAATGAATATTATTTTTTAGAAACCATTATCGTCGCTTTTTTTGTGAATATCTTGCAGTTATATCCTTATGGAATTGATTGCAGATCATTTTCGGCTTTGGTAATGATAGCTTGGTCGTTGGCAAAAGAAATGTAGTAGTTGCTTTTTAAAGAAATTTCTAGTGATGCCTCTTTTTTCCCATTTCGTGAGCATATCGTCTGTTGCGGTCGAATCGTAAATTTTGTTTAATTAGCCAAAGATATTCTATTTTAATTTAAAATTGGGGCTTTATCCGCTCTCTGTTAGTGCTGTTTAAAATACATTTTGCAAATCCAGCAAGTGTTCCGTTCCGCCTCGACTTGTCCACCCGCTCTGTACTGGATCTACCATTTTGACAAAGCCGTTCTTCTGCCTACTGTCTCTCAGCTTAAAATCAATGCCGGGATCGAAAGGAAGAACGCTGTCCACTAGTCGCTTCTAAGTCTTCTCATTAACCGGTAAAGAACGCAAGCAAGTGAATCCTACTTTTTGTGTATTAGCAAATTTATTTGTGCAGAATTGGGAGGTACCATACCACAACTAGACGGTAATTGTTAACCTATGTATCATGTTTTATTATATGTAGCTGTATTGTGCCCTTCAATTTATTGTTTAAGTGTTTTGTTGTTATATAAGTAAATTTTTGACGGATTTTTATGACATTTTTAGTTTATTAATATTTTATTCCAACTCCAACGCTGCGCTTTTCTGCTTATTGTTTTTGTTTCTGAATATTTTTGTGTTTATATTTGTTTTGAAGCTTCAGTGTTTGTGGGCTTCTTATTTTTGAGAAATCATGTTGTTTCACAACTTTAATTATATTATTGTCCCTTATTTTATTCCTTTAACGTAGTACTTCTACCGCAACTTTTTGTAGAGCTTCTTTTATGTATTGCTATTCTTGTTCTATGTTTCCTTAAATATATTTGACCTTTGTAGATAGTTCTTTAATCTTGTTTGGTAAAGATATCACATCCCATTGTTTAGTAACAAGTGACTTTATAAGTTTTCTGTTCTACTTTTGTTTTGGTATCACCTTGGAATATAACCCAATATTTTGAAAGGTTTATTTTTCAACATTAAGGTGATAGTCTGAGCCGATATCGTTTTTGCACGTTTTGCACGTTTTGCACGTTTTGCACTAGAAATTATGCTTTTTCGTTTGCTAATAAATAATCGCTCAGAAAACGGAGACCTTTAGCATACCAAATATATGTATTTTGATTTTTATAGAAGAAGGTGTTTATTATTTTTAGTTTATTAAAAATAGCAAATTATCACTTTTCTCCATTTGTATTATTGGTTTGTTCTCCAAATGCAGTAAATTTTGGTATAAAAAATTTCCTCGCTTTTACGTCACAGACGCCAATTGAAATTTTTTTTTATTGATTTTATTATATTGTTTGTGTAGCGTTTGTAGAACTTATCTTTTCTTCTACTGGATCATATACTTCTTCTGTTGGTTATAAATTTTGATTTTAATAATTCTTTCATTAATATATTCATATCTTTACGAAGGGTTTTTCTAATTTTTCATCTATGATAATGGTAAACCCCACTTAATACCCTAGTTTAAGAAACCCTATTATACCACTTTCGACAATTTTTGTCCTATCTTTTTAAGGATTACATTAATTTGTTTTTATTTCATGATGTATATTTATTTTACTTCCTTGTCGCTATTTCTTTTGTTTCAAGTCGCTGATTTGAGTTATACTGCAGTTAATTTCTCCCATCCTTAATTTTCGCGTTGTCATCATCGTCAGATCCATCTGGTCCGAAGTTTGTGTAAAGCTTTCGAATATAATTTTTTTTAAAGATTACTAGGCTCTATGACGAAATTCCTTATGGAGCTTCTCTAGTCTATGCCGTGTTCTGCTCGACAGGAGAACCCCTAATAGGTTTCCAGCATATGATACAGACAAAGATGTGGAAAAAATGCAGAACATTGAAACTTACACTTAAATGAAAATCCAGTAAAGAAACACAACTGTAATTCTGTGCTACGTCTTTAAGGCAGACGGGATTCGTAAGGAAGACAACAGAAAGAAAGAGTTAAAAGTTTAAAAAATAAAATATACGTATATAAATATAAAAATTTAAAATTCCCACGCCTAACAAATGAATACAAACTAAAAAGACGGCGTGAAGTGAGAATACTGAGAATGAGGTGGAACGTAGAGCCGGAACAGGCGTTAAGTCATAACCCATGAAAATTTATGATAATATGTCTGTCTTCCTTCATCTATGCTAGGTATAAAAAATAAAGTTTGTTGATCTGGAAATATATAAAATAAAAAAAAACGACGCTTCTTAAAATTACATATCTTCAGCGGATAATTAAAGGATGTGTAAGTATTTGAGTTGTAAACTACACGAACTTTTTTGCAAGCATTTGAAAAACGCGTAAAACTAAAGCAACGATACAACACCAAACCAATAAACATCACTTAAAATGTTTTGTTACTGGGCCCTCGGCAAGTAGCATCGCCAAAGAGGTTAAGAGCTTCCTGGCCAATAAACTCGTAAACAAGTCCTGGTAATGGCAGCGCTTCTCCTTAAATGCCCCCACCGTTGCAAACAATATGCTGAAAACTGCGGGAGCAAATGTCCCAGAAAAAACGCAGAATCCAATAATGCGAAATACGAGTGCGGAGAGCCTTTGAGCGCCGGAACGGCTTATTTTTTCGGGAAGGTTTGCACATAAAGCCCTTTTTACATTCATTCTGCAAATAAAGCCATCATGCAAGGTTCCTCGATCGCGCGCCGTAAATATAAAACCGACGTTTGAATGTCTGGCGGATTAGCCGTAATTCCGCCTGCAATTCGGATCAGATTTCGCTGAACTGCGCATCATCATTCAAGTAGGTTAAGTGAGAGGGTTTAGAAGATTAATGTATTACTTTTAACAACTTTTAAGCAAAATTAACAGCAGCAACAGCAGCCAGCAGTGAAAAAGCAGTAGATTGAGTAATATCACCTCTTTGGACCCGGAAATAAATCTCAACAGGAGAATTTATCGCCGCCATAATAACAGAGTAGGCCTGAAAATCAATGGAGAAGCAACCATTCGCTTTAGTTATTGTATCTCTTAACACCTACACGAGCAATGGTTTACTCCGGATTTATTTCTCTTTTTGTTCCGAATCAACGAGTTTGTTCCCTGATTTATAGTTTGGGTGTTGGAAGCCGGCTTTTTTTTGTTTCCATTGTCGGCAACGTGCGCATATTACAACTAAACAAGATCATGATTAAGCTTTCGTTTTTAAAATGTACTAGGCGAGCTGGCTGCTTTTATCGAATAATTAAAAAGGTACATTAAAATTTTTGCTTACTTTCGCTAAGTCTCTATATGGCGCCTTGTACTACCAATTTTATACTAACAAGCTGCGTTATGTACTTTAGTAAACAAATAATTTTCTCTTAAATTAATTTGAGTGCTTTTTTAAAAATTAGCTGTTATTTTCTTGTTTATTAAACCAAAGTAGAGAAATGTACACTGGCGAGCAAAAAATTGAGGTCACATTAAATTGTAATATATTTTTAGAATTTTCAGTAAACTGAAATTTCAGTTAAGCACCAGTAGGTGGTTTATCATTTGTTTTCCGAGAAATCTTATTCGTCACCGTAGTTACGAGTTTATTAAACATTCGTTCTACTTGAAAATTCCTATCTTGGCATCTATGTATCCGAGTTTAACATTGATTTCTATGTGCAAAACTTTTTTATCACGCGGCGAAGTGTTTGTAGGATTTATTTAATAGGCCATAATGCCTTTAGATCTTGTTGTTTGTCAAGAATTATAGCGTTGTTACAAGGTGACCGAAAACAACGTGAAAGTGTAAGAATTGTTGGTAAGAGCCTTTTTGCTGTACGAGCGGTGCACTACCGCTTTGAGGAGACTGGCCTAATAACCAGAAGACTAGGATCTGGCCAAAAAAGAATCACCACCTAAAGAGATGACCGTTTCTTGGTGTCCGCAAGTTTGTGAAATAGAACAGCTTCTATTGTTTGGTTGCGAAATCAACTCCAAGAAAGAGATGTAAATTTCAGTTCATGGACCTATAAAAAAGACTTTGTGCTGCGGGATTGTCTTGTAGAAAGATGGATTCAGATCCGCCATTGCAACTTTAGCATCAATTTACAAAATTAGCTTTTGACCGTAATCACTTGGCATGGAATAATCAAGACTGGAGTCGTATTTTTCTCTCACTGGATCATAAGAACGTTGGTGAGTGCGGAAAAGACCCGCAGAAAGATACGCTACAGTTTGTCTTGACGAGCGACTTTCATTTGGTGGTGGGTCGGTTATGGTTTGATCAGTAATCTCTCCATAAACACGTACAGAGTTGGTTGTCATATAAAATGGCTCCTTAATAGCTCACAGGTATATTACGGAGATTCTACAAGACCATGTTATGCCTTCCATGATCACTATGGGCAAGCATGGCATTTTCATGCAAGATAATGCTAGCGTAGTCAGAGTTATTAGAGAGTATTTTAAATCCCATGAACCTGTTTGGGATAGGCTAGAACGACATATTCGAAAGCCCACACCAGTTCCAAGAATTGTCCAAGAGCTAAAAAAGTTGCTAATGCAGGAGTGAAATAACATCGACCAGAATGTGATCCTCAACTTAATTGAAAGTCTGGCTCGTCGACTTCAAGTGGTCATTAACGTAAGAGGAGAGAATACAAGTTATTACTGATAAGATTTTCATTATTGTACTTTCATATGCATCTTCATAACAAAAAGTCGAGCTTCATATTTTTACCAAATTATTAAAATCTGCTCTAGAAAAACACTGAGGACCGCGAGGCAAACGAGAAACAATCGGCTAAGAAAGTCTTTTTATGGTAAAAGCTTTCTAAATTTCTAAAGTGCTAAAACGTTCAACACAACAGCTAAGAATTATCACAATACAAACAAATTTCAGTGTATCTTCCACATTTTAAGATCAAATCCTTGCTAACCTGCATGTTTATATAGCCCAATTGGTTACAAAAACAAGCGGCTATCGTCTTTTTGAACTATCTTTAGCAGATAAGGATGTATGTGTAGTAGACACTCTGTAATTTCTACTTAAAATTGATACATACGGTTACTATAACTATAAAATAATATACTTCTTCAAATATATGACTTAAAAATTGTTTAAAGAAAAATAAGAAATGTAGATTACATTTTTTCGGATTTAGAAATGACCTTGTCTTTTATTTGATGTTGTACATTTAGTAGGAAACTAACCTATATGATTTCTTCATTAAGTAAGAGCGTGTAGCAATTGGTAAAAGGTATCGCCTTAATTACTTCGTGAATCGATAGAGAAAATCTTTGTCCTCGATGCTTTGTTACAAAAGATTCAGTGGTCATTGAATTTTAGATAGAGAAACGCATAAAGCACCATGAATGCCGCGAACGCGTCGCAATATAGGCTGTGTTCCCTGTAAAGGTCTAAAAATGTCTCATGCAACGGCTGCAAAGTACATGAACAAATCACAAAAGTCGAAAATAGATCGTAAACTTGTTTTCGTGCAATTTGGGCTTAACATTGCGTTAAGAAACAGTAAAATTAAAACATAAAAGTGTAGGTATATCGTATGTAGCTATCCTAACCCATCACCAAATGCTGTAGTTCAGTGAAAATCATGTGACGAAGCGACTCGCTTGGACAAAGAACAATATCGACCAAGATTGGAATAATGTAATTTTTATGAGCAAAGCTTCTGTTTGGGATATGTTATCATGTCACGAGACTGGCCAACCTCAACTAACATGTTGGTACAGCATATCGTTACACACCCAGTAGAAGTGCCTCTTTGAGGCTGCTTCTCATAAATGAGTCTCGGAATGTTGCATCTGTTTACGTACAACCTAAATGCTCCGAAAATGCTCGAGATTTATAAGACATATTTGTTGCCGACTACAGAAAGTTGGTTTATCAAGAAAAACTGGATTTTGCAGGATGATAACGACCCCAAACACAGCAGTGAGCTTTAAAGTGAGTGGAAAAGCAGTCTGGCATTGTTAGACTTTCAAAACATGTACGGTTGTAGTAGCAGAATGGTCTTGGCGAGTAGAGCCATTTTCATGTTGAGATTTAAAACTTTTTAGACTACAAACGTACATACCATCTATTCTCAATATCTTGACATCAACACTACTGCTAAATAATAAATGTTTCTCTAATTCTTCTAGATGAGTAATATTTACTCTATATTTCTTTCTCTTAATACTTTAGGGTACCTTCCACAACGTTCTTCTTACATTACAGCTCCCTATAATTATATATTCTTTTTTCTTTTCCTCGTAATTATTTCCACTTTCTTTAACTAACGTTTGTATGCGACTTTACTTATGGCTGTTAAATGTCTAATTTATAATCATATTTGATAACCTTTTTTAGATAAACAGGTCGTTATCTATGTAGATATCCAACACTTTTGCTTTCTATTTATTTCTCGTGTTTTCAATTTTTTTTCAACTCTCTATTATAAACCCTTTGTAATTTCTCTAAGCTATTTGTCTCGTCGTTACTCTCACATTTAGTTTATTGTGTAGCTTTTATCAACTTCTATTTTATCCTTTCATTTTGCACATACACACAATTAATACTTTAATATTAATTTTTTCCTTTTCTTTACCGATTCCATTATTCCTCTTAACACATTAACTACCCCTTTTTAATTTTTTATTTTCTGACTAACTTCTGAAAACTTGTCTTTATACAATTTTCGATCTTGTCTTATTTTAATTATCAAATTTTTAAGTTATATTGCTACCATTTATAATGGTTTGGTATCTATAATCTCTATTTTAAATAGAGTCCCTACTTGTTTTCTTTTGTTTGTCGAAGCACTCGCCTATTTATTCTTCTTTTAGTTCGTGCTTTTTGCCTATTTTCTTTTAGTGTTAAGTTATTACCATCGTAATTTGTTGATTTATGCCTAAGTATATTCTTATATGAGACATGCTGATATGCGATGGCTAGTCTTTTAGATGTGTCTTTGTTTAATAAATTTTGTTTCTCACTGGGGTTAGACATTAAGCTTTTAATAGTTGTTTTGATTTCTCTAGTATACGATTTTATAGTTTTAATTTTTTTGTGTTTGGGTTAATGTAAAAAAATATTTAAAAACATTTTCAAATGCATGGGTATGTTGTACCCTATCAGAACAAAGATGCTACTGGATGAATAATGTGTCTAGTCGATACCGGCGGCAATAATTGTTTGGCATCTTCGAGGCATGCTTTCGACCAAATTGATGCCGTGTTCATCCGGCAAGAACTTCCAAATGAGACGAAATTCTCTTATTAACTGCTTCAAAATAGACACTTTTCTTTCACGAATCTTGTGCTTGATGTATGCCCACACATTCTCAATTGGATTTGCATCGGGCGCCTACGACAGGTCTGAAAAATTTTAAACCTCTACCTGAAGATAGTTCTACTCGTCCAAACCATTCTGCTACTATAATCGTACACATTGTGAAAGATACCTGTAAAATTTTTAGAAATTTTCAATGCTTAGTTATTATTTGAGAGTCATTTGTATTAGTCGATGTCGGTGCTTCTGTAAAAATGGAATACCGTATCTTAATTGAGTGCTTGGATTTGAAATGAAATACGCCTATGCAAATAAAAGTTAGACACCGTTTATATGGACTCTGTTCTATCATTTGCCACCGTGAAAAGATGGGCAGCTAAATTTAAACGTGATCGTACCAGCTTGGATGATGAGGAGCATTCGGAACAACTAAAAATTCATTCGAATGAACATTTCCAAGTCTTCTTAAGCGGTTGCAGCGAAACGAGTCGAACTTTTTACGTCGATTTATCATTGCCGATGAAACTTAGGCCCACTATTACATTTCTGAGACGTAGGAATAGTAAAAACAGTGGATTGTAAAGGGTGAACTTGCTCCAAAAAAAAGGCAAAAACGGCAAAAACGGTTTCATAGTTTCATAGAAAGGTCATAGTTACTATTTTTTGGGTTAGTCGGAGAATCTTATTCATCGACTACTTATAAAAAGAGAAAACAATAAGGGGATCGTACTACACATTGTTGTTGGACTATTTTAAGACAGCATTTGGCAACAAATGATCTATTTTAAACGAAAGAAAATGGTCTTCCATCAAGATAACGCACCGGTTCACACTTTGATGGTCGCCATGACTAAAATTTACTAATTACAGTTATAATAATAGATTTGTCACTTTAGATCTTTGCCATCAAGTTGGAAAAATAATTGTGGTTTCTAATTATGAAAATTAAAACAGTATATTTTAGCTTGGAATTAATTTATTCGAAATAAAAAACGTTAGATTCTATGTATTTATGCCAACAAGACACATCTCTATTAATTCCGATAGCATAAAATTCTGGAGATCTAAAACCAACTAACTCTTTGAAGGCGTTTTGAATTTCTACTTTGTTGTTGAAGATCTCTTCTACAGGAAAATTTTAGGTGCTTGAAAAAGTGGTAATCGGTGACAGAAAGATTTGATAAGCTGGGTAGAGTTTTGCATCCCAGTTCGTTTAGTCATTTGTGAGACATGTAGTCTGGTGTTATCGTAGAGAAGAATTGGTCCTTTTTGATTGACCAACGCTGGCCATAAATTTTGCGGGTTTTGTTGCACTCTGTTGATTTGCTGGCAACAGTTCTCTGATGTAAAGATTTCACCAAAGTTAAAGATTTTGTAGTAAAGGACTTTACATGCCGATCACCAAACAGTAACCATTGCCTTCTGTTGGGTGAACGCCGTTGTTTGTCATATAGGATCCATTTCTCATCGCATGTCATAATGTGATCAAGAAATCGATCATTTTTGTGTGAACAAGAAGCACAGAGCAGACTTCGTATGGTCGAAGTATTTGGTTTCTGTTCAGGTTGTGAAGCACTTATTTGTAAAGCTTTCTTGATTTCCCACTTGGTTCAAATGTTGAACAACTATGAAATGGCCAACGTTAAGTTCTTTTACAATTTCTCGCGCCGTTTTGCGTGGCCCGCTTCAATAATGGCCTTCAAATTATGTTCCTTAATCGCAGAAAGACGTCCACGCCCCTCCTCATCTTTAAGGCTCTCGTCCCCTTAACGGTATTTTTAGAACCAATATTGAACTGGACAATGTTCATTGATGGTCTTCTGGACAAATAGTTGATTAATATTGCGAGCATTTCTGCTGCTTTATGTTTCAATTTGAATTATTTCGAGCATTACTTAAACAGCCTAAAACACACCAAAAATAAAAAAATGAATTACATAAATAAGTAGAGCGAATCTCGCCTTTAAAATGGTATATTACATAAACGTAGTTGAATAAAAGTTTTTTCCAAATTAAGCACCACGTTTTAAACTAAAAAAGATATTTAATTTTGCACATACTTGATACAAAGTAGCGAATTACAAGCCCAACTTACACATAGCATCCAGTCACCTTAAGCAAGCTTAGGACTTAGTAATTTAAAACAAATTGTATATGGCTATGGAAGAACTAGGAATATCATCTAAATTAATAGCCTTAACAAAGTTAAAAGTGTTAAATTCCTATCATCACTTGCACTCCAACACACCTTAACCACACGATAACCTGCATTGAAACAAACGTGCCGCACCCCGATAGAATTAAGCCCACTTCCCCCAAGGAACTTAAAACTCACATAGACACACTCTCAACCAAAAGTCTCCCGGACATGATCTACTCACAAATTCTATTCTCCAGCACCTTCCCAAGAAAGCCCTAGCCAGCCTAAGCACAATCTTTAATGCCTGCCTAAGGCTAGGCTACTTTCTACATGGAAACATGCCCAAATTCTAATGTTTTCAAAACCGGGCAAAAACAAAACAAAAATAAGTAGTTATAGGCCAATAAGTCTTCTCACCACCCTGTCCAAACTGCTGGAAAGAATAATTCAAGTTAGACTAAATGCCGTTATTGAAAACCAAAACACAATCCCTACCTTTCAATTCGGATTTAGAAAAGGCCACTCTACATATCATCAAATACAACGTATAAGCGAACTTATCGAGCGTGGCTATGAAAACAAAGTCTACACTGCGGCCTTATTTCTAGACATCTCACAGGCCTTTGACAGAGTGTGGCTTGAAGGTTTAAAGCTAAAAATCCTAAATATTGACATGCCTCCCTATCTAAAAGCCATTTTATTCTCATTTGTCGAAAACAGAACCTTTGCTGTACGAGTGAACTCCACGCTATCACAAACCAAAAATGTCCATGCAGGTGTTCCGCAGGGCAGCGTCCTGGGTCCAGTCCTATTCTCCATTTACACCTCTGACCTGCCTGAAACTAAGGCAACTCTCGCCACCTTTGCGGATGACACAGCCATCTTCACTCAAGCATCGTCATTGGACGAAGCAGTACAAGCTCTCCAACAAGCCACAAACCAGCTTTCTCGCTGGTTTCAACAGTGGAATACCCAAATAAACCCAGATAAATGCCAAGCAAAAATATTTACTCTTAGACGAATCACGAATCCCAACCTAGTTCACATTAATAATAAACCAATACCGTGGAAATCCAACGATTCAGCAGTCAAATACCTCGGTATTTACCTGGACACACGGCTTTCACATTAACCAGAAATTAATTCAGGGATATGCCAGACTCAAACAGCTGTACGCACTAATTAACCGTAAATCTTCCCTAAAAATTGAATGCACTATGCTGTTATACAAAATCCTGCTACGACCACTAATACTATATGGATCACCGATATGGTGCAACACGTCTCAAACCAACTTACGCAAAATACAGAGGTTCCAAAACAAAGTGCTACGAATTGCAGTCAACGCGCCCTTGTACATTCGGAACACACAGCTACACCAAGAATTAGGAATCATGCCCATAGAAGACTACATTAAAAAAAGTGCAAAAAAGTTTATAATCAACTCAAGTGCGTGTAGTGGTGCGGTTCATTATGAACTCTTTCGAACAAAGATACACACAAGACTCAAACGTCAACTACCTCAGGACATTATATTAACCGATCGTGAAAATTACTGAAACAGTCACTGAAATGTTTGCTGAGACAGCTAAAAGTCTCCTTATGTTATGTAATCAAAGTCATGTATATAATTTACACAACATCACTGCTATGTATAACAAAATTGTATTTGTTGATCTAGCAACAAATGTAACCTTTAAAAAAAGTGTTAAATATAAAATTAGAATTGTTTAAAATATATCAAAAACATTTTCAGCTAACTGAGGTTTAAGGTCAGGCACCTCAATCTTAACTATTTTATTTAACTTATAGAACCTACCCTATTTGATCCTAGAGAAAGTGCCACGAGATCGTAAATACCATGCAGACGATTTAGTACTCATGACAAAAACAAGAAGAACGATAAGAAAAACTAGGAAGGCTATAGAAAACAATAAAGAATTATAAATATTCTTAAATAAAAAAAAGACAAGTGTATAAGAATGCGTAACGATGATGAAAGAAAAGGTTATGAGACCATGAAAATCAAATTCTTAGAAAAAGGGTTATCTGTTTGCAAGAAGTACATTTTGTTATCTAGGTGACAATGCAAAATTAAGTGCACAATTAGTGCAGGGGAGGGAAGATACAGAATCTTTTGAAATTATTTAAATCTAGCAATATGTTACGAAGAGTCTAATTAAGAATATACAAAACAAATTGTGATTTATGGGTGTAAATTATAAACTTTAAACTTTAAATAAGCGTAACCAAAAAGGATTGAAGATATGGGAAACATTCTAAAATGGTTTATTATTAAAAACAGGCTAAATGCTTAAATAATGCAACTATGAAGAGTCTCGAGTATCATTCAGGTGGTGAAATCTCGTAGAATATGATAACTAAAACATGTGGAAAGAATGGGCGAGAATCCAACCACAAACTTGGTGTTGATAGGAGGCAACTAAGGCAAAAAAGAAGGAAAAGACCAAAAGCAGATGAGTAGGTTTGGGGGTTGTAACTAGAAATTGGAGACAATGGAAAGCTACAGCAAAACAAACCTTAGGCCTCTATGGCCTATATTTATAATTATTGTATTATACTCTTATGTTTGTCATTTTATTTTAAATTAGCATATATTTTGAGTACCATTATATAATAATAGGGTGAACAATTAAAAAAACTTTTTGCGTACCACAGTTACTGCTAAAACACGTTAGACAAGTGCTCTCTTAGACAGCGAGCTTTTTTATAATTTTTTATGACAAAAATGGTTTATTCAATTTGTATAAAACGCACAGATATTTTAATTATGTTTGGATTTAGAAACAGAAGAACACAGCCGAGGTTGTTTTATGCTAGTATCTGTTGCCCAGTCTTGTCTGTTTAAAACAAAAAATGTATAAAACGAGAATTAATGCATTAAGCTCCAATTTTAATTTCTGTTAATGTGTCCGTAAGCCCTCTTAATTTTTTAATTATATGTAGATAAGCTTGCCATTGAATTTTTGGATAATGTGTTAATGATGAGCAGGACATTTGATTATGGTTTTGCCTTGTCATTTGCGCAGTGATGTAAAATTGTGTATAAATACGTGACATTTTGTTCTGGGTATCGTCGATGATCTATCTGCTGGTATGGTTATATAGCGTGCTGAACAATTCTGACTGAAGATTTATTTAAATTTGTCGAGGTAATTGGATATGCATAATCTGGATCATGAATCATCGACTCGGTCATCTAAATATTTGTTAGTAACTTACAAATTCAATAATAGCATACATTTGAGATATATATAATAACATGAATAATCCAATTTCATTTAAGGTATCAAATACAACAAAGAAATAAATTAAATATTAATATAAAGAATGCCATCTTGACTTTCAGTCGCCTGGCACCGATATTACGGAGCGTATCCCACGTTCGCTTGCTACGGAATACAAGCTTGAATTGATAGAAATTATTATGAGTGAGTGATATCGACCCGTGCTTATTTCTACGAAATTTCATATGTTGAGAAACTTAACAAAAAGTACAGAGTCTTTCATACATTTTCCACTATATAAGATTATTATTTTATTAATCGAAGGAAAGCAAAAAAAAATAGTTTTCAAAATATAACCCATTATAGTCTGCAATTATCTTAATTACTTTCTACTAATTCTTTTATCAGTGGATGTTGTAAATTGTCTACTGCAAATAAAATAAACTGTTGGCCATAATAACAGCAATTTTATGGTAAAATAGCTCCATTTATAAGAGCATCATAAGACATATAAGTTTAAGTTGAGCAAAATATCAGAATCTTGAGACAAATTTAAAGTGTACAGAACTTTTAAAATTTTACTAAATACATTACATCAATTTGTGACCGAGTTTCAGGATTTAACTATATTAGCATATGTAGATCATGGAAAGAGATCCAATTTTGTTACAGGTTTTAATAAAGCGACTATAATGAGGAGTTGGCAATAAACATCAATTCTTTTTATGCTTATGCTTCACTAAAATCGAGCCATAAGTCTCGACAACTTTTCATTTCTTTGATTTTATTAAACTAACAATTTATTTGTTACTTACACGTACTTGTAGTCGGCTTGGATTATACAGCCAACAGCTTCAGGTGTAGCTTTCGGTTCCACCACTCTAGATCTTCTTAAGCAATGATGATAAGAAACATAGTAGTCAAATTTGAATATTAAATCATCACTAGCATAGCAATGTTACTTTGCGATTGTGTTGCTTTGGGACCGAATCAAAATATATCTAGTGATCAAAAAGTAAAAGCAATTTCAAAATTGAGCAGCAACAATTGTATTTTCCCTCATTCTAATGTTCCGAATGTTGATATGTAAAACTTCTGAGAAACACCTCTGCAGATGTTATCGCCGATAAAATGACACCACCACTAAAATTACAGTGAAACCAACACCAATGAAATTAAGACTGAGCAAAAAAGTCTCTTGAATATGATCTGATTAATGGTAGTGCTCTTCGAGCTCTTCAACACAGAAATCTAGTTTCCGAGACTTTTATTCAACGCAATATTCCGATTGAACTACTGAGCTCTGCTCAAATTTGCTTAGAAAATTGTAGTCCCAAAACCGGGAAAACTTCCACGTGAGCCAGTAGACTGATTGGACGATACCTTCTACTGCCTCAAAGATCAAATCTCCTGGAAAATATACTAATAAAAAGAATTCACGAAAGCGACATATCAAGACATATTTGTAGATACTATTTTAGAATACAACAATGTCATCAAGTGGTCACCATAATAAATTAAGTATTTGACTTGAAAGAATACTCCCACAGTGTTCCTGGAGTATTGCTGACTGAGTACTGAAATTAGTGAAATCGTACCTGTCTGAGAGGTACTTTCAAATTAACCATAGGAGTACCATAATCTCAGACATACCAATCACTCTAGAAACTTTTGGCACATTTGCAGTTGATACTGTAATAATGGATACACATATTAATCCATTACATGCCACTACGCATCTACAAGATTATTTGAACCTCATTCAATTATGGCTACATAAATGAAGAACAAAAGCTAACAGAGCAAAAAGTTTTATGTAACATTCTGAATGTTTTTCTGTTACCTTAATTTTTTAATTCAATATTGTTTATTGCCAATCTACTTTAAGATAAAAGAAAGTTATAAGTAAATAGTATGTAAGTAAATTTTTTTGTGTCATTGACAGTTCGTTGGGATTCAATTGGGAAAATCTTCTGGCCATAATCTTTTCAGTATTTTTTTGACAGATTTGATTGCTTGTGAGTTGATTACTATGTCTCTGTTTTTGTAATTGGGGGCCTTTGGTTTGATTACCTTTGAGATGAATGGAATTATCAGATCGTTGTGTAGCGTTTGATTGGAAACGGTACGTCGGCTATCATTAGGGAGGTTTTTAACAGAAATGTTTGCAATGTTTTGTGTTGGACGGTTTACTGCATCTCCAGAGTGTGATTCTGTATATCCAGATGGACGATAGTTTTATAGATAAGAAGCTTATTTTCCATGGATAATTGAGATTTTCTATTAATTAGACAGTTTATATTTTTAGTTTTTGGATGTAACTGTTTTCTTGTGGCTTTTATAAGAGCTCTGAAATTACATTTTTGATCCAACTACATTTTGATCCAACTACATTTTAAGATACTGAACTTCTTGTTCGACAGGAGTAGGTTTGTTGTTTGTTCTAAATTGTGTGCTGTTGATTCTCCGATTAGTGAATGTTACTTGGGTGGTTTTGTCCAGATTTACTACGACTACGTTTCTTCGACCATTTTTGTACTGTTTAAGTGGTTTTGTATCTTTTCTGATGCCATATGCGGATAAGATAGGCGTGTTATTAGCGAAAGTGGCTATTAACGTATCGTTCTTTAATAGGCCAAGCGCACTACCCTGCGGCACTCCCGATTTGATACAGTGATAGTCAGATAATTAGTCATCGCTTCTTACTGGAACAAAATATTGCTCGTCAAGGTAAAATTTTGGATAAGGTATATTTGGCCAGTAAAGTTTTTGTTTTGGAAAGTAGCCCTATGTGCCAGACCTTATCAAAAGCTTGTTAAAAATCAAGAAAAACAAAAGCACATACCTTCTTACCTTTAAAACTATCTTTGATTTGACTGGTTAATCTGTATGGTTGAGTAGTACTGACGAAAGCCGAATTAATGATTGGGGATAGCATTGCCCAAGGAATCTTCTAGTATTCTATTGCGAAATAGTCTTTCAAAGAATTTAGCTATAATAAGTAATAGACTTATGGGTCTGTAAAAGCTAGGTTCCGTCAAAGGTTTACCAGATTTAAGTATTATCAAGATCTGAGCATATTTCCGTTGTGTTGGGATATAGCAAAGACATAACAATTCCTCTTATTTGAAGATTCTTTAATATTTCTCCAATAATCAGTTCAGCTTTTCATAGGTTTAAGAGTTTTATTTCTCTAAAAACTCCTTTTTTAGTGAATGCTTTTATCGGTAAAGTGTATTTAGGAAACTTACAATCTCTAGGTCATCGTCGGTTGTTTTAGGCAAGGAGAATATATTTAATAGGTGCCCGGAAATGTGTTAATCTTGGCAAGATTTGAACATGTCCATGTTCTGTCCGGTTTTCTAATTGGTGAAATATAGACCTTTTAAGCTTTTTAGTGGCCTTCCACAGCGAATGATCATCCGGAGAAAGCTTCGTAATATGTTTTAAAGAACTTGTTTTTAGCATTATGTAGAGCTTTTTGTAGTTTATGTGTTAATCTGTTAAGTGTGTTTTGTCTAAAGAATTCATTGTTTTTTGAAATTTTTGTCTAGATTTTCGTTTATCTTGTATAATATTTTTAATATGTAGTGGTTATCATTAGCTTGCATTATCCTAAGTTTTTTTTAACACTTACCGGCACTGCAGCCTCAAGGTTTATTGTGCCTACTAACATACATTTAATTCTAGGACAACACACATATCCATGGGTTAAGCAAGACTCAAACTCGCCCAAGCTGGTTCAAGGATAGTGGAACAATGATCTTGACTGCCGAGCCAACGTGGCTCCCATAGTCCTGAGTTTAGTTGGAGTTAAATTTTAAGGAACTTCTTGGATCATTTGTGACAGATACCGCACTAATTCCTCTACATCCTGGTTATCTTTTTAGGCTAACAGCAAGTCTGATAGCTTTATTAATATAAGTTTGGAATAGATCTTAGTTTGTATTTTTGATACAATGTCGGAGAGCTGATTCCTTCCAGATTATACTTGTACTGACAGTTATAATAATAGGTATGGTCTGAGATAAAGCCAAAGCTGATTTAATATTACTATTTATATCGGATATCCCTTTAATGACTAGAAAATCCAGTAATTCAGGTAATTTGTGTAGGTTTCCTAGCCAATAAGTTGGCTCTCCTGTCAAAAGAAAATTTATATCGTTTTGATCTATTACTTTAATTAATTCGATCTCCAGCTCATAGGAAATGGAATCCTAGCTGGACCAAGTAATCTCTACATTTCCCAAAGGCAATACGGTGTCTAGGTGGACTGTAAATCGCAGCAACTGTCATGGGTCAAAAGAAAGTTTTAAGTTTTATAATAGGTCTTTGTATTTTATTTGTAATATATGGTCAAAGTGTACGTTTTAACGACAATCTAATGATACTACCCGAACGTACATGCGCTGTTCCATCAGAATCATTTGCGAAGTAGACTGTGTAGTATGGTATTTTTATATAAATAACAAACCCGCAAAGCTTGCAACGCATAGCGAAGTGGCGAAGCAGTCTCCCAAATTTGAGAACCCTCTGGTTGACCTTTGACCAATCAGTTTCAAAATCACTAGCAAACAAGCCTTTTTGGTCACCTGTCGATTGGTGAAAACGGAATTTGGAAATTCCCAGCCGTTCTCGAGTTACTGCTCGGACGGACGGACAGACAACATGAAGTTAGTAAGTGGCTCCGCTTCGCTTCGCCACTTAATAAACAGAATGTCAGTTCCGTTCATTTCAAACAATAAAGTTATCTCTTAAATATAATTAGAAATACCATTTGCATTTCAAGCTGCTATTCTTAGTATTGTAATAATTATTCCACTAATTTATTTATGACAGCAGTGAGCATTAACAGGATCATATTGTATTTGTTACCTTAAACAATATCATATTCTCCGAACGCAAGCAGAAAAATACCTTGGATTACATATGGATAGCAGACCGACATTGAAAGTCAAAAAGAGGAAAGAAATGGATATCAAGATTAGGAAAATGTACTGATTTCTAGGTAAACTCTCGAAAACAAGCTATTGCTCTATAAAGCAATTATAAAGCTAATATAGACGTATGGAATTAAACTTTGGGGATGCTCTACTACCTCAGATATTAACATTATTAAAAGTTTTCAATCAAAAACGCTTTGACTGCTCACAAATACGTCATGGTATGTTTCAAATCAAATCCTACATAAGGATCTCAACATACTAACAATAGAAGAAGGACGTCAAAAGAGAAATATTAAGCACTTCGAACGCCTTCAAGTCCATTCTAATGAACTAGATTCCACACTGCACAACATCCAGAACTTCAAGCGACTAAATCGAATATGACCAAGTGAAAAATGTACTCTATTATGTATATAATGTACCGCAAATACATCCTAAATATACAATGTGAGGGACACAACGGTGTAGGAACAGCTGTGTTGGACTTAACAAACTTCAAAACAAATCCTTTCTTACAGCTGTAATACTCCAACAAAATACTGTAATCACTTTATAAAAAAAATGTAGTTAATAAAATTTAATGATTTTTTCAATATATGGCGTGTTGTTAGTTTACAAGCGATTATGCATGAATTAAAGTCTTTTCCTATGTTATCTTGAGGGGTTGTTTCACACTCTTCAATCAACGCCGCTCTCAGTTCCATCACGTACCCTGGTGCATGATTTTTGACCCGGACTTTTCGCTTAAGCTTATACCAAACATACTCAATTGGATTCAAGTCTGGGTTGCACGGAGGCCAGTCCATTTTTGGTATACCGACGTCAGCTAGACAGGTAGTGGTCACTCACGCGGATTGTTGTGCATTAGCATGAAAACGGAACATGTTCCTTTAGAGTGTCTCTGATGTGGCTGTCTGCTGTTAAACCTCCTCCACGTCCTTTACCAGACACGAAATGCTCGCTCGGAACATGCAACAGTTTCTTGAATACAGCAATAAGCAAATCGTTCTCTTGGCTTTCTCTAAACCCGACGTTTCCTGTCGTTCCTATGTAGCCACATCCTAGACTCCAATGACCGAGATCACAATCGAGATGTTCGCGACAAAATTCCAGTTGCTTTGCTTTTGGACTGAAGTCAGCCTTTTTTGGAGTCAGGTTGGCCGAATTGCAAGCGCTACAGTACGCTTGCAATTCGGCAATCACAGTCGTCGCTCACATGCGTTTCAATTACTAAGATTCGTAGAACGCCATGCTTTAAAATGCACCATCCGATTAATCCGATAGCAACAATTTTAAAAGCCTTAAATAAAAACATAAATTAAATTAATTCTGAATCTCTTACTACACAAATTCTGACTTGGTACCAAAGCAACAAAAGCGTTAAGAAATATTTGCATTGCTTGAGGGATGACAATGGTAAAAGTATAGTTCCAAAAGATTAAACTTGGCGACTGTGATGTCCAAGAGAAAGTTGAGACTTTAAAATAATTATAAATTGTTACTTTATTAACTTGAAAAAAAGTTTCTTAGTTATTTTATATGATTTAATTTAAACATAAAATAAAAGAAACGACGATTTTTTCAAACCTTTTAAAACGACTTATAATCACTTTATTAAACGAAACCAAATTTTTTTCCATAATTGGCTTATCCCTAAGTATAACTCATACAGTCAACTCCAAAATATAGTAGATTTGAACACAAATTGACGTTATTCATACGATAGAACTTTAAAAGTCCCGTTTCACTGTCAATTTGTATAAGACGATTGCAACGTAGCCATAAAAGTCCCTTTATACTACATTGTTCTTATCAACAGAGATTAGGTATTCTTAAACTAGTATACTATTCCTCCCCATGTAATCGAAGACAAAAATCAAAATCTAAAAATTTAATGCAATTGAACCCTTGCATTAGATGCTTATATACCCTAATTAGGAGCTTATTTACTTTGTGTTGGGCCTCTCAAGAAAGTGAAGGTAAAATATATATTTTTAATTTTTAAGGGCAAAGCTTATCCGTGAATTAAATAAATGTCAGAAAAATGGCTAGTGATTTTAAGTTATAATATATTATATTTCAAAACTAATGTTACTGTTTTTTGTTTTTTTTTGCAACGACGGTATGATGGATTATTTATGGTACACCCTCTATATTTCTTATGAAGGAATTCTCATAATTAAATTTATGAAGGTTTTTTATTATATTATAACATCTTATAAATAAATATGGGTCTAAATTGCTTATTCCAAATATTATTATGATATATAAGTTCGACTATTCCGTGTTTGTATTTCGTAGCAAATGAGCGTGGGCTGCGCTCCGTGATATCGGTGCCTAGCGACTAAAGGTCAGGCCGACATTCTTTGCATTGATACTTAATTTATTGCCTTGGCGCATTCCGCACCATTAATTAAACAATATTATTCGCATAGTAATATGTGTTAAAGGTATACTTATTATTTAATTAGTGAATTATTAACAAATATTTGAATGAACTTTCTATTGGACTACTCTAAAATTTTATATTACCCAACAAATTTATATAAATAAGCTATATATCCATTCCAGCATTATATCACCAACGGCACTCACAATAAAATGTCAAAATTATAATCAAACGCCGCATCCACCATTAGCAAGTTCCTCAGATAGTTAATGGCAAACTGATATAAAGTAGAAAACGGAATAAGTTTACTGAAACTTATATAATGGAGAAGCGATATACAAATATATTGGCTTTTTAGACTTCTATATCACTATAATTGTTTACACAATCAATTTTTTTATTTAATTGTGTCTAGTAATACGTGAGAAGCCAAAAAAAAAAAACATTTCTTTACTAGCAGAAAACTGAATGGTATGCTTTTCAGTAGAATATCACTCTAGATATTGTACTATAACCAGAATTACATACAGAAGTAGCTATTGAAAAATTTTATTTAAAAATTTAAATGTTATTTACAAATAATCAAACCAAAACAATGTCAATTGTATAAGAATTATTTACTATTACCATTCTTTAATGCAGCTTTAAGTATCGAAATGTACTGTGCTTTAACCAACACTTTATTTGGTCTACACAGCAGATGTACCATTATCTGAAACAAATACTTTTGCTACATTTCCGTACAATAATACTGTCTTAACGTCACACAGTAATCTCATTGTTTCCTCATAAAATGTACAAGCCCTTCTAGGCCACGAAAATAAAAATTGACGTCAACTAAAAATAAAAAAGAAGTTCGTCACTTTTATCATAAAAATTAAGAATTATCTTTGGTACCACTAAATGGCAATAATTAACTTAAGCCATCAATACTAAATACCTTTGTCACTACGCACGACAAAAAGAAGACAAAGAGACATGTAGTAGATTTTAAGAAGAGATGGTTCTTAAATCTGCTCATCCATAAAACTGCGTTTAAACAGATATGGACATTTGGGACAGCTCTATGAGGCATAGCTAGCAACTATTATTTCGAAATTATTTACATATTTTAAATTAAGTGTTTTGAGTGATAGCTAATGTACTATGGTACAACCCTAAAATGTAACTATTCTAATGACTTGGCGTCTATCTACTGCGTGATAAAAATAAGACCAGGAAAAATTCAAATCCGCAGATTTTCAAACTAGATTCGATTAATTATAAAAGCTGGACTGTGTATCAAGACCTATAATTAACATGACACCCATACAATGTCATCGATATTTACAAACTATAAATACTCCAAATAGATCTGTGGTTTTAATTCTACAAGATATTGGTAAACAACAGTACCTCTATTAATAACAACAACGAACATATTCCTAGGAATATGACTTTCCGTTTACTTGGGTATAGTTACAAGATTATGAGCAAGTGCTTTGTATGCGTGCGTCCGTTCCGACCCCTTGGAGTTGAAACAGTAGATTTTTGCTGAACTTCGGCCGTCTCGCCAGACTAAGATGGAGGAGCTGGAGGCTTTCGATCTTCAAGTCTAGAAAAGAATTTCTATGAGCCCAGCCCCCCCGCGTAAATACCTAAGCGCAAGGTCATTTTTGTGAAGAGAATCGTAGCGAAGTGCAAAGAAGCGGAAATTTCGACCGTGGTAGTGTTAAAGCAGGACAACAGCGAGAAATCCATGGTCCCCAGGTCCTTGGGCTCCGTACAGAAGGTGCCCTCCCTCATCGACCTCTCCAACACCGAGGTGTCCTTTAATATTCCGATCCAGATGCCGCCACTGATGCTGGGCACGAACAAGACTATGACTGAGGTGCTAAAGGAGTCTTGCATCCTGGGAGAAGGAACCAATACAACTGAACATAACCAAAGTTTTACAATTCTATGCGTATCACGTATCTGGAGTACAATCACCCGATCCGCACACACCTCCATGAGAAAACAGCTTCTCGCCGCCCGGGCTTCCTCAGCCTTCAAAGGAGTCCCTACCACCACCTAAAAGATGGTTTTAGTAAAGCTTCGTATTCTTCCCCTCCTTCAGGTGAGCCGAGCAACTTCGAGGGCCTAGACAACTTGCAGACGGTAAACAGGGACAACCACCACCACCACGTCTTTTTCAATCACTTCCCCACCGAGGAGCAGGAGTTCTACTCACTGGAGCCCAGAAATCAGCGGCAGGCGTACTCGTTCGAGTTTTACTCGGCCAACAATCTGCTGGACTCCAAGTACCACCCGCATAATTACGTCAAGAGATACGTCAGAGGTGATGGACGGTACAATGACGGCTACAGCGACACCTACGGGTTGCCATATGACGGCAGCTCGTTCCATGTGGTGCCAAGCGGCGCTAGCGTGCCGGGCCCGAGGCAGTGGCCGCACAACCCCACGAACTTGACCACGTCCATCCCTGACGCCCACGCTCACATACACCTGCGTTTCTGTCGGCCGGCATGGTCGGTCAAGACGCCATGACTCCTCTAGAGGATGCGAAGCCCATGCTGCAGAACGGCATGGTGGGAGCTTACGCCACCGGTGGGAGCACCGGCTGCCCGTGCTTTACAGGTTCGGAACCCATTCAGCTGCGACAGTTCCTGTTGGAGCTCCTCACTGACAAGTCCTGCCAGAGGTTCATTTCGTGGACAGGAAACGGCTGGGAGTTCAAGCTCACTAATCCGGACGAGGTGAGTCGGCTCTGGAGCATTCGTAAGAACAAGCCCAAGATGGATATACCTCCAGAGAGCTGCTCGCAATGGTAGATCTCAAGCTGGAGAAAAAGAAAAACGACTGATGGGACATGATTAACCACGCATGGTGTAACGCAAATCCATTTTCAAATAATTCATATATTGGTGCCTAACTCAAAAACCGAATTTTAGTATACTGCTTTTGGTACACTTAAACTGATTACACCTGTGCTTTATGAGCGCGCTATATGTTGGATAATCCGGCGGTGCACTCGAGAACAGGAGTAGGTCTTGATTCACAGCCTACTCGCTACCATCAACCTCGCGAGTCGGCTACAACTTTATATTTGAAATGTAATCATTCATACTAGAAAAAAATCGAAAGCACTCAATGAAATCTGGGAAGATAATGAAAAAACACAAGAATTCAAACAAACCCAATGAATTCTTACAAACAACTATGCGAAACACCAAAAGGCGCCCGCTTGTATGAGAAAACATCACGTGACTTCTACCATGTGGTGAGACAGTCAATCAGAATCGAACACGGCGAACTAACTTCACAACTGTAGCATCATCAGATATGATTTGTGTCTTCTGTAGACTTAACATGCTTAATATTATTTTTGTTTATAGAAAAGACATTACTAATGTTTTTTTCACAGGAAATTTAAATTTGTGTAACTTTTGAACCGGATGATTCTAAAATTGAAACTGGCTCCGTTCTATTCACTCAAATGACACTAAAAACTCCACATGCCGTAACTTCTGCTAAAGTAAGGAGTACTAACTATTTTGATGCAAATTCCAGATTTCTTTTGATAATAAGGTTTTCCTATACAAAGGCATTCTCAAACTAGCATGGACCTATCATATACTACTGTGGTTAATAGGCAGAAACTACAATGTCTACAAAGTAGGACGTTGAGAACCGTAATCAATACCTTAAATATCAGTAGAGAGTGCGGAATAGAAGAAAAAGGTTGTAATGCAGTTTTCCCGTCCGGTAGATCCATTGAAAATGAGTGCTGCCACAGAAAATCTCTTCAAATGTGAAATGCGTGCAGCAATACGACATCTGTGGTAGGACTAAAAGTTCCTAAACACATCCTCTTTTCATCTTTTTCTGGGCCTCCCCTATATTTTCAGGATGTTTCCAGGTTTCTATTATTATTTCTTTAATTTCTCTAAGTGAGTCCTAGCCACTGTAATCTTCTTATTTTTAGTCATGTCTATTTGCGGTCTTTAAAAATATCATAATTTTTTTATTTACTTTTATTACATATCTATCTTCAATCTTCCTTTCCCCATGATTCTTCTTGGATTTTTTTCTCTCGCCTTTTCAGCATTTCTTTGTTTTTTGACTGAGTACCCACGTTTCACAACCATATAATGCCGTTGGTCTTATGGTTATGCTTTTGTGTATTCTTAGTTTTACATTCAGAGATAATTGCTTGGACTTTAATAGGTAATTCACGGCTCCCGCTGCTTTCCTAGCTCTGCTTAATTTTGCATCAATTTCCTTATCTTCTTCACATTTGTTGTTAATTCTCGCCCCCCAAGTAAACAATTTGCTTTGTTCCTCAAGTCTATACGTTCTACCACGAATTTCTTTGTTTGTCCTTTTGTTTTTATTTTCATTACTACGTTTTTTATTTATTTATTTGTATTTCTTTTTTTGTGCCTTTTCTATCATTTTATTTTCTAACTATTATGGTTAAATCTATTTAATCCACTATTTTTAATAATTGCTTCTAAAGCCATGCTAAACGGCAGGGTTAATAAATGGTCTTATTGCTTAAAGTCTGCTATAATTTCGAAGTTCTTTGTCATATTTTCTTTTACGTTTACATTCCTCCTGATGCGTTTCTCGTTTGTTTTGTTTGTTTTTACAATCTTAATTTTTTTTAAGTCTATAAATAGGAATTCGGCGAGTATGATGTACTCATAGCATGTTGTTAAAATTTCTTTCATTATAAACAGCCGGTCCGTCGTTCTTATACCTTTTCTAAACTAGGTAGTCTCCTATTCGTGGTTCTACTATCGCTTTCAATTTTCTCTTAATAAGTCTTGCTACTGTTTAGTAGAGATATCTCTATTTAGTTATTGCGGTCAGTCTCATCTCCTCTTCTTAAAATTGTCACTATAGTGGCATTTTCCCAAAAAGCCGTCATTTTTTCTTCTCCCCAAACCCTTTGAATTAGTTCATATATTATTCTCTGGTGTAAAACACCTCCAGAGTACTTTATATTTTCTATTATTATTTCATTTTGCTCAGAGTCTTTGTTATTCTTTATGCTACTTAGGATCTCTTCTATTTTTCCTTTTGTTGGTTCCGATCATTCCTTATCTTCACTGACTACTTTTTTTGTTTTAGCTATTCCTTTTTTCTATCTCAGTAATTTATAGAAATACTGTATCCATCTTTCCATAATTTCTTTTTTCTCTTTTAAGTATAAAAGTTTTTAATTCTATTTCTCTTACATAATGATTCTATTTCAGTCACTCCTTGTTCGTTTCTGGCTTTTTTTCTATTTTACTGCTTCACTTTCGCTCTCTGTTCTTTGCATGTTTCGTGGCCATCTTCTTGCTTTGTCTGTATCGCGTTCATTTTTAGTGTTTTTTATTCAGTTTTTTGTCATTATTTATCTCACTATGTTTCTGTTTTTTTGTCGCTTTTTGAGAGGCACAATTTTCATCGTGGCTTTCTTAATTATATATTATAGTTGCTTCTAATTGTCGTTTATTCTGTTGAATCTTCTCTTCTCTAATTCTTGGCAGCTTTCTTCAATTTTCATTCCATATTTTTGTTGGGTATCTATGTCTAATAACTTTACTATACTAAATTGTTTCCTCCTTTTTGTTGCTTGCTTTTTCTTATTCACCTTCTTTATTTTTAATTCAATTTTTACTAAGAAATAATCCGAGTTCATATTTATATGATCTTATGTTTTTGATTATTCTATATTGTTTTCTGTCTGTGACTGCATGGTTTATCTGTTTTAAATATTCTCCGTTTGGTTGAAACAAAAATATAATACAAATTAAAATTTAAATTAGGTGGACACGATATAAGTAATGTCTAATAAACTCGCACATAAGCTTATTAAAAAAAAGTAAAACTGCAGTAAAAAACACGAAATAAAAGTTAAAATAGTAATTTGATCTTCAATGCATACAAGTATGACATATCCTCGCTTGAACAGCATACCATATATAATATTCAATATTAAATTACTTGTACATTTAAACATTTGGCAAAAGTAAATTTTTGATGCATAAACTTGGAATTAAATTTTTTCTCTATAGTTAAGTAGACATTTCAATTCTAGTTTCACAGCGAAACAAAAATATCCTCCATTTATTTCAGCCCCTCCCTGGAACAGCGCTGCTTTGGGGAAATCAGAAAAAATTCGCTCCTGAATTTAGCAGCAGCGGGCGGGGGATCATTTTTGGCTGAGGAGTTCGCGTTTTAATCCGATAATTTGTAGCGCCCGCGGGCCCGGGCTATGACTGAGCGCTAATTGGACGCGGCCTACAACACCAAATGCAGGCTGCGGCGTCAAATCTGCGGAATGGCGCACTCGCCGATTAGCCCTGATCAGCTGTTATTAATAACAATCTGCAGGAGCACCGCAAAATTAAATTTGATCACAGGTCGGGCCAATTTTCGGTCACAGGCTATCGGGCGCCCTTAAGTCGTGATTCGGCCAGCTCTAGGTAATAATTAGTTCGGAACGCTTTGCGCCGCTTTCTCCAGATTAATCCCATCCGGTAGGAGAAAGTGGCGCCCCGGACCTGTAATTTGCGGGGAAGCAGGATTAAATAAGTCAGGATGTCGATAACGGTTACTCTTACCACAAAGTTGTCACAAACTCAAACTTGCCTTAATTGCATTATAGAGTTTACTATTTTAAGGACGAATTACAAGGCACGTCTGGCAAAACATTTAAATGATATCAAAGTTATTCAAAAATCTGCGATATAAGTTTGCTTTTATGTTATCGTAGACTAAAAAACCAAAGATACAGTTAAAAATGTCCTGATAGGTGACCTAAATACTTCTCGTTTTTTAATTAAGTAATTGGATAAACAGTGCTGATATACAAGGTGAATTTGGAAAGAAACCTCCGTTTGCACATGCTCCAGAGTAGGGCACCAATGGCAATATTCGTTTATCAGACAGTGGGAAGTGAAAGAAGAAGTTTGTGATGCAGTTTACTCGTTCCGCCAGCTCAATTGAAAATAAACGCTTCCATACAAAATATCTCCAAATTTGAAGTAATACTTGCGTGATATCAAAGCGGGATTGCAGACCTTGACACCGGTGATGAAGCAGGTTTACACTGTTCACAGTAAAGAAAATACTTTGTGGACCTTTAACAACAATTTATTTATGTACTTATTTACAAGTCTGCGCCAGGGAGTTTAGAGAAAAAAAAGCAAGGTGCAAGGTCTTGCCTTGCAATAAATGAGCCGACGCTAACGCTTCGGCCATGCAGCCCCTTTGGTCCCTTTCAAGAAAAGTGACCTGGGATTTATCGTTAACTGTGTAATTTTTACAAACTAAACCTGATGGGAACACTAACGTATACAATGAGGCAAGACGTAGCCACCCGATTGTAGTGTGATAAATTTGTGCATAAATTGGCAGAAAAGTTTTCTATGCACATAAAGCAGTGGTACTGTGATTTAAGATGCTCATACAAGGTGGCTTATGTAACTTAAAAATAATGACAAGTGCCTCAATGTTTCTGGTGATTATGTTGAAGAGTTATGTACTGCTGTAGCTTTCTAATATATTTTAACAAATTTTCGAACGCCCCCCATAACATAGTTAATTTACATCTGCTAGAAATGCAGCTGGCACGCACGTGTTCGCGATCCTTCTACCAGGTTTAAGTGCGTGTCTTTGGTACAAGCCTTTAGAAGTTCAGAACTGGTAGTCGATTGCCACGCGGCTTGTTACAAGAGAGTCGTCAAGTATTGTACAGCTTTATCTAGATTTGCTGAGTCTTTAATTCGTATGTCAAGAGTTATGTTTTGAGTAACGTATTCTGCGAATTGGTCCCAATCGGTATGACTTGTAGTCAGCGTTGGATTAGTAGGTTTGTTTATGATGGTGGTGCATAGGCTGAGGATAACAGGCGTGTGGTCTGATGACAGGTCGTAATTCTAGGTAATTAAGCAGTTTTGCGTTGGTATACCTCCAGTTATGTAGATGTCTAGGATGTCTGGGAGTTTCCTTGGATCTGTCGGCCAGTAAGTAGGCTCTCTGCTGGAAAGGTGGGTATAGTTATTAGCAGTTATGGCTCTTAGGAGGTTGCGACCCTTCATGGTGACGAGTCTGGAGCCCCGGTGGGTATGCTTTGCGTTCCAGTCTCCTCCTGAGATAAAACGATTACCAAGAGAGTGAAAGAAGATTGCGTATTCATCAGAGGAAATGGTGTGGCGTGGTGGACAGTAGACAGCTGATACATTCAAACATCACTTATCAGTTTTTACCTGGACATTGGTAGCTTGGATCTCTTGTGTTTGGTAGTTAGCTAATTCATAATGGGAGATGGTATTTTTAATTAGGATTCCTGATCCGCCATGAGCCGTGCCATCGGGGTGGATACAATGGTAGAATGAGTAGTATGGTATGTGGAAGGCAGTGCGTTTAGTGAAATGGGTTTCAAATATAAGGAGAATATCAATTTTATTTGAATGTAAAAAGGCTATTACCTCTTGTTTGTGATTAAGGAGCTCATTGGCATTCCATGATGCAATTCTAAGAATGTTAACCATTATGGGAGTTTACTGATGACAGTGGTAAGCTGATTCAAAATCATGTTGTTTTGGTTTAATATCTGGGTGAACATGGTCTTAAATTCATTTAGGAATAAAGTTAGATGTTCTCCTATGTCTGCTGGCTGCTGGGGGAAGGGTGTAGTTCTGCTGGTTGCTTGAGCGTAGGACAGAGGTTTATTTTGAATCGTGAGAGTGTTGGTTGATTTGGGGATTGTGGCACGGGTTTGGTGTAGTAGGGTAATTGATATGTGTGGAGTTGTTAGGGAATCGTTTGATGCCGTGTTTCTGTGCGATTAAGCCTTTGTGAACTCTACAGCCCTTATAGTTTGCCAGGTGCTCGCCTGAGCAAAGGGCGCACTTTGCAGGCGTATCTCTAGTTTTTTGGTAGGTTTTGAAGTCGTGGTGGCTCCCACACTTGACTCAGTTGGGTAGTCGATTACAGTAGGTTTTGGAGTGACCATACTCTTGGCAGCGCATACATTGGACTATATCACGTCTTTTCTTTAGTGCTTCTACTGTTATTTTGGTATTGTTGATGTATCTTAGGTCAAGTATTTCTTTATTGTTTAGCTGTGGTTCGAGATCGATGAAGAACGAGGAAAGTGGTTCTTTAGTGATCCTGTGCTTGATGTTCACTGCGTTGCGCACTTTGTGCCCTGCTTTTGTTAATTCGTCTTTGTGTCTTCGATTGGTACTGAGTGGTATAAGTTCCTGAACATCACTCTTTAAGCGCGGTCTTCTTTCGCTTGGTACGTGTGATAAATGATTTGTTCCTCCGTAGGTGTGCGCATTGATTTTTATTGTGTTATTAGCTAGAGCTTTGGTGTGGTATGTTTCATCTTCCGTAATTTTCGCTAGGTTAGTAATCATATTTTGATAATTTTTGACACCGTTTATAAAGATTGGTGGTGGTTTAGGTGTAGCTGGCGTGGCAGATGGATTCAGGCTGGGGTCATCATTTCTAGTTACAGTTTCAACCGATATGCACAGGAGTGGGAATCAAAGCAGGAGATTGAATTGTTAGTAGATGTTTGATTTTACGTTTTTTGGAATAGACAGTTTGCCAGTTATGTTTAGGGGCTACCTCTGGGCTGCCGTTCAATTCGTCGTAACTGACTAAAGTTATGGCAGCGTCAGGATTTGAATTAAACTTGTTTGAACTTATCAGAGGCTAGGTTGAAAGGGAATATGATTATTTTGAAGCGCTCTATTTGCTGGCATAAATTGCGGATTATCGTAAGGTACGCCTGGTTGTTGGAAGGATACTGGATTTTGAGAATGAATTAGGTTTGGCGGAAATCCAGGTATTTTATTTGGCTGAAATTGAGAAGGATACATGCTTACCCATTAATACAGTTATTTGATTGTAGTTTAAATAGTAGCTTGTTTTGAATATTGACATCTTTAAAAATAGAAATGCAGGCACGCGGCCTCGCATTTATTGCGTCCGATGAGCGATCTCACTTGCACTTTCTTACGTTTAGCGAATCTAGTACGTCTTAACGCTTCGAAAGTAAAATGGGAACTTTTTGGGCTTAAATAAAAGAAAAATATGCTGGAATATTTTTCTAAGAAATGCGAACAAACATATGAAGTATAAAAGAAACTCGCGTCTAAGTTTATTTTCAATTTACTCTAAATATAGAGCGCTAAATTCTAGTTACATAACTGAGGGTAATTAGTTTATAAATTTATCGTGTGCCTTTGCAAAACAAACACGGAATTCACTCAACTAATTTTTTTAGTGTTTTAATACAAGTATAATTCAACATATAAATTTTCAAAAATTACATTGTATAACATTTTATGGTAAAAATATATTTAAACTGTATTTAATATTATAGATACAAGGAAAACATTAATGTTAATAGGTTAATGGCTAATCAATTTCAAATTAATTTACTGTTCTTACGATCAAGTTCAAAATAGGTTTCCACAGCTCGATTAACAATTCTTTAACATATAATACACTTTTCATTTTACAAAATCATTAGCCACTAATTACCTAAAGTATTATAGCTAATTATTTATTTTTGCTGGCCAATTTGTTAACACTTAGATACTTGTTTTTGTAAGCTTTCTAATTCTACGTTCGCGCCGAAATTAATAGAATTTTTCTTCCCGGTTTGCTTAAAACTTTTGAGTGGCATACGTTCTGGGGGTTGAGCTTTGTATTGCTCACTCCTTATAGTCGTTTTGTCCTAAACCCGGGGTAATATGTGCCAGAAATATTGTAAAGGGATCCATTTGCCTGTGAACTGTGATTGATTTAATATCTCACATGCTTCATACTAATTAGTAACCACACCATCAAAGTATTTTTGTCAACTATTCCATTTTATCCTGGGCTTTCTATATTTAGAGCTTTTTTCTTTTTAACAGGGCTATTTCTTAAAATACACAACTAGAACTCTTAATTATTTTATTCCAGCACCCTCCAGTTATGCGTCACTTTTCTGCCCTATAGATGCTATAGAAACTCACATATTCTTTTCTCTCGTTGAAAATGATTACCGCGCGACTTCGTCAACAAGGCATCTATTTCAACCTTTAATTCTTCTTAATTGAAACATTTGTAATACTCTTCATGTATCCTTAAAATCTCTTTTAAAACCTCCACGTTTATTTTTATTGTTTTTTCAGATATTTAGACTTTTTCCGCCTATGCATGTAATTCTTTCCAAAACTTGTAATATGTTTTTTGTGTTTTTTTTACTTCTCGTAAATGTTGTTTCCCATTATCCTTTTCTTTCAGAAATTATTCTTTAAAGAATTTGCTCAATTTTATAGTATGTTTTTTATTGTTCTGGCACTTTTCTTGACTTTTTAACGTTTTCTTTTGTATTTACTTTTATTTCTCGAAGTTGTCTTTTTAGTTTTCTTTTCAATTGTCCAAAGTATTCTTTCACGCTTGTTTTTATTCCACTGCTCAAATTTGTAGACTGTTCTACGAAAACTGTATTTTACCTCAATTGTTTATTATTAGCATTATTTTATAATTGAAGAATAGTCGACAACACCAGCTTTTCTCATTTCACACTAAAAGTTTTGTATCATGGTAATTTCACATCATGTAAAACACCAAATAGAATAAATTCACAGCATTGTTTTTTACTGAGTATAAATTAATAAAAAAGCTGCTGTTCGTAGTCCACATCGGTAACATCTTTCACATTCAGTTCGGGCATCTCGGATACCATCCAAATTTGGCAGTATTGGAAGATAAAACCCTCAGCAATCGCAAAGCTATTTTCTTCGAAATAGACACAAGAACTCTAAGGATGACAGAACAGCCGGTGGCGCTATAGGCCCTAATTAGCCCCACTTGGCCCCACATATTACGGCCAAAAGCGCTACATTTCTTATCGGCCCCGAAACGATACTTCGATTCTAGCTAAAATATGTGATTACTCTCTGTCTCGACACCTAAAACCCAGAAACAAAAAACCGGTGTAGTGGTGAAAAAAAGACGTTGCTTTAATTCGCAGGACCTGCATAAGAAAAATAAGGCTATGGCCCCGTTTTAAAAACAAAGCGTCTGCGATGTTAGAGAGGCCTGCTATGCCGACTATAGAATAGCGGGATGGCACTAAAAAAGCCAAACAAAAAACTAGCTAGATATCACTCATAGGCAATGATGGGTATAAGATCGCCAGCAAGCGGCTTGGCATGTGCGCTTGACCGTCCATAGATTCTGAGACCAATCCTCCAATAGGTTAACGAACTTTTTCCGACCAAGCCAGTCACGGCAATCTGTGAGAATACTTCGATATCAACGGAGAATATACTAAGAGCAGTCCGCGGGCTGAAGGCGAAAAAGGCATCAGAAGGGATCCCCCGAAGTGGTAAAGTTGGCTGCAGAAGCTTCGCCATCAATTTTTGCTCAATATTTAGCCACCTTGTAGAAACACATTGCTTTTCGACTCACTGGAAGAAGGTCAAATTGGTATTGACCCAAAATCTCGACGAAGCACCCGGTACTGCCTTCAGACCCATCTGCCTTTGGACTAGTTGGTCAAGCTTTTGAATCAGTCATCGCAGCCAGGCTGATCTAAGTTCTCGAAGTAAGGGGGGCCTGTCGAAACAACAATATGGTTTTCGCGCGGGTAGGATCGACAATAAATGCAATTAAGATATTTTTGCTTTTGCTCGTAGCGCCTAAGAATGGAACTGGAGCTAATGTGATTTCTGTGTCGTCGTTGCTCTTGACGTTAAGCATGCATTTAATTTAAGAGATAGGGCATTCCAGGCTTTCCTACAGACATCGCCAATAGCTACTTCGACGACAGGAACATTCAATATAACGCTGCCAATAAAAGTAACGTGCGTGATCCCACATGTGTCCGTATTAGGTTCCATACTTTGGAACATCCTATATGACTCGGTGCTAGGACTACAGATTAATTTCCTTCGCAGACGATCTGCTGATGGTGCAAGCTAATAAGTTAGCAAACAAAGTTAAGAGGAAAGCCGCTCACGAACTGCAGCTTGCCTTGGAGGAGATTGAGGTCATTGCGCTTACTGGCAGGAAAACCCTTCACACTAAGACAATAAATACAGTAGGGATGACTATCCCCATAAAACAATTACTAAAATATTTATGTGCTGGTCTCACCACATTCAGATTTTCACGTCTAAAGCACAAAAAATGGCAAATGCTTTAATTAGTCTAACGGCTAACAATAAGATGAAAGGACCCAAGACTACTATGAGAAGACTTCTCAACGCGGTGGTAAACTCGTCGCTACTGTATGCCGTGCCAGTGTGGGTAAGAGGAGCTAAATTTAGCAAGTAATGTCAAAAAGCTGTTTACCGCACAAAAGACTTTACTTATGACATGCTGCGCACATAGGACGGTGTCAACTGCCGCCCTTCAGGTGATTACGTCAACATTTCCTATAGATCTCTTGGTATTGAAACGCGCGCATAACTACAACGCAAACCCAGCGACAAAAAGCTATAATATGTCATGTATGTTGGATAGATGGCACAGGCGCTGGGATGCTGCCAACGAGTGCTCTTGGACCAAAACCTTAACCTCTGCCATCCGCCCGTGCTACGAGCGGAGCTTTGGCCATCTGTATTATTACCTAACGCAGGTACTAAGCGGTCATGGAGGTTTCCGCTCGTATGTCACACGATTTCACAAGACAGAGGATGACGTATGCATCTACTGAGATGACGCTATAAACAATGCAGAACAAACGATCTTTATCTGCAACAGGTGGACTGAAAACACAGTTACAACGACGCTGACTCATCTGAATCTGTGTAGAGAAATACTCTCATAAGAGAGCAATTAGGAGGCCATCAGACTTTGTGCAGCAACATCTTAGCAGAAAAGAATAGAGGAGAAGTAAATCAGAGACAATGATAATGAAAATGAGATACCCCCCCTGAAGTAATGCTAGCGCAGTGTCGGGTGAGGTCTCTGGACGATGAAAGAGAGGTAGATTCCTAATTCTCTCTCTATAAAAAACAAAATGATACAAAAGTGTGATATAAAGGTCTAGTGTCAAGGTGCGTTATTTGGTATGGTATAAAGTAAACTTTATAGAATAATCACAGCTCTTCTTGTTTTCATACCCAAAGAACTTGAAATAATTTAAGATGTGTATTAGTATTTTGGAATCCATTATCTTGTTTTAAACCAAAAACCATTTTGACGATTTGGAGATTCAACAAAGTTATACGCTTGTCTACAAAGAAGATAACGCAACAACGATGCGGGACAGTTTCCTCATTTGAACAGTATTCAAATTTGTGTCACCTGAATTCTAGCCTTGTCAGTTTTAAATGCTTGTCAGTTTATAGAAAATTTAGTGGTCACTGTTAGCATTATATTGTGGTGTGAAATATCACCATTGGACGTTATAATGCTCTATTTTGTTGTCCAGTCTATCACCTAAATACGCTACAGGAATTCATTGGTCCACGCGCCAGAAAGATTTATTTTCAGCAAGATGGAGTATCTCCTCACTATCATCGTGATGTGAAAGATAATTAACTCTTTTTTAAAGGAACATTTCAACGATAAGTTACAGAAACTGCAACAATCGATTAGCTGAAAAAGGAAATGTCGCACAGTTACAATTTAAATTGTTTGTAGTGCTGCTAAATCCATTCGTGCACGTTATTGACCATATTTTTATCATTACATAACAATTGCTTGTAGAAATATATGCTTTGGCTAACAATTACTTCAATACTTACACAATTAATTATTTTTTAAGGTATATAATCCTTAATTAGAGCTTTTAATTCTCCCGTGGTCTTTGGTTTCCAGATACCTTCATCAGTTGTTTGCTTTAGTTGATATAAAAACTGTTTATTTGCGGAACATTTCCTAAACGTTGAATAAATATGATCTGGTACTAGCTAAAGGTCTAGTGTCAAGGTGCGTTATTTGGTATGGTATAAAGTATAACTTTATAGCATCATTGCACTGCTCTTCTTGTTTTCATTTGGGTCCTGTAAGAACTTGAAATAATTTAGAGATGTGTATTAGTATTTTGGAATCCATTATCTTGTTAGTAAACCAAAACCATTTTGACGATTTGGACATTCAACTAAAGTTTAATACTTGTCTACAAAGAAGATAACGCAACAACGATTGACAGTTTCCTCATTTGAACAGTATTCAAATCTTGTGTCACTCTGAATTCTAGCCTTGTCATTGTATATCAAATGCTTGTCAGTTTTATAGAAAACCTTTTGGTCACTGTTAGCATTATATTCAGAGATGTGATTTTATATTTTCTAGCCACTGTTTGGACAAACCGTTATAATGCTCTTCTCTATATTTTTGTCCAGTTCTTTCACCTAGTTCAACTAAACGCTACAGGAATTCATTGGTCAACATCGTGAGTTGATGAAAAGATTTATGTTGTCACCAAGATGGAGTATTCTCCGCTCCTCTAAACATCGATGATGTGAAAGATAATTAATATGCTTTTTAAAGAAGAAGTTTCAACGATACAGTTAGCAAGTTACTATGCAACAACCTCGATTAGCTGAAACCGTCAAGGACAATTGTCTGCACTAGTCACAAGCTTCAGGCGTGTTTTCTGTGGTGATGCTGCTAACGCCATTCGTACAGCGTTTATTGAAACCTTCCACAAGACTAGAGGTGATCTGCGCTACTTCGTCGAAATGAGTAAGAGAGTGGCCACCGGCTGATCAGTGCGTGATTTATGAAGTTGCAACGATTGGCAGTGCCAGTTGAATTATTGGTGATTTATCCAGAGAAGAGCCAATATAAATCATTCAAACGATTATAGAAAGCCGGTACAGAGAATTACGTCTGCCCATCCTATGACCGCCCCAGTTAGTCTTCGCTTTGCGATCGCCTCTTTATTCGCTACCGAGACTTGTAGCACGTCGGCATCCCTCAGACTAGCCTGAAAAAGGAACAGAAGTTTAAGCTTGTCTGCAAGCATCGCCAGTCCGTCGCCTAGTCTGTCGCCGAACAAAGGTGAGGATGGTTTCGCTTTCTTCCTCGGCGCCAACCGTTAACGTCTTCGAAATTCTAAGCGATCGCGAAGACACCGTCTCCAGCCTTAGCCAGGACACACCAGCTCGTCTAGCGATCGCCCCCCCCCCCATCCTTCTTAAGAACGAATTATTTTTATCTTGAGGGAGAAAGAGGCCTGGCTTTCGGTAAACGAAAAAAGTATTGGCTTTTTGAAGGCCAAGTATATAGCGGATGGAACATCCTTCCATACCGCTACAACAGAGGATTACCGGTTTATAATTCACTTCCTGGAAGAAGCAAACATACAGTACAACTTTTATCTGCTGGAAGCAGGCAGGCCTCTCAGAGCGCGATACTAAGGAGAAGGTAAATCAGGAGCTTATTGAACGCGACATCCCCGTTTAAACGGTGCAACAGATGAGAAAAAGCACCCCAACAACGTCCAATGCCACCCCTGTTCCTTGAGCTTTGAGCGAAGCGATAAGCGCAAACAGATCTTTAACCTAAGCGGCGTTTTCGATTTGACCTGTTACTGTTAAACAGCCAAACAAGAAGAAGTATGTACAATGATGGTGTCGCTAGCCTGAAGTGTATGAATTATGGGAAAACTACCACTTAGGAGAGTGTAAGAAGTTTATGGAATGAGCATGCCACCTCCGCTGCAGTAGCTCACACCCAGTTAGTTTCCGAGATGCCAGCCGCCGCCCAAACACCAGGACTGAGCCATCATCACCGAGTAGTTCCAGAACGTAAACTCCACCACGTTCCCGAGAGCCTTATAACGGGTCATGGTGGCTGTCTAGATTGCTACCAATTTCCTGGAGGTGGTTGCAGAGACAACAATATTACCATCCTTGACATGTTCAAGACCCCCCAAACACCTAGGCCACCAATAAGCTTTTGCCACTGCAAAAGCGCCTAAATGGCACACCAAGTACCTTGTTATCAAAAATGTCTATGTCCACGTGCGTAAATAATAACAACTTTATGTGCTAAGGATCAATTTTTGGCAAAGATTTAATAACGGCCGGGTACATCCACATGCACAGGAAAATATTTTTTGCTTCCGGAAGTTAAAGAAGAAAACCCGAAAGAAAAATAAAGTGCGCCGATGGGTGATTTTCTCGTCTCAACGTAGCAATAAATTTTATATGAAGACTAACTGAGATTTTCACAAACAGTCCCGCTCTGATCTTTCTCTCGCAGGGAAAATAGTATCGTCTATATCACCATGATAAAACATAAGGTCTTCACTGAGTATTACTAACTTTAGTTGACAAGGAGACACTCATCTCAGGATGCAACAAGAGTATAGCAGACAAAGTGGAGGTGGTCGACAAAACCATTGCTCGTCCAAGTAGAAACTTTAAATTTTTAATATTTATTGTTCCTAAAAGGTTACTTAAGAATTTTTGATTGACAATTGTTAAAAATTCATAACTAAAATTAGCAGATAAAAATGACTCTATTTTACTGTTACCGCTGAAAACAGTTTAGACACAATTCAGACGCTGATTTGTCTCTTGAAACGTATCACCGAAGTGATAAAATCCGCATCTAACGCCCGCGAATTCGCAGAGAGGGGCTTTATTTCTTGCTTAATGCTCCGTATCGAATAGGCACTAGAGGAAACAGGTGAAGATGTATGTCGGGCAATTTCGAGCGGAAAAGGCTGGCCTGTCGCAGCGGCGCCGATGTCAGGCAGCGAAAGTAAGTCGATAAGCCAGCGCGGAGTTCGCGAATCGCCTGCCATATCATGGCTGATTATTAGTGCCCGTGGATGCTCGCGAACTCAATTAACCAAGTGTAGCAGACAATTAAATTAGTTGCTACCTGCATTGACGAAGTTTGCGGGGTCTCCCCAGAAAGTATCCATTTGCACGGAACGAAAGACAAAAGCGTGGCGCGTTGCTTGGAAGCGCTTCGGGAAGTTTTGTGTTCTCTTGCCCCCACGCATAAAAGTTTAAAGCTTTTAATACTTTGTTTCATGCTTTTGTAATAAATATATCAATTTATCTATCTTAATGTACTTATTTTTGTTTCTATTTATTTTAAATTTACTTGTTTAAATGTTTCCCTTAACAAGTTAGAAATGGAAAAAGTTTATAAAATTACAAGAATAAAACAAAATTCTTTATTAATTTTTAAAGTTTTCGAATTAAGCGGTAAGGCGTATGTTTAAAAATATTTTTTCTAAAAAAGTAATTCTCAAATTCGCATAAAGACACTGCTGTTTTGCATTTTATGGTGTTTTCTTTTAGAGAGGCAACTGCTGACTTCTCTCGGATACGTTGCAACAGTTGCATTTAGAAAAATGCTGATCTCCACCTCCTCTTCGCATGAGATCTCGAATGCAAATGCTTATATTGCTGGATTATATCTCTCGCTAGAACCACGATCAGCAGACATATCACCGTGTGATTTCTACCTCTGGGGTATGTAAGGAACATCTAGTACGTGCTACCGCTTCTACGACACCTGTCTGATTTGCAGCAACGAATTGCTCTTGCCACTGCTGAAATCGGCGCGGACGTGCTCACTCGTTTATGGAACGAACTTGATTACCACCTCGAATTTTGTAAGACAATAGAGAAACCTTCTAACTAAAAATTACAATCATAACAATGAAAACTCTTTAAGTTTAGTAACAATGGTGCAAGATATAAGTAAGCACCTTGTAAACTCATACATTACTCCCAGCGTTATTTTTATTATACAAAACATCATGCAGAGTCCTGTGCTATAATTACTAATAAGTTCTTCTACATATTGGTCGACGGTAGAAACCTCTTTCCTTTCAAAAGTTATTTATGATTTTGAAACAGTTAGAAGCTGTAAGGCGATAAATTTGGACTATAGAGTGGCCGACTTACTTGCACGATGTGATGTTTCGACAAAAACGTTTGCCCAAAGTATGCTAAAATCGCCAGTCATCAATTGCCAAAGCTGAGACTGTTGTAGTACTAAACCTTTCCAATATCAAAAAACATCGAGGTAGTACGTCATAGTAATTGTTTGACCTAGAGTGCTTTCCCAATTAAAAACATGCTTAACATAGTTTTGATCTTCCAAAAACTTTTAGACACCTTCTTCGAAGGTAGCGAACTAGGAGACTTTCACTGGGGCGACTGCTACTTTCTTCATTTCCGGTTATGACGCACTAAAAAAATTAGAAAATTAACAGTTTGAAAAAGTCATGTTTCTTCTGCTTTAGTGAGAGTAGCCATGAAACGCATTTTGTCGCATTATGTTTATGAGAATATTTTCCGTCAAAATTAGGTACATTTTAATTTTTTGATTGTCAGTTGCCGATTTTTGTTAATTGTAGCAAGTACATTTATTAAAAAAAAATTCTACTAACTGATGGTCTTCCAAAACGTGGGCTGTGAATTGTTTTCATCATGGCTTTATGCACTTCTACTCTTTGAGTGTTTCGGTTACGCACAAAATATGATGAGATTATCTGCTCTACTTGTGATTTTAAATGCAACTATCATACACTACATTTGTTTACTTGTCAGTGTCTAATTCCCAACTTACCCGACCTGTTTATTAACTAAAGCAGACGAAGTGAGAAATGCAATGTTATGAATAAAAGATGGAAAACCAACTGGCCTATATCATATATTCTACAGGAGTAATACCAAAGATATGGTTAAAATAACGGCGAGTATATTAATAACATATGCAAATGACAGAATGGTAATTGCGTACAGCCTTAAAAGTCTGCAAGAAATAATGGTAAGGGTAGTTGAGGTAAACCAAAAACATACATTTAAAAAATTTTACGAAAGCCAAATATATGATAGTGTTTTAAAAAATAACAATTGAGCTGGGCAATTTCTTATAAATAACCAACAAATAGAATGATCATGATCTATCTTTACCGTCGAAAATCACATTATTGAAGTGTTATGTCTTCCCGGTACTGCTGTATGAAGTTGAGATGTGGCCCGACAGAAGTCTCTTGCAAGAAATTTGAAGCATTGAAATGTGGCTGTACCGACGAATTCTGAGAATTTTATGAACAGATCACATCACTAGTCAATTTATCCTAGAAATAATTGGAGAAAAAAACGACTTTTGACAATAAACGCACAAAAACCGTAATATCTAGGACACATTATGAGGAACACTACGACTTATTACCACTAATTTTGCAAGCAAAGGTAGAAGTTAAGAAAGGAGAAGAATATCGTGGCTGAAAAACTTACGTTTATGGTACAACACAACAACGGTGGGGCTTTTCCGAGCTGTAATTGGTAAGTTGTGCGTTGCCACAATGATCGTTAACATCCGAAACGGATAGGCATCTTAGAAGAAGCTGAAGACGAAAAGATAGAATATCTTGCAATCTCACCTGACAAAAAGACCTCTTATCTTTAGAAACTTTATCGACAACCTGATGGAGTGCCCGTACTGATATCAGTCAAGCACTATACATATGGTACCGGGAGGTTCTTGCTCTTCTGACCTACCTACATAGTGATCAAACCAAGGACGCGCAGTATGTAGTAGTAGTAGTATTGAGTAGCCCAGTGGCTATGCTGCCGGTCCCAAGCCCGGATAACGGAGGAGGGTTCTCAGGTCAGGCCAACGCCCTGCCTGAGGTAAAAATCAACATGCTCCTAGAATCAAAAGGTTGCTTCGGAAACGAACGGATTTAAAGATGACGACAAATACGAGAAAAAGGAAAGATGCATTACGATAAAGAACAAGAAACAATAAAAGAGCTAAAAGAATGTAACATTGATATATCCTCTCTACAAGAAACAACAAGTACAATTTTTAACAAAAAAAAGCTAACTTCAAATTTTAATTTAAATTTCCATATTCGTGCTGTTTGTTGTTAAGGAGTTCCATTGTGCCTTTGCAGTCCAAGTATAGTCCAGAACGTCCTTGACCATAGTTAGGTACCTACCTTGCTTTTGGGTTGTCATAAACCTACCAACACTATACATTTCTTATTTGATTTTGAGGAATTTTTAGGTGTATCTTTGAAGTCTAAAGCTTTATGTTAATTAAATTAAAATGGAACTACCCTTGAGGTATCCTCTTTTAACAAAAAAAAAGGATCATCTAAATCGGTTCATAAATAAAGAAATTATGTCCGAATAACCATAAAAAATATATACAGTCGAATTGAGAACCTTTTTCCTTTTTGAAGTCTGTTAAAAACAGAAAAGGACGAAAACAATATGACAATTACTTAATGACATACAGTGGAGTGGAAAAGCAAGAGCGAGCAAAAAAGTATCTTAAGTATCTTAACCGTTACACTGCATACGGGAAATCAAAAAATAAATTTAATATCCTTATATGCACTAGAAAATAATAAATCAAAACGCGAGCTAGAACACTTCTACAGTCAACTTTAAGATATAACTAATTTTGGGAAACTTTAACGTCTGTTTTGACAGTGAAATAATACCAGGGATCAAACAACGATTCAATGAAGATGTTATAAATGACAACAGTGAATTATTGATCAACATGTGCTCTCTAAATGAATTAATTTCAACCATAAAGACCAATACAAATTCACTTTTGAAAACACAAGAGGGCAGAGATTAACAATTGATTACGTACTAACTAATAAGCGTGTACATCCAACACAAATATAAGATATAAGAACATTAAACGCAGGTGACGTTGGTAGTGAACATAGTCTATTGCTGGGGAAGATAAAAATAACAATGACACTAAAAAAAATTAGGGACAAGGACAAAACAACAAAAACTAAATATCGAATCACTATGAACCAACAAAGACACTATGTCAGAACAGACTTAAGAAGAAAATAGCTAAAAACTTAATAAACGAAGAAGAAGACATCAACAGCAGCTGGGAGAAACTAAAAACAAAAAACAAATATTTACAGAAGCAGCAGTAGAAGCCACCGGAATCTGAACCTTGAATAAGACAAATAGTGCAACACTAAATAGAACACCATGGTTCTGTAAATCAGCTAAAGAGAAATGCGAGGAAAAAAAGAAAGCATTTTTGAGATATTGAACTACAAGAACCCCTGGAGCATATGAGAGATACAAGGAAGTACGTAACGAAACAGCAACATTAGTAAGACAGGTTAAAAACAATTACTAGGAAGTATTTTCTAAACGAATGGAAAGATCGCGCACGGATGCCGTTTTTTGTCATACGACAAATAGTAGAAAAATCCATTGAATACAATAGGCCATCTTATATGTGCTTCGTAGATCTAAAAAAAGCGTTTGATCGTGTCCAACTTAAACATGTAATACACGTTCTTTATGATAAAGGAATATTCTAAAACCTAATCAAAATCAAAATCAAATTCAAAATACAAGCTAAAATAAACGGAACAAGGCAAGGAGACTCCTTAAGCCCGCTTCTTTTCAACATCATAATGAACGAGATAATAAAGAACGTGCGCAACTTAAAAGGATATAAAATGGGTACCCGCAATGTGAAATCCTGTGCTATGCAGACAATGCTGAAAATGCTGTGTTGATAGCAAAAAAAACGAAGATGATCTTCAGAGACTACTGTATCGATTTAATTTCACAGCTAAGTCATTCAACATGGGGTTATCTGCATCATAAACAAAATGTATGACAACATCTAAAATACCCATCAGATGCAAACTAGTTGTTGACGAACAAATAGTACAACAGAAAATAAAATTTAAATACTTAGGTATAGAAATCTCTAGATATGGTGATATAGAAACAGAAGTAAGACAACAAACGACGAAAGCAATAAGATTAGCAGCCTGCCTAAATGACGCGTTGTGGAAAAACAAACACGTAGGAATAGAAGTCAAGTCAAGAATTTACAAACACACGTTAAGACCAATAACGACATACACTGCAGAAACCCGTGCGGACACGTCAAAAACAAAAACAATATTAGAAACAGGCGAATTGAAGGTGCTACGAAGAATTGCTGGAAAGACATTATTGGACAGATAAAGGAGCAAAGATATAAGAAGAATGTGTAAAGTGAATGGGTATTACATATAAAACACGAATGTAACGAACATATTAACCGGATGGATGAACAACGAATGGTCAAAGCAGCAAGAGACAACACAGTGGGCAAAAGAAGTACACGAAGATCGCAAAAGAGATGGAGCGATAATCTCAACGCAAACGAACGAGAGGCATAGGTGAAGAAGAAAGGACAGGCAAAGATGCCTATATTGAAGAAGAAGAAGAAAATAGCATTAACGGTATGTTTCTGAAACAATGCTCTTGCAAAGTTCCTAGAAGTAAATGAAAGACTTTAAGAAAAAAATATAGAGACAACGAAGGCCATTGCCCTGTACAATACTTTTTTTTATTAAATCAAATTCATCAATCTTGCATGAGAGGATTAAAGTTTAACAACCAGTAAGATCGTTTGTTACAAATACCAGTTAGCAGTCAACTACAGCAGAATAACTAACGAAATAAATACTTCATAAGAAAATCATAAACCTTTTCAGGGGTAGCTGTAATTATAAAATAAGTTGTCGCCATCGACTTATTGTTAACTTGCTGAAACGGACACGACCGAAATGAGCGCACGGGCGCATGTTTTATTCATCCACTTGCCACAAAGGCGCCTTTATTAAACCTTCCAGGCGACCGGCTAAATTTCACCTATCGCATACTTCTCCACTCTGGCTGCAGTTATGCAAATCGCCATATTGTGCAAGTGCAGCGTTTCCTAGTTTGCATCTCTTTTAGCAGCCGCGCTCGGAAATTGACGCAAATGCTTTCATGTTTTAAGCTAAAATGAACATTTGCGAGATTTACGGCCGGGAGACCGTGCTGCTCATGTTTATTTCTGAGCGCGATTTCCATATCCCGTGGCGCGATATTTCAGATCGGCTGCAGAAGCTCTGTTTTTGCTAATCCTAAGTATCCGAGCAAACCGTTAATAGTTTTCTTCTATTAGACTATTACTATCAGAACCTTAAGAATACCGAATAATTTATTATAAATTTTGGGAACCATAGATACTAACTCTAAGGGTATTATAACAGAAAGGAACAAAATGGAAATGTTACCGAAAGCTTATTTACAAGCAATACTCACCTACCCTCTATGCCACCCCTCTTGAAACGGAAAAAATGGCAATAACCGTAGCATGCTTTGTGCACTGTTGGTGCGGATTGATTTAACCTGAATACAAAGTAGGCGTCTAGATTTGAAGATGTTTTTTTATGAACACGTTTAAATGGGTCAAAAATGACTACATTTACTGTGGCTTATAAATATACGCAAAATTTAAATAACGTTGCGAGATAAACCATACGAGTCGAGAACGAGAACTCTAACAGTGCAGACATTCCTTGGCCTGCCTGATATCAGTGCGTTACGATTGATCTTTATGCTATTCGTATCAAATATTGTACTTTAAACTGGGATGAGATTGACCCAAGCCTGGTGACTTTGGCCCAAGTCTTGAGAATGTTTATTTCCAATGGTGACAGCAATATTTACAAGTGATCGATATTTAGTTTAGTTTGTATTTCAACTACGACCTATAGAGCCACATAAGCAAATATTTGTTTTTGACCCTAAATTTTTCTAATTCACGCTAAGTGAATTTTTTATACTTACATGCCTATAGATTACGCAAATAATGTGGAAAGTTGAAATTCTCTCACCTGGTGTGATCTGCCGAACGTTTTAAGAGTTGGTACGGCTTTAGCCTACGATTTGGGGTGACATTGGCCCAACATTGCTTTTTTTTAAATTCTGGCAAAACTTTGTGTGATTCCTTTTCAGTCATGCCACGGAATCATCAAAAAATGTTGGGTTTGCGTTCCCACAAGAACTGCAAACCGCAGGTGTTTCAAGAATACGTGGAAAGTATTAGATCTGGGCAACTAACTCAACAAGCTGCTAAAAAAAGTACAAAACCACAAAATCAGCAATTTAAAACAAGTTAAAAGGTCTGTACAACAAGCCGGTGAGTGGCTCTTGCGTGTTTAGTGTCAAAGAAGAAGCTGTGTTTAGTGTCGAAGAAGAAGCTGTGTTTGTTCAATATCTGATCAAATTGTCGGACTATGGATTTCCAGTAGTTGTTTCAGATTTTCGACTGATGGTTAAGAAAAATTATCCTAGTTAGAAGTGGTCGCAGGGTTTCTTTCAATCAGAACCAGTGCTAATAAAGAAAGTGCGTGCTAATGTTGATGAAGCTCAATTTAATGACAACATGAACAATTTGAGTTTCGTTCCATCATCCTATATTTAAATCTACGATCAAACTAATATTAGCCTGACAATCGGAAGGTAATTTGCAAGCGAGGCGCAAAGTACGTCAAGAAAATTTGCAACTTTAGTGAGAGCTCTACTTCATTAATATTCTGCGGGAATACTAATGGCAAGTGTCATTCACCGTACGTTGTCAAAAGATGCCTGTTAAAATCGCACTAAAAGTGTACGGTTTAATGCAATAACTTTTAAAGACTGGTTTGAAACGTTCTTTTGACACACTATCAAAAATGAGCAAGAACCAATGGAATTCCTAGGGAAAAATTTATCATCCCATATTAACATCCGAGTCTTAGAACTATGTGAGCAACGCAACATAAGGTTATGTGTTTACCACCTAATACTACACATCTTACACAATCTTTTGCTGTGGCTTTTCTTGTCCCCATGAAGAATCTTGACAAAGTGAAAGGAGTCAAAGAATGGTTCAAAATTCGCAACTATTCTTAATGAAGCAGTTAAAACCAAACAGGAGACAAAATTTAAATTTGGTTTCAAAAACTGTACAATTTATCCTGTTAATAGAAACATGCTGCTAAAATATTAAAATATTTGCCTCAAAATCTAAATAAGTGGATAAGTCTGCTCAGAGAAAGCTTTTTAGGGCAGCTTGGGAAAAATGGCCAAATTTTCTAAGGACAGAAGGTGCTACGAAGAGGAGGAAGAAATTCAGGTAGCAGCAGATAAAAGTATTAATCGTAAGCCTGTCAAAGTTTCCGAAAACACTGTTGGTCCTTCAAAACGCCAGCCCCTATCAAAAAGAAGAAGACTTCTATCTGATTTTTTAAATGTTAATGTGCTATTAGTGTCTGACCAGGAAAGTAAAAGCGTTTTTAATTTAGAAAAAAGTGCTGAAATTACCTCAATTGTACCATCACAATCACTACAAGAGCTGCAAACTTTTGATTATATGGTCAATGATTTTGTTATCGTTATGTTTAATAATGTAAAGTATCTCGGAAGAATTATCATCATCTTGGAGAGGGAACGCACTGTTGACTGCATGAAAAGTGGTCTTAAATTTTGGAGATGGTCTAAAAGGAAGAATTCGGTTCCTTATGATTGGAACGAAGTATAACGAAGTATAATAGTCTCGCTAAAATTATACTAAATAGGTAAAAAAAAGGTAAAATTTCGGGTCAATGTAACTTTAGCTTACGATAAGTGAATTTTATTTTACTCTAACAAAATCAACACAATCTACTTCAAGAAAATGAATATGGATTATCGAGCGCAGAACAAGCGCAAAATGGAGAGTTTATCACCATTCGTTAATGAGGTTCAAAAACCACTCGAGCACTAAATTCTACCTACCAGCAAATTAAAAAATGAGTTAATACATCGAATTTCAAAATTCCACCTATCCACCTACTTAACACCATAAATCACAAAGCCTTAATAAAAGACATACAAAAACTAGAGAAGTAATTAAAAAAAAGGTAAATATATCTAAAGAGCAACAGACCGAAAAATATGGCAAATATAAGAGAGTCAGGACAGAGGTTAAAAAAATAAAAAACAAAGCATGAGTCTTGAAAAGAGTTTGGTAATAAAGTAAAAAGAGATTAGAAAGAAAATCAAAAACTGCTTTACAGTACCCTAAAACAACTTCAGAAAGAAAGGAAGAGAAAGGGCACGTGGAAAAAGCATTTACAGGAAATGATAAAAAACATATTAAAATAGAACAATAGGAAGAAATAAAGAACAAAATGAAGTTCAGAATAAAAAACTTGTGATAAACTAAAAAGGAAAATAAGTGAAAAATAAATCGTGAAAACAATAAACAGGATAAAAGTAGAAAAGGCACCAGCAGTAGATGGAATAACGACGAAAATAATGAAGTATATAGGAAAAACAGAAAAGAAATTATTGTTAAATTAAATTGATGATGTAAGAAGAGAGTGAAATGTACAAATCTAGAATAATATTGCTTTTATTTTAAAAAAGGACACAAAACAGCACAAGAAGTGCATACATTTTAGATTAAAAAATAAACAAGAATATAATACAATAAAAGAAATATTTATAATAAAGCAATAAATTGAGAAAGCTATTTAAGAAGAAGAAGAGATACACATCTATTTCGTAGACCTACAAATGGCTTTCGTCGTAAAGAACAACAGTGGGACTAAATTAAAGTTCGTGTTTAGCTCAGTACTGTTTATATTATTAATAGATGAGGCAATAAAAGAAGGCAAGAAATATGCTAAAGTAGAGAACTGAGGAATAGAAATGGTTGAAGTGACGGAACTATTATATGTTGATCATGCGGTGATCATTGGTAAAACAGAAGAATAACTAAAGTACAGCGTAAAGATATCTAAAGATAAAAAATTTGGAAATCAATACGAGAAAAATAAAAACCATGATATTTAGCTTCCACTTTTTAGGATATAAATGTAAATATAATTTTTTTAGCCTTTCATGAGTTTTTTTCCTGCTTCTAGACACCACGTCTGGTTTTTCAAAATATTCGTAATTTTTTTAATTTTTAACAGTTGTTCAAAACTCTAAGACGAAATGTTTGAAAGGTTACTATTTTTTTTACTAGTTATTATACGTTGTCAATGAAACCCGCTATATTACGGGGAAAATTCATAAAACATTTACGAATCTTAATGAAAATAAAAGTAATAAACTATATACTTTTGGAGAGCTCAAAAATAAGGTTTTTTGGGGGTATAGTCAACTATGGTTCCAAAAAAATACAAGTTTATCTCGTATCTGAAAACTCTTAAGAAGCAAAAAATAATTTTAACACTACAGAAATCTTAGTAACAAACCGCGTAAAAATGTTTTTACAATTTTAAAAAATATTGAAGAACATAAAAGTTATCTAAAAATATAGGTATATAAAATGGTTAGAGATGAGGTTTTGTTTAAAAAGATCCATAAATGCGTAACTAGTTTTTTTTTAATTTATACGGAAATAGATGTAACCCTCGAATCCCACCGAATCTGGGACACCCTGTACATTTATTATAATTTAAGTTTATTTTTACACAGCAATTTTCCGGCCAAAGTACGCAGCAGAATAATACACCATAATCCTACGATTTAGGGGAATAATCCAGAAAAGATTGCGAAGGGTCGTTAAAGTGGTTGAAATATGCCTTCACAGGAAGGAGGTAGAACATTCCAAATCCGCATCCGGCCGGCTGGGGCCTCAAAGGTCCTCGAACGCGGTCCGCCGACTACTGGTTTCCAATAAAATGCTTTTATTTAAATGCCACCATTACCGTAATGGTGTTTGGAAGTAACAGCAACAGACGTTTTCGCGGGGAAAGCGTGGCACACACCTGCTCAGTAAAAAAGCAACAAATGTGGGCTGCTATTTCCCACCGAACTTCTTTCCTCGCGCTTTTCATTGATGCCGCGACAAAAGGAGTTTTATGGTAGGCATTCGATGAACATAGCCGGCAATTAAACTAGGTGGGAGGAGAAAGCGCTCCAGGCCGGGTTATACACACCCTTCGGCTCATAAAACTTCCTTGTATATTTATGGCAGGCTGAAAGCAGAAGCCGGGAACGCGACTAATTTATTTTTTCTCTTTCGTCAGGAAACATGGCATTCGGATGAAAGTAAATAATAAATTTGGACCACTAAATCTACGGAAAGCAAATTGGCGAAAATGAAAGTGTGGAAAGGATTTATTAACCACCTTTTTAAGAAAAACATCTATACGGGGTGTTGCAAATAGTATACTCGATAAAAAATTGCAGATGACTATACCGTTGTTGTTTAATTAAATACAGGGAGGACAAAAAAATTTAATCGCTCTTCAAATGACAATAAATACAGCACTTGGTAATTTTTTGGTAATTAATAAAGACAATTTTTTGACTAATACAAGGACAAATAAATAGTGTTTAGCAAGATAGAGCATCTTCCTACTACCCTTATGATGGAATAGCCCATCTGATGCAACTTTTATATAGATGGTTTTAGATTCTATTGCAATAAACTTTCTTTGATAAGGTTGCCTTAAAAATAAGGTTAACTGCACATAATCAGCGAGAACAAAAATAAAACTAAAAGGCAAAGTCTTGCAATTTTAAATAAAATCCTTCATAACCATGTCTTTGTCTATTGGTTTGGGTTATCGGCTTTTCTCGGAAAAGAGTGGTCATCGCTTTAAATATTTATAAAGGAATATTTAATTTTAGTATATATTTTCTGACTTAAACTATTAAACTATTGTTTTTAAAATTAATATTTCCAATTTGTATGCATAACTGGTATTTTGAAGCTCCGATAATAAAAGTCCTTCTGGACCGTGTCGAGTAAATAAATAAATAAATAAAATTTATGAACAAATTCAGAATAAGCAAGCAATAAGGAGCGTAAAAAATAAATATAAATCGGTGCAATAAACGGTGTTTCAATTATTAGTAAAATAGGAGATTATGAAGTGCTAAAAATAAGGATAAAAATTGCATGCGAGCTAACTTGATAAGAACGATAAGTTAACATTTACCAAGGATATGACACACTCATCATTTGTGAATAGGTAACACACACTACAAATAAAAGCAGTATTAGTAGTATTATTGTAAAAATAATCCAAGATGGGTCAAATGTACGCAGACCACCTAACTAGTACTTGCACAAGAAAAGAAAAAGATAATAACGTTAAATGCGCTAACTGCCAGGAAAACCATCCAGCCAACTACAGAGGGTGTCTGATTCATAAGCAAATACAACAAAAAATGTACCCAGCATTAAGGAAACGAAAGATAGAAATGAGATACGTTCAACCAGGCATAACGTATGGCCACCAAACCCAAGCACAAATGACAAATCAACAAAATCCAATAAACGTAACAGCACCCGGAACGACTTAAGTGACCTAAAACAAATGATAAAGAATCTTATGAGTCAAATGAGCACCCTCATTAACCTCATGTCAATGCTCATCAATAAAAAATAAATAATGGCTCAATTATTAAAAATAGCAGTATGAAACGCTAAAGGCTTGTGTCAACATGCGCAGGAAATAAAATTATTCATACAATTATTTGATCTAGACGTTCTATTAATCTCAGAAACACACTTTACCAGCAGAAGCCATCTAAAAATACCATACTACAACATCTACAGCACAAAACACCCAGACGAAACAGCGCACGGAGGTACGGGAATAATAATTAAAAAGAATATTAAACATTACGAAAAAGCTGAGTACAGGTACACCAACACACAAGCTGCCAATGTTGCTATTGTAGATAATACAGGAGAAATAATAATATCCGCAATATACTGTCCACCGAGACACAATAACAAATATGACGACTACAACAGATTTTTCAAGACATTAGGAAACCGATTTATAGTCGGAGGAGACTATAATGCAAAACATACTGTATGGAGGTCAAGGATCATAACTATAAAAGGCAGAGAATTATTAAAGGTCATGAGAAACAACAACTTAAATTATCTATCCACATTTCAGCCTACATACTGGCCCTCTGACACCAAAAAAATCACAGATATTTTAGATTTTTGCATAATCAAATGCCTCAATATCAAAAATTTTTTAGTAGAACCATGTTTAGAATTAACATCCGATCACACTCCAGTTATGGTAACAATATACACACAAATATTGGGCAGGCCGAGAAAATCATCAAAAGGAGCGACTGGGATTATTTCAGAGAAAAACTAGATTAGTAGTTAACTCTAAAAATACATCTAAACACTGAAATTGATATAGAAGAAGCTGTAGTTGACATAACAAAAGCTATACAAGATGCGGCGTGGCAAGCAACCTCAGAGAGAAATGAACTAAGATCTAAAGAAAAGTGTCCAATAATAGTAAAGCATAAAATATCAGAAAAACGCAAAGCTCGAAAAAGAGGGCAGATAACAAGAGATCCGGTGAACAGACAAAGGTATAATAAGCTAGCAAAAGAACTCAAAAAGCTACTATTCAAGATAAAAAACGACTCCACCCAAGAGTACCTAAGAGGCCTAACATCCGCTGATGCAACAGATTATTCTTTATGGAAAGTCACTCGAAAACTCGAACAATCTCAGCAGCAAGCATCACCGATACGACTCAACCAAACAACCTGGGCAAGAACAGATAATCAAAAATCCACAACATTCGCCGAACATCTGACCAGTTTTTCAACATTTTCCATCACAAATAACACCTGCCGAAGAACAAGAAATATATGATCAACTACAGTCTCCATTCCAGATGGCTCTACCAATAAAAAAAGTTTCAAAAAGTTTCAAAAAGTAAGATCGAAACAGTAATACACAAAGAAATCAACGGGAAAAAGGCTCCGAGGTGCGACCTAGTCACCGGTAAAATACTCCAAGAAATATCCCAAAAATGTCTTGCAGCAATACATAATATGGCATTTAGGACTACTATACAAACTTAAACCCACAATCCCACATCCTTTCTAATCTCTCATTAAATCCTTCCTCTCTACAGAACATTCCATGTAAAATACTAAGAAGCATATACCGAACTCTATCCTATCGAATCTGGTGTCCCACAAGGAAGCATTTTGCGCCCCACATTATACTCACTCTATACAGCGGACCTACCTGAAATTGATACAACTATGATAGCAACATATGCTGACGATACACTGATCTTAGCTTTACACAATGACCCCGTATGCGCAACCAGAAATCTTCAGCACCACGTAAAACACCTGGAGCTTTGGCTAAAAAAATGGGGAATGAAAACTAACGAAACAAAATCGACACAAGTTACCTTCACCCTGAAAAGAGAAACCTGTCCTCCGGTCATCTTAAATGGAAACCAAATACCTCGAGCGGACGAAGTGAAATATCTAGGTATACACTTGAACAGAAGACTAACTTGGCGCACTTACATCTTCACTAAGAGAAAACAGCTAGGAGCTAAATTCAAACAAATCTACTGGTTAATCGGTAGAAATTCGGAGCTGTCAATGGAAAACAAATTGTTATTGTATAAAACCATTTTGAAACCAATCTGGACATACGGCGTGCCCCTATGGGGTCTGCGTGCAATTCAAACATAGAGATTCTGCAAAGATTTCAGAATAAGGTTTTAAGAGCAACAGTAAATGCGCCATGGTACATAACCAACGCAACACTACATGCCGATCTAAAGATACCCACCATCCGCGAAGAAATCACAAAATACAGCACAAAATACAAAGATAAGATAACAGCACATACAAACGAACTGGCTACCTTACTGCTACTGGATGAAGAAGAACCAAGAAGATTAAAGATATTCAAACCCTCTGTCCTACCTGCTAGATTTTAGTGTGTTAACTTAGCTAACAAATAAGTCATAATTATGTAAAAATATTCTTAATGGAGGATGTCCACTGGGACATTACTCTACATGTTATGTTGTTAATAATTTAAGTCCTAGGTTAAGCACACACAAGTTGTACTTATAGCCTCACAAAGGCTGATTGTACAAATAAAAGAGTTATATGAAAAAAGTATTACAATATATGCAATAATTCTGGAAAAAATGTTAAAAATAACAATTAAACAACAACTAGGAGATTCACAGAGCGGATTTAGAAACGGAAAAGAAGTTCAAGATCATATATTTACAATGAAGTTATTAATAGAAAAGAACAGGAACGATAATGTATATGTAGCTTTAATAGATTTAGATGAAGTCTTCGATAGCATACCAAAAGCAGAAGGGTGGAGTAAAAAAGAAGTGAAAAATTGAGAAATGCATTAACAGCTATATACTAGAAACCTAGAAACTATGAGAGAACAGAAAACATGAAGTCAGACGAGTCTCTAACTAAAGAAAGATTAAGACAAGGAGGAGCACTACTCAACCCGATACTTTTCAATATAATAATTTAAAATGTTTTAATAGAAATTAAATTATTAACAAAGAAACTGCAAGTAGGATACAGAAACAACAATATGAAATATCAAAGAGTGCCTTCGCTGACTATTTGACAATATCTGCAAAAAACGAAAAAGAGGAGTAAACATAAATATTTGGAATTAAGCAATAAAAAAATGATATAAACATAAAAATTAAAATAGAAGAAAGAGACATAAAACAAATAGAGACATTCAAGTATTTAGAAGTATACATATACAAAGATGGAAAACACGACTACGTTTTATAATACATTAAAGAAGAAAAGAAATAACGAGGAAAACAAAAATCACAGTGTTCAAACCAATACTAACTTATGGATGCCAAAGTTGGATTTTAAATAATCAGACAAAGAGCAGAATATAAACCATAAAAATGAAATACCTAAGAGCGGCGAAAGAAATTACTAGAAAGGACAAAATAAAAAATGAACTGATAAGACAGAAACTAAACGTACATCCTATGTTGTAAAGTATTGAGAAACAACAATCAGGTGGTTTGGACATGTAATACGCATGGAGGAAGAAAGACAAACAAAAAGGCTATGGTTAACAAAAAAAACACAAAAGATACGTAAAAGAAAAGCAAGAAAAACACGAAACGTGGGATAGTGGAAAATCCAAACAAAAGAGGAGTAACATGAAATGAAGGAACAAGAATGGTAAGAAACAAAAGACAAAGACAAAAAGAAGTGTAATCTCTTAACACCTACTGAGTAAATAAGATTATTGATTGTAATAAAAAATTGTTGTTTTTAAGTAAACAAACACTAGATTTTCGGTCGTTTAAAAAGCAAGTGCTTTTTGGTACACCCCGCTAAAAAAACTAAAAAATAAATTCTTCAAGTGGCTCTTAAAGCCACAATTTCTTTTACGGGATGCAATATCGCTTGCTGGCGCTATTCATAACCGGAAACACCAAAAGGTTTATGCGAATTTTACGAACTTTTAAAACGTTACATGCCTTTTAATACAAGAGCACTTTTATGGCTTTATGGTTTTACATTTTTTATTAGCTTAGTTCCACGGTAGGCATAGTAAACGTTTGGATCACTTTACGCAAAGGTGCAAAAGGGGCAGAAATAAATTGGTCAGTTTTCTGTTTATATTTTTCTTTTTGGGGTACGTTAATAATGCTTTTAGTAAATTTTAATTAATTTATGTTACAAAATTATAAACACTGTTAGAATATATTAATTTTCTCTTACAAATGTGGGAATTTCGAAAAGTTTCTTATCAAAGAAGCTTTTAAAATATCTTATTCAACGTTTTTTTTTTAATTTGACAATGAATCAGCTCAACACATAGTCTTTTACATGATTGGATTATAATTACGCATATGTTTCGTTGAAATAAATTCACTTTTTTTTAATAAACTCATTTTATTAGCAATCAGAATAAATGCAGTAATTCTATGAGCTAATTTTGTTATTAAATGTTTAATAAAAGTCGTGAGGAGAAACCACCCACTGGTGAATCTCCTACTTTAGTTCACAAAGTCTATTGGCCACTTTTTCCTTAATATTCTGGTTTCGGGTTCCTGGACTAGGACGTTGATTGTTATATTCGGGTGATTTTCAACAGTGTAATGATGTTTTTCAGCTTTTGTTTTTATAAAATCGGCTACTAATAGGATGTTAAAATCGTTGTGGATTGTCGCATTTGACACAAGCCAGGGAGCATTATTATTTTCAGTGTTGATTTGCTGGCGCATCCCCATAATTCACAGCCGTAGATCCAGATGGGACGAATTATGCTTGTGTAGATTAACAGTTTGTTGTCTATGACAAATGCTGGGTTTCTTCCAAGGAGCCAGTACAATTTTTTTAGACGTAGATCTATTTCTTTTCGTTTTTTTCTTTTATGAGATCTCCACGTCAAGCGTTTATCGAGATGCAGACCTAGATATCTGACTTCGTCTGCCTGAGGGATCGGTGCATTATTTAGGTAGACTTGAGGAGATGCCGAGTGTTTCGTTGTAAACGTAACTTGGACCTATTTATCCCTGTTTACCCTTATTTTCCACTTGTTTGGCCACTTTTCGAGCTGGTTTAAATGTTCTTGGAGTAGTTCGGTTGCTGTGTTCAGGTCTTCATTGTACGACAGGATTGCTGTGTCATCAGCAAAGGTCTCTGTACTTGTTTGCTCTGTAATAGGAAGGTCACTTGTATATAACAGATATAATAGAGGCCAAAGCACGCTACCCTAGGGGACACCCGCATTAATTCTATATATCTATGAGGTGTCGTTATCGAGTTTGGTTCGGAAGAATCGTTTGTCCAGGTAGGAGCGCAAAAGCAGGTAATAATGGTATGGGAGTAGCTTTTTTTAATTTTGTACAATAAACCTCTGTGCCAAACCTTGTCAAATGCACATCTAAGAACACTGCACAACAGTAAGTTTTGTGTTCAAGTGCACCGTGTATTATGTGTGTTAATCTATGGCATTGTTGAATTGTTGAATTCTGGGATCGGAATCCAAACGGGATTAGGATTAGGATAATTTGGACAAATTTGAGTAATGATGGCCAGTATGCCAGACACAATATTCTATTAAACAAGATTTGGAGATAACAAAGTCCTTTTTCAGGTAAGTGCTTTAATATAATTCCTGTTATAAGGTTATGTCCTCGAGATTTTTTGTTAGAAAGTAATTTTATTTGGGCTTCAATTTCGTGGATAGTGAAACTCTTATTTGGGGTGATAGTTACAATGGTGTTTCTAAATAATGTTCAACTTTCTGGCCTGGTTCATTAGAATTAGATTTAAAGGTGCAGCGAGAAAGCTTCATCCTTTTCTTTATCAGTTTTCGCCCATAATCCTGTTGCATTTTGTAGTGGTGGTATGTGCTCTTTGGGACGTTTGATTCCTCTAGTTGCCCTTCATATTGACTTATCTTGGACAGAGAGTGTGATTGTATAGAGTTGGAAAGTTTCATTGCGAATCTGTTGAAGTCTTCTTCTTAGTTTATTATTCAGTTGGTTAAATATCGTTTTGTCTGCAATGTTGCGACTACGTTGCCAAGCTGCTCTTGCTCTTCTTTTTTCCCTTACTATTTTCATTATTTCATTTGGGATGTTAGATGTGTTGATTTTGTGGTTGTAGGACTGAGGTGTTGATTTTCAACCGGCTTCCTGAATAGTTGTTATTAGATGGTCAGTTGCATGTTCTAAGCTTCGTTTGTTTTTAGTGCCAGGTTCATGTTAAGATTTTCATTTATATGTGATTCAAAAATTGGTTCTTTTATTGCTGAGAGTAGGTGTGGGTTCTTTGTAAAGTATAGTTGTACTTACTGAGACTACTACAGGGGTATGGTCAGATGAAATGTCACAACTGGGAACGATGACCATGTAGTTTGAGGACATACTGTGGGTGACGAAGAAGTCGGGCAGATCTGGTGTTTTATTGGGGTCAGTTGGCCAATATGTTGGGCTGCCCGTTGATAGGAAACTGTAATTGTTATCTGCCATGAGTTTGTATAGTTCTCTACCTTTTGTAGTTGTTAAACGCGAGCCCCAGTGTGTATTTTTAGCATTGTAGTCGCCACCTGCTAAGAACCTAGGTCCTGGAACATTTGTTTGGTTATGTTGTGGCGTGGCGAGCAATAGGCGACGGAAATTACTATTGGCATCGGAAGTTTTTCTACTTGTATTATGGTACCTTGCAAGTAGTCTGTTTTAAAGCTTGGCAATACATGATGTTTGTTAGTATTGCGAATTATTATAGCAAAACCAGCATGAGCTGCGTCGCTAGGGTGTTCTGTATGATATATGGTAAAATGAGGTATTTTTAAATGTATAAGGATTTTGGATTCAATTAAAATGTAGAATGTTGTCTGTGGCATCTGGGGAAATTGTTGGTATTGTGGGGACAATAATGCTGAATTAGGGGGCAGTTGATTTGTGTATTGGGTTTGCTGTTGCATGTTTGGGGAATGGATAATAGGCGGGAACATTGATGGTTGTGATAGCATAGGATTTCCATTAATTTGCTGCTAATTATAAGTACTAAATGCGCCGTTATAGCCGTTGCCGGCCGGCAGCATTTTGATTTATGTAATATGAATTTTGTTGTAGTTAAAAGTCTTTAAATAATTATTTTAAAAATCACTTTGTTTATTAAATTTTAAAGTTGATATCACAAGTTGACCTTAAGTCACTTTATTGCTCGGCACTTGTAATCTCGCGGACCGCTTGCAGACGTCTTTATTCTGTGAGTCAATGACCGAGTTCCCACGGCACTTATCTCACTTAGTCACGGCCAGCCGGCGGCCGGCTGGCTAACACTGATAAGATAATGAACTTCGCAGCGCACACGGAGAGACGCGTCCGTCCGCATGCACTGCTCAGCTTCAACTCATTAATTGACTTGAACATGATTCCACATACACCAGGTTTGCCAATTTACTCATTATGAAGGTTATAATTGAGAGACTCACTTAAGGTCTTAAGGTATTATTTTAGTTGAGTACGAATGTTCCTTTTGGCTAATTCTTGAAGGATGGTATGCGAGTTAAGTAAATCATCAAAGACCTTTTTTATGAGTCGCCTGATAAACTGCTGTATGTTGTCGATACTTCATTGTGTATCTGATTATTTTTAATCAATTAGGGAGCATTAACAGGTACTCTAAGAATCTCATTCTGAAAAACTTAAAGCTTTCTGATGTTTGTTTTTGAGTTTATGCTCTATACTGGACAAGTGATAGTCGATCTTAGAATTGGTTTATGGAGTAGGATTATATATTCGTTACAAAGTGGAGTATTACGGTTGATAAGAGGATAAAGTAATTTTAATCTACTCTATCCAAGATTGACCTAATTGTTGACAAGGCTGCTTCAGGTTAATCTGGTGTCGAGACAAATAAGATATTTTATGGCTCTTTTTCTAGGATTCCAAGGGATGACTATGATTTTGGTAGATGAAGTGGTGTTCTTTTATACGTTTCTTTATTATACTTTAATTGTACACTTGTTAGGGTTAAGTGATATACACCATTTATTGTACTATTTACTCAATGTATTAATGGCTGCTTGGCTATATCTAGCAAATAATGCGAGGTTGCTATGCTATGGGTTGTGTTAAATAATGTGGGGCCAAGAATACTTCTTTGCGGTACTCCCACGCGTACTTGCTTTGGCAGCAGTGTTAATTCGGATTGCAAAGGACCTGTTCTCTAAAAACAACAACTTAAAGCCAATTAAGTAATGAGAACGTGGCAAGTGAAGTAATTTAAATTTCAATCCATCTAGCTAAACTTTTCCTGGCTTGGGTAATGTCTAAGAAGGCTCCCGTAATATCTAGCTTCGTACCCCTTCTCCACAATACTTTGTAGCTGCAGAGTGACCTGTTAAAAAAACTCAAACTGAGTGGACAGCAGAATGTGATGTTTGTTCAGTGTTTGGTTAAAACGTGTAAGGACAACTCTTTCAAGTAGCTTGGATAGGGTTGGGAGAAGGCTTATAGATTTTCAGTCGCTTTTATATTTTCCATGTTTAGAGAACATAAGTATGCGGGCATGTTTCCATATGTTAGTGAAGTATCTCATTCTTAAGAATGCACTGAAAAATAAGACCAGAAAGATAATTGATTTTAGACTTAAATTTCGGGGGGATTAAGTTCGGACATGGACTTTTATTTAGTGGTAGCGATTTGATACATCACTTCAGTTCGTGTGGTGTCATAGGTTAATTAAAAAAAATTGCTATTGGTAATTTTCAACATACGCAATTGTACTATAAGTGTGTGGTCCGTTTTCATCAGTGACGATTGGTGTGAAGAAGTAGTGTTCAAGATGGATAGCAAATAGACTGCGCTTATCTTTATCAGTTCCGTAGGTAAATAAATATGAAATAAAATATGAAAAATTATACTGGTGAAATAAGTGGCAATAAAATTAAAGAAAAAACCGAAATATATATGTTGAAGTAAGAAAAGACGACAAGAAAATATAAGGAAAGATTGAAAATATATTAATAACTTTCCACTTGAAGTATTGTGAAAGTGTATTAACGAAACACTAATAACGATAACAAAATAAGTATGTGGGACTACAAAAATTAAGGGAAATAACTTGCTGGTCTGACAAGTTAAGGAAGGAAATAAAAATTAAGAAACAGCTGTGGAAAGAGTACTTAGGGAACAGATCAGTCGAAAAATACAACAGATACAAGAATCAGAGGTATAAAGTCAAAGTCGGGGTGGAACAAGCGAAATTAAAATCATGGGAAGGGACTGCTCTAAAAATCCATTTTATAAAATACTTAGTTCGTTTAAAAAATAAAAAAGGGCAAAGCTAAAGTCTTTGTCTTTATTATATAGAAGATATTCCATGAACATTTCTTTCAATTTCAATCTTAACAGTGTTCTATTCTTTCTTTATTTCATCAATGGGCGTATAAATGCCAGCATGAGAGTTTCCTACCAAAACTTTAAAACGTCCATGCCAGGCCTCGACCTACATTAAATTCCTTATTTTTTATATATACAAACGTGTTGCGATACTTATAACCACTAATATTTTTTTAAACATTTTAAGAATGTGATTGTGGTACAACCTTTTCAAAAAGTTGAATGGAGTGGCCAACAGTGAAGACAGAGATGGAAGTCAACAGCGAAATCAATGTTTGGTTGAGGAGAAAAAAATTTATGCGCCAGCTCTGTCATATTTATTTTACTCAAGTTTTTAAAAATTTAGCAGTTTGGAACAAACATTGATTTCATAAAATTCGCTTAAAGACCAATTGAAGAGTCGAGTTTTCTGCCGATATAGGAATATCACTAAATTAATCAATTTTTGGATGCGGTAAGCAAATTGAAAAATTCCGTTTATTGCAGATGGCGCCTGAAAAACTGAAAAATTATTTCACATATTCTAAACTCTCGAGTTTATTGCACAGGATCCATATAGCTTTAGGCTATTACGAAACCTTATAATCGTTTGCTGAATCAGCATAGGTTCATCCAGACTTATTTCTATATGACTTTTTTCATGCATGTGTATCAAAAAAGCAGCGCGGCACAGATAATTTATCGGTTGAACTCTTACCTAGGTGGAAAAGTAATTTTATAGCCATTTTCTTGTTTTTTATTGAAACTAAAATTATTACATAAACCCCTAAATAATTTTCTGTTATAATATTATTTTATTATTGTATCATAAACCGTAGATAAATTTTTTTATAACATATAGCAACAACTTTTTATATATCTAATAATAATTTTTATAGGAAGTTTACTAAATCTTCATTTCTTTTCAGCAAACTCTTACAACCTCTTGAAGGGTTATATTAAAATAATATGTTTATGCAATTTTCTTGAATCTAAGTGGGGTAAGAGTAGTAATGTGGAACTTATAACTATATATAACCATAACAGCAAAAATTAGAAGAGCAAATGCTTTCATGAACTAATACATATTAATCTACAAAACTCCCCAGGGGGATATTGTTTCGATTTTCGTAACAGTATCTACGGGAATTAGCGCTCCCGGGGTCCCGAAATGTAATCTTCGCTATCACAAAACCACTTGCAGTCTGAAACTCTATGATAGACTGCAAACCTTAGTTTGCCAAGATAGGGTCGGGATTGTTAGGGGCATAGGAAACCATTCTATTTATTTATTTATTTATTGTTTTGCTAGTTCTAGTAGATTGTGACCAGGCGTTACTCGTTGGCTTCTTACATGTCCCTATCAGCCTCAAAGCAAGCTTACGAGATGCCGCTTACCGTCATTGTGCACTTGGAAGGAAAAGTTGATCCTACCAATTGAGGGAAACCTCTAGCTGCGACAGAGGCGGACCAACACATTGGGTTTGGCTACTGCTTGGGCCATGGATGTACGTGCTATACTTATGCACCGGGTATAGAATCGGCTTCATGACATACTTTGGGAAACCGGGTATGAATCATGAATAAGAGCCTCCTGTACAGTATCGCTGGCAATCGCACCGGTTTGCGGTGTTGACGTCCCCTTATAGGACTCCGTGGCGGGTGGTGAGCTGTCAGGTGTTTATAATAACAATTGTATATAGATACAAACAATTTTCCCCCCATTTTCATGGGAGTAGAACAGTCTCGCACCGATACTCCTAAGATTTGTTTTACGCAAAATACTATAAAACGGACTGAAAAGTATATAATAGTCAAACGAAAGGAGGGAACTACTTTCAGACAAGTATCACCGTTCTTCATCAGCAAGGGTATAGAAATGATCCGTGGTAATGTAAAAAACATGAAAAAACTGCGAGATGGTACACTGTTGATTAAAACCTCCAGCGAACAGCAATTAAACAAATTTCTCAAAGCTACACAACTGATAGATATAGCAATCGAAGTAGAACTTCATAAAACACTCAACTTGTCCAGAGGTGTCGTGTCACGTATGATCACTAGAAAGAGGAACGGGAATGTTAAAAACACTCCTTCGCTTATACTAACCTTTGATACTCCCATTGTACCTACTAGTATACAGGCAGCAATGTACTCCCTTAAAGTAAGACCTTACATCCCAAGTCCATTACGGCGCTTCAATTGCCAACGTTTCAGCCATACGTCTCAGAACTGTGGTAATCCCCAAATTTGCGCTTCCTGTGGTAGACAAACTCACGAGGGCATCAACTGCCATCTTCCACCGAATTGCGTCAATTGTCAAGGAGAACACAGTCCCAGATCTAGAGATTGTCCCACTTTCAAGATGAAAACCGAAATCCAAAAGCTCAAAATCTCCGAACCACTTACGTCTAGCGAAGCTCGTAAGAAATATCAGGCAGCTGCTCGATCAGCATTTAGTATAATTTACGTTGCAAAAGTTGCCCCTCCCAAGCAAATGTCATCTGTTGCTATTCAATGCAACATGATTTATACCAGTTGCCAAACGGATTTTACCCCATAAAGTAGTACACCAAAAACTACTAAATAAAGACGCAAATAATAAGGTGATGAAGAAATCACCACCGCAAATCAAAGTTTCAACTAACGTCACGGTGACCCGAACACCAAAGGAAACCAAAAAGGCTACATTAAAGAGACCCGCTATTTCTCCCCCTGTAGAACCCAAACCAATATCAAGAGAGGGATCGACGAGCTCTTATCGGGTCATCGAAATCAAATTTTTCTCAGAAGAGCAGAATCCCGAAGGGTCCAAAACCAATAAGTCACGAAGCTATACTGGCCGACATGGTGATGAATGAAATGGTCGATGCTGAACTCAAAGATCTCCTTAAACCCGAAGTCAGCAAAACTCGCCACAATCGATAATTATGGAAAATTTTCTCCAGTGGAACTGCAACGGCTGCTTTGTCCATACATCTGAAATGCGCCTTCTGATCAAAAATACCAACCAACTGTTATTGCTTTACAAGAAACCCATTTTAAGGACACTCACACATCATCTTTACAGAATTATTCTATATTCCGAAAAGATATTGCAGGCGAGTGCGCAAAAAGTGGTGTAGCTATTCTTGTTCAGAACACCGTGCTTCACTCTAATGTCCATCTTCAATCAGATCTGCAATGTATAGCGATTAGAATTCACACTAACCAACTGGTAACAGTATGTTCTATTTATGTTTCACGAAGAGAATGTCTCAATTTCAATGAATTGGAGAATATAGTATCTGCCCTTCCACGTCCTTTTATTATTGGCGGAGATTTTAACGGTCAAAATATCTTTTGGGGATCTACTAACACTGACCGCAGGGGTCAAATAATTGAGAATCTCTTAGAAAGCAGTGATATATCTTTATTGAATACGGAGTCACCCACACATTATTCAGCTGCATATGGAACGTTCTTTTGCATAGATTTGAATCTGTTTCCCTTCTCTTTTAACTACTTTTCAATGGAGTGTGCATGACGATTTGTGCGTTTCTCATCATTTTCCATTGATAATTTCTGGTTTTCGTTATCAATCATCTAATACTAGAATACCACGTTGGAAGCTCCATGAGGCCGACTGGTCTAGATTTTTCTAGCGATGTTAATTTTGGAATAATGGCATTCGATGATGTTGAAGTCTCAATCCTACACCTAACATCGCCAACTATCGAGACAGCAAACTCTTTCATCCCTAAAACTTCTACCAATGCAAATCACACACCTGTTCTTTGGTGGAACGAACAAGTAGTAACTGCTATTCGAGAACGAAAGAAAGCTCTTTACCGTCTCAAAACGTCATCCCACCCCAGAAAATTGAGAGTCGTTTCATATAAAGCGCATCAAGGCCAAGCGTCTTATAAGAGAAAGCAAACGAAAATCTTGGATTGACTATGTCTCTACCATAAACAACAATACACCAGCGAAAGATGTTTGGGAAAAAATCCAAAACATTGGCGGTAAAGTACGGTATGTCCCAATACTTGGTTTGATAGTGGATGATAATCTTATAAGTACTCCCGAACAGGTTGTTGAATGTCTTGCAAACCATTTTTCAAAATTGTCAAACTCTGAACATTACATTGAATTTTTTCTGACACACAAAGTAGAAACAGAGCGACAACCACTGAATTGTCATTCAGATAACTCAGAATCATATAATGCCGAGTATACGATGGAAGAATTGACTTCTGCTTTGACAGACATCACCTGGGCCCGACAACATCCATTTTCAGTTTTTGAAACATCTACCTCATCATGCGCTCCAGTATGTACTTCAAGTATATAACCTCATTTGGCTCAAAAGCGAGATTGCTGATTCCTGGCGTCTCTCTATAATCGTACCTCTTCTTAAGCAAGGCAAACAACGCTCAGACCCATCTTGTTGCCGACCTATTTCGCTTACAAGCTGTTTATGCAAACTTTTGGAACCTCTGATAAACAGGCGACTTGTTTGGAATATAGAAATCAACAATCTACCATATAACCAACAATGCTGGTTTCGTAAGAGACGTTCAACCATCTATAATCTATTCCAACTACAAACAGCTATATGTGATGCCTTTCTGTGTAAACAACACCTAGTAGCGGCGCTGTTTGACATAGAAAAAGCGTAGGATACCACCTGGAGATATGCAATTTTAAAGCAGTTATACGAATGGGGTTTAAGAGGACGTATGGTATCCTTTTTGAAAAACTTTTTATCAAATCGTACGTTTCAAGTGAGAATTGCGGGTATTACATCTGCTGTTCATGGCCAGGAGAATGGTGTCCCACAAGGATCAGTACTCAGTGTAACACTCTTTGCAGTAGCCATCAACTTAGTTGCCTAAGTATGGCAATAAGAAGCATGTTATATGTAGACCATCTAGCTATCTATTTTGTTGGATCGTTACTTACAATTATTGAACGTCAACTTCAGCTTGCTGTTAATAACATTGTTGCATTGACTGCTAAAAACGGTTTTCGTCTATCAACTACCAAGACCCAGTGCATTGTTTTTCTCGAAAACGTGGCATATATCCAAATCCACGCTTGCTTCTGAATAAAGAACAGATTCCCGTGCAATCGACGTGCTGATTTCTGGGCATGATTTTTGACAGGAAACTCACTTGAAACTCTCAATTCAAAAACGTGCGAAAGAATTGCTTTGCAATTTTAAACATTCTAAAAGTACTATGTAACACTAAATGGAGACCCGATAGAACAACAATGCTTCGTGTCCATCAAGCTCTTGTTCTATCAAAGTTGGGATATGGTAACATCATATATGCATTTGCAACTTTTTCTAGCTTACGCTGTTTAGACACCATCCGTCATACGGGCATCAGACTAGACCCAGGAGCCTTTCGCACCAGTCCTGTAGACAGCCTCTATTCCGAGTCTGGCATGTATAATCTTGAGATCAGACGTCAACGTACTTTAGTTTCTTACATAGCGAAACTCTCTGCATTTCCAAAACATCCATGCTTTCGTAACTGTTGCCGGCCATCATACGTAGCGCTATACCGAGTGCGCACCCGAGCACCTAGTCCTATCGGTATACGGTTTATAGAACTTATGAATGATCTGACTATAACGTTGCCTCGGTCGTATAATGTCGTTTTTAACGCCGTGCCTCCTTCGTTTATACCTCGTATCAAAGTAAATACGACACTTACCTATTTTGAAAAGCATGGAACTTCGCCAGCTATTATTAGGTCGAAATTTTTAAACTGTTGGGGCAATATCGGGAATATGACAGAGTCTACGCTAATGGTTCTAAGAAACATTTTCAAGTTGGTGCTGCTTTCGTTGACAAGAGACTAGAAGAATTGTACAAACTTAATTCAATCAGCAGTATTTTTACCGCCGAACTTCTTGCTGTTATGAAAGCTTTAACTTCATTTTACAAACGTCAAAGGGACGTCGTGATATTTTCGGGCTCGCTTAGTGTTCTGAAAGCAATTCAAGATACATTTTCTTTTCATTCGCTTGTTATAAAAATCCACCAACTAATATATAATTTTTATCGTCGAAAATTAGGAGTCCAATTGGTCTGGATTCCAAGTCACATAGGAATCAGAGGCAATGAGCAAGCAGACGATTCAGCGAAGCGTGCAGCTCAAAACAGAACTGATCTGGATATCATAACAGCTGACGATATGCAATCTTACCTCAAAAGCAAAATATTGGAGAAATGGACGAATTATTGGAGAGACCTTCAAAACAAGACGCTTAGAGCTATCAAAGAAGATATTGCAGCATGGGGTCCTTCTAGACGGGAATCTCGCAGGCAGGAGGTCGTTTTGACCCGAATTCGTATTGGTCATTGCCGAATGATACATAGATATTTACTTTTTTGAGAAGACCAACCGTTTTGCGACACCTGCGATACGCCACTGACAGTCGCACATTTACTTTTAGAATGTGTGCAATTTAGAGAAGAACGTCAGGAAGTTGGCCTGACTCAAAATATCTCATCGATTTTGAAAGATAGCTCAGAATGGGTTGACAATCTATTTCGGTTTTTGGATAGGGCGAAGCTTACTCGCTTTATCTAGTCATAATTTTATATATTTGTAGAAAATGTGTTTTATTGTTGTCTATTCTTCACTGAGTATCTACATAAATTTGACAATGTCACAGAGCTTTTAGCACATTGTAACCCGTCGACCGAGTGGCTACGATTTATTGGAGTTTAAAAATTAAACATTATATATATCTGTTTCTTATTATGGGGTTATACACGACTGTTGGACTGTTAAAGTCTTAAAAATTTAAACGGAATGCAGCATCTTCTTTGTCTATCTGTACGGGTATCTGCAAATCTGCAGTAAATTATTCCTTTTTTTCTGACGCTAATAGCCTTGAAGGTTGAAGTGTCCTTAAATAAATTTAAATTCTCTCTCTTAATCTACAAAAAATAAAAATGTATGCTACTTGGAAGGAAAAGTTTTTGCTAGGTAAAGATAACGACATTAACAGGTTGTATAAAGACATAGACACATTAAAGAAGATAAAAACGTGATTCTCTTAGGAGATTGTAATATAATAATGCAGATAAAATAAATAGATACGGACTAGACAAAATGAACTAAAGAGGAGCAAGGCCAGTTGAGTGTGTCGCGAAACACAATTTAGTCTCTTTCAACAACACGTACAAAGAAGGTATCCTTGAAAATATTAAAATTGATTATATTATAATAAAACAAACATACAGAAATTAAATCAGTTACTGCAAATATGATTCAGGTGCAGTCATAAACAGCAACCACAATATTGCTATAGTTAACACAAAATTGATATAAAAAATAGTTTGCTAAAATATTGCACAGTCCAAAGACGACAACATACGATAGAGGTTGGAAGAAATAATGAAAGCATAAATTATACCGGAAGAAATAGCAAAAAAATAACTAAAGTGCATAGAACAGCTTACAACAATCTGCAATACAATCTGTAATATACGTGATAGGAAAACATCAAAAATATAAAAAGTGAATTAGAAAGACAATAAGGAACATGTAAAATATTGAGAAACAAACTAAACCGACAAGATAGAAAAGCTAAAAATAAATTAATTGAGAATTCATGCAATTTCTCTGAGAACCATATCTTTTTGGCTTTAAGTTATGGGTGTACCTCAACACCTCGTTTCGCTGATCGCTAATCTGTAATGTCATTAACCCTAACCATGGATATCCCGTCTTGGGACGGGATATCCATGGTTAGGGTTAATGACATCATTTCAGGCCCTTTTAAGTCAGAAAAGGGGGTAAGACAGGGATATATTCTCTCCCCCATTCTCTTTAATATATATGGTGAATACATAATAAGAAAAGCCTTAATAGAATGGAAGGGGGCGTCTCAGTCGATGAAGTAAACATCAACAAGAGATATGCGGACGATACTACACTCTTTGCATCTTCGCAGAAGAAGCTAGCCGATCTGTTTCGTAGAGTGGAGTACGAGAGTGGACTGGTTGGATTCACTAAGTTGAAAACAAATGTCATGCTTATCGACAGAAATGGTCAACTTTCTAAGACGGAAGAACTCTCGAATCTAGAATTTGTCAGCGAGTTTATACACCTCAGATCGTTACTTACTGACTAGGGAAGAAGTGAACAGACAATCAAGAGAAGGAATCAAATGGCCAAAGAAAGGTCCCCAATGTCACCAAGACGAGACTAGTCCGGACAGTGGTTTTCTCAATATTCCTTTATGGCTCATAGTTATAGACCATTCAGGGAACAGAACGAAAAAAGATAGAAGCATCGAGATGTAATGTTGGTGAAAAATGCTTCCCATACTATGGACCACTAAGTGAACGAACAAATCTGTCCTTGAACAGCTACGCATAAGAACCAGACTATCCACGATCTGTCACTAAAGAATTCTCGGTTGCTTTGGTCACATTGTCCGTCGAGAACCAGATAACCTTGACAAGTTGGTGATGATAGGCAAGGTAGGAGAGAAAAGACCTCACGGCCGATCACCTAGCCGCTAGTAGGATCAAGAAACCGCCCTCACTAGACTCTCTGTTATGACCGCCCTAAGAAAAGCCGAAAACCGAACGAAATGGAAGAAAATTGTAGATACGTAAAACCACGAAGACCATTTAGAGACAAGACCTTTAGTAATTAAGTATGCAACCAAGAAGGAGCTAACTCATAGGTTGCTGTTATTATTCTTTTATATTCTTTGTAGTCTTCATTATTTTTAGTCGACAAATATTTAATATAGGCATTTTTCTTCTTCCAAATCTTGAAAGGGCTAAATTTGTTATTGGGCATCTATGGGAAGATTTAGATGTTAAAATTAATAAAAACCCAAAAATTTAGCTAACAAATTTAATAAACTGAAGAGCTAGTGGGTGTGTATTCCATTGAGTATTATAACCAATCTAATCACTTCGATGCCTCAACGGTATCAGATGGTACTCGATGCTTCTAGATATAACGAATATACTTAGTTGTATTAACTGCTTTTGTGGAAGGTACTGTTATCTTTTCTGAATTTTGTGTTTTTAATGTTATAAATTCATTGTTAAAGTTATCTTGCTATTAAGATAAATAATACTCATTAGAATGCAATATGCACAAAAAATAGAAATAGCTACTTTATGTCCACTGTTATGAATTGTAGAGTCAGCGTGGTTCCGTGGTTGAGGGGCGGGCTGCGATGCTCACGAACCCGGGTTCAATTCCTGGTGCTCTATAATGTCTGATAGGTGGCTTACGCAGTCACTAAAAATAATGAAGTACCTGTGTTCACTCGAACAAGGGGTAATAATGGCGGTCGTCTGAGGCGCAGTGCTTGCCGCATCGCCCCGCATCAGAGATGGTGCGCGACGACCGGGCAAAGAGAGCGAAAGTGTGAGAGCCTTAACCTCTCAGTTCGCAGGCTGTGCTCTCATGCGGAGCATTAGAGTCTTATCATTATTATTTATTATAAATTCTACAAAAACTTTTTTGCCTCTATTTTAATTTAAAAAAAAACTTTGTTTAATGCTTAATTACTTTAAGTTGTATTTATGCAAAATATACCATAACTGTTTTTGCAAGCTTTAAAGCTTACTTGCCATTTTCTAATTCTTATGTTATTAATATAATTAAAATATTCAGAAACAAAACATTTTAATATTATCTAAAACAATCGTTGCATATAATTATTACGGTTTAAATTAAGTGTCGCAATATATTTAACATAAATAGCTGCCGGGGAATGAATCGGCTCGCTTAAAAAGCCACGGAAAGTATTACGAAGTAAGAGCAGTTTATCAGCAACACCAGCCCGTCCCACTTTAATCCAGACAAGCGCGGATCCCGAGAGATTTAGTGGATTCGAGTTGGAGTGCGTTCGGCGAACTTGGGCAGGAATTTGGGGAAATCTGCGTACGCCACCCCAAGACATCGCAAGTCGGTCGGCGGTCCCGCAGCTGCAGGAAATTTGAGCTTGGTTTCTGCGGCGCTTAGGGAAACGCCGGCAAACAGAATGCGGAATGGGACAGCTTCCTTCCATTAAGGCGCGAGCTCCATAAAACGCTTCGTTTATCAGAAGCGTAATTATTTGGGGATTCGTTTTTAAGTAGTTTCTTGGGGCAGGTTAAGTGATTTTACAGACGAAAATTGCTTGAGAAAATAAGTGCTAGATTCTTAGAGGGGAGTAAATTAAATTTCATTGAATAAGAACATAATAAAAATTAATTTACAATTAATTTTAATGGTGTTAAAATTATTTTTAGTATAGATTTTTTATTAACTAGCATTCCATTAACAGTTAGAAGAATAAAAATACATAAGAAATAAATAGCCTTAAGAACTGTCAAGAGTTGTCTATTAGGTTTTGCAGCCATTTTTAGATGGTACGGCAATTCACATTTTTGTAAATAACCATTATGGAGCCTCTAATGAATGCTACGTTTTTTTTCTGAGAACAGTTTGATCAATATCCCTGCTAACACTACAGCCTCGCAAACTTATTCTGCTTCTTTCATTTTTTTTCGGTATTCTTGTTTCTTGTAGCACTTTCTACAAGTTTATTACTGGATAGTCGTTGTATTCTTTTGGATCTTGCCCCCTGTGAGTTAAAGCCTCACACTAATATTAGATATGGATGACTATCTCTGTTTTCCTTCCATATTGTCGGAAATGTATTGAGAGCAAGTTTGTAAGTATAAAATAATTCTAAGATACTTCACCTCGCCCGATAATTTTATTTCTACATCTCGGAGCTTAAGAAGTTCGAGTTCCTCTAAGTTTATTCTCCTTGTAAATGCTAATATACTGGATTTTGAGAGGCTTATGTCCTTCTACATCTGTCCCAATTATAGCCAGGTTTACGGCCCTTTCCATACGTTTCCTAACAATATTGTTAAATTTCCTCTGAGACAGTTATATCTAACAAGAAACACTATGGAAGTGCTCACCACCAATTTAAATGAAGCTTAATAAGTTGTAGAAGGCAAAAAATAAGCGATATCTATTTTTTATTTCTCCATGAGCTCTTTAAAGAGATAAAAACCACCTCTAAAGTTTTCTCCTGAAAACAGTTTTTTCAGAATACCTCAAACAAAATGGAAATTAATTGTCATTGCAAAAGAAACAGAACCGTAGTAGTTTTACCCCCGAAGGATTCATTCCTTATTTTTTGCTCAATGCTCTATATTCATTTCTTTCGAGTGCTTTTAATAGCTCGTCCATTCCTAGATTTCACAGTAAAGGGATAAAACTTCTCTTTGCGGACATCCTTTTGCAACCCGTGCCATTTGTCAACCCCATATTGATTGAATCTAATGATGTATTGTCATACGCTCATTCAATATTTAAAAAAGCCACTAAAAGTACCTCTTTGTTTTCTACACTATTCTCCACTCTGGCAACAGGTCTATTTAATGTTGTTTCTGTGAATAAGCCTGGTCTTGATTTAGAGGTTGAGTTACCAGTACACCACCCCTAATATGTCTGTCAAGAAGTTTTTCTAAAGTTTCCAGTGTAAAAGGCATCCAACTAATTGGTCTTAGAGCGTTAGTCTCATTCTGTCCTATTTTCCAAATTTTGATATAAAAATAGCTTTAATTAATCTTCGATATTTTTATATATAAGTTAAAACAAGCTTTACTTTAGTATATAGCGTATTCTGTAGTATAGAAGCTTTTTTCTGCACCGGTGATTTAAAACATTCGAATGAGTTAATGGCCCACTTTACTATGTTTCCATCTATCATTTTTGCATCCTGCAAATTCTCTCTAGATGTTCACTTTCTGGGATTCCAGTTCTGAATATTGCCAATCACTCGGAGATATATTAGTAATCTGCGACACTGAGCAATTCTCTCATTGTTTCTATTCCAGTATTAGTATATTTTCCTGTCTCCGTTTTCAGAGTAGTTATAAGGCTTTGAAGATCCTTTGAGAGTTGTTAGAGTCTGGCAATTTCTAGAGTGGTTTTTATCTCCTCACGGTGCCTCCACCAGGTATTTCTTAAAATAACCTTGTTTTATTTAGTTATGACCTTTTTATAATTGTTTTAGACCCTTAAATTCTTTGCTACACCAAAAAACTTTCTTACTTTTTTCTATTCTAGCAAGAAAACATTCCTGTTATAATCCCTTTCCACCTGAAGACTGTTATTTTCATACTTTGAGATTACAGCATCCAGTTTCGTACTATTCCTGATCGTCATATGTATCCCTTTAAGATTGTGTTCTAGATCTGCTTCATAGGCTTTCCAATTTGGATTTCGAGGATTACGATAGGTTTTTTTGTATAGGACTGGTAGCCCCTATTTCAAAGTAAATGTGTCTGTGGTGAAGTGAACTGATGTTTAATTGCACATTAATAAATTTGTTTTGTTACTAATGGGAATTTCAGATTGTTGGGGAGGTCTTTTATGTGATACGTCTGCTAATTGTCATAACATTTTTGATTGAAACTTTATATTATGTTTAAATTGATGTATCTGAACAACACTATAGCATTGTTAGAGTTTCCAGCGGTTAAAAGTAACAATTGGGTTTAGAGGTTAATTAATGAAAAATACTCAACGTTTCAAATTGCATCAGGTTGGGGAAAATAGGTTTGTTTGGAAGCGTTACATAAATGATAAGATAAGATAATTAACAGTTCTCCAATAATTAATACACATAGGGATTTGCTACTTGAAAAAAAATTGTTGGTTTGGAGTTGTTGCAAAACTAATAAAGTAAGTTTAATGAAAAGTTTCCAAATGACAAGTAAAAGTTTGCTATCGCTTCCTGTATTAAGGCATTGAGAATGTTTTCTATTTTAGTTGCCTCACAAATGATTCTTCTGATGGGATTGGAAATGGAAGCGAGTGATTTTTATTTGTTAAAATTAATTTTATGCTTAGCTCTTTTATTTTTAGCAAATGGTAAAGAATTATTCTCCTTTCTTATGACCAAATATTTGTTTTCCTCTTTTAAAATTTATCTAGGTTCTGTTGAAGTTACTATAAGGTATTTTGCGTACTTTTTGGGCTCTATGAGATGAGTTAATAAAATTATCTATTTATTTTAGTTGTATATACCGTTCATATATTTTGCCTGCTCAATATAGGTCTATTCAATTAGTAATGCTCCTGTAGTAAGACAAAAGTGCTTTTACTTGGTTGAAAAAATCGTAAGTTTTTAATGATGTGTTTTTGTTAATATTAATATTTGGCAATAAGGGATTTTAAAATTAAATGGACTCGAACAAAGTTATAGTGGAATTTAGCATATAAATAACGATTGATACAGTAGACTTTCTGTAGAAAACTATTGTTCAAAACCTTTTTAGCAGGTCCAGCTTTCAAGCTGGAGACCAGCTTTATTTTGTCATGTCCGTCGTCTATCACGCGTTATAACTTTTGATCTGTGATAGATAGAGACATAACGTTTTTAGTATTCAACTAAGTCAAGTCCATACAACAAAAATCAGACTGATCGGAATATTTCGAGACCGGTTTGACCAGAAGGGGCCGCAAGTGTCCGATTCCAGCCGCTAAATTTATACCGCTATTCACTTTGACTTGAATATAATTCACTGTTCTTCGTTTCAAAAAAATTTATTAAACCCTATAGTTTAGTTTCATAGCTAGGATCCACTCTGCTTTACCTGTAAAAGTAACAAAAAAATTACTCTTGAAAACACAAAATATCAAGAAAAATATTTAGCAGAATTGCTGTTGTCGCATACGCTAATTTTCATGGCATTTTTCCATAGCGAATCAGGTATATCTGCAACATGGGTTTTGAACGCATCAAGCGCCTTTTCCGGCGTCGAAAATCGTTGTCCACGCAGTTTGTTCTTTACCTGTAGGAACAAAAAGAAATTGTTAAGGATCAAATTATAACTGTACGGCGGATAACTATCAATTTGAAATTTTGAGTAGTCAAAGGCCAGTTGTTTGCGTCAATGTGTGTGAGCTCATACTCTCATGGTGAAGAATGATTGTGTACCACTCAGACACACATCTTGATTGTCTACAGTGCACGGTTTGAATTGGACGACTCATCTGATATCTTAGTAATCTTTATAAACGCCCAGTATTTTTGCAAAAAATCAACGCTTCTTTGCCTATCAATCTTAAAGTAAGATGTGTTAGACTGTAATCGTGAGAAATAGCAGACTTTGATTTATTATATTCTCAAAGTTATAACTTTGAATGAAATAAACTTATTTTTAAAAGGCATAGAATTACGAAATTGTTGCATACAACGTGATATACTTCAAATCTAATATTTTTTATTTCTGGATTTCAATACTCAATTGTTATGTAAAAAAAAAAAGGTGTTCGGACAAAGAACATAAATATATCCTGCTGTTTTCTGAACGTACGCTTTAGGTGTTTTAAGTAAAGTAATTTTCTTCTTAAAGTACTAAATATATTTTTTACGTTATAAACTAAAAAACTGCCTTTTATAAGCATTGTCGGAGCAAATAATAATTTCGGTTGAATTTTATTTTGCGAATACTCTTCCGTGCTACTGTTACACTAAAAGATAATTTTTACGGTTTTTACTATCCATACCATTTCTGAATATTCTACAACCGAAATTAATTTAAGACGGCGAAAGAAATAGCTGCTGCTTTGCAAGTGACACCACTTTATTTTGCTTAATTAAACTACTTGAATTGCAAATGTGTAGCGTTCATTTATTTAATTTGGAGAGCTGAGACGTTTTGTACAAAAAATACATACGAACCTACATACAATCCTCAAGCAAAATGAAAATCACAAATTAATTTTGCGGGACAAAAATTAATAACAATAGATCATTAGCGGAATAACAAGTAAATTATATAAAACACAAGAACGCACTGAAAAATAGTGCGTCATATTTATTTATTTTATTTTAGATGGAAGGTAGAACGATAAAACAATACATAAGGTCACATATGTGAAAGGAACAGCAACCCTTAACCATTCGTCCTTTTTATAAATCTTCTAGAGTGAAGTAGCAGCTCATGTTATATAGACAAATTTATATTCGGACTAGAAGAAAGATAACCATAAGGAAAGAAGATGATTTCTTGTACTCATATATGAGAAACTGATGAAGAAGTTTGGTACTCAAGAAAGTGTAAATGCATTTCTGCAATAAGAAGGATCAATTTCTAAAAAGTAAAAGGATAAACATGTGAAAAGTGTCTTAGTTCAACTAATGTGTGCAACTGTTGTATATATAATATTTGCGCTATGAGAAATAATTGATAATAAAAAGTACAGTTTAACAAAGAGGTTTTATTAAAGAAAATTGAATTTTATAATGTAGCTATCTTAGCTTTGATAAAAAAATAACATAAATATAGTTTATATGGGTTTCCAAACTATAGTTTAATAATTAATTCATTTTTCACATCAAATTGGCCTTACTGGCAGCAAAAGTACAAGAGATTTAAATATAAAATTGTTATAAAATGTTACTGGAAGCATAAAATATCAAACAATTATAAACACTATTTAGAAGGGAGCTTCACAACGCAACGTACTATTAAGCAGACCAGAGAGCATGGTTTAGAAAGACCATGGTCAACTACCAGCTCTACAAAAAAATTTTTTACAATATTTAGGGAAAATACTAAGAAAAATATGCCAAATATAACATAAAAAGTATTTTAGGAAACTTTACTGACAAGATGTGGAGTAAAAATAAAATTATATAGGCAGAAATTGAAACGATTATCTATTAATCCATATGGGTGTATTACACGACAAATAAATTGGCGCTGTAATATCTAAGCCAAAATGTAGAATTGCATAGGTTTTGGCAGACAAAAGAGCATAAAATAAAGAAGACAACATATTCCATTTAAAACAGACAACAAGGTAAAACTGAAAAAATATTAGCACCCAGGTATAACAAAATAACAACCACAAACTTGAAAGTAAACTTAATGTTTTTCTACCATCAGTCACAAATATTTGAAAAATAAGACCTTCCCAAATGATTAAGACCATTATCAAAATATTCAAAAAGGTGATTTGGTTGTTTTCCACAGCTAGAAACATTAATTTGCTAACCACCACTGCCGAGGCTTTTTACAAAAATATACGAAATAGAATGCTTTTACACGTGGAAAATCATTTGAGACATCGACAACTAAGATGTAAAGGGATCATAATTGTACAAGAAACATTAATACACTCAGAATCATCACAGAACAATGTCGTGAATATACGTTACGTTTTTTAATTGCAACAAGTTACGGATTATCATACAAATTAATAAAGTCGATCAAATTATGTTATACGGGGATAAATGCTGTATACTTCATGAAGGGTAACTTTTTAAAAATCAAGGATGTGTTTTTCCACCTCTGTGAGTAATTATTTATTATGTCCCAAAAGAATAGCAAGCCACGCAATCCTTCTTACGCGAATAAGGGGTGTCTGATGACAAAAAACTACAAAATATTGAAGACAAGTTTTTAAGTCTACAAAATGAGAAACTTGGACCCCAAATGTACATAAAAAACAAAGTTTTTGGGTACAAACAGTATTATTGCAAGCACGATTCGAATAGATAAGAGCAAAATTCAACGGTGAAACTAAACTGAATATCTACAAAAAGATAAACAAAACCAGAAGTGTCTTTTCTAATATGAGAAATATATGGAGCTCGAATATCCTCAGTAATACGACATTTATGAACAAAAGCTCCGACAACAAAGAAAATTAAGATGCATTTATTCAAACTCTGTCCCCTAAAGAAATAATAGATCTCTAAAATCTAAATCTCTAAATCTACTAAAATTGTATTAGAATTAGACGAGTGAAACGACGGTCAAGAGCGTGACGGGAATACAGCGTTTGCCCAACAGGATGATGACCGGGAACGGAAATTCAAAATGATTCGCCAGAACAACCGGCCGAACTCACAAAGCAACGTGTGAGATGGACAGATAAATCTAACCATACTCTTAGACGTTGCTAATACGTGGTATACAACTAGATCACATTAAAACAGAATTGCATCGATCTTTCAGTATATATTATCTAAAGTTAGAGTTGTGATAGCTCAATCTAATAAAACAGAGACGTGGTATCACAAAGAATAAAAGATTAATAATACAGGAAATACAAAAATTTAAAGGATAAATAGCAAAGATTAACAATGAAAAGAACACGACAGTCATCAATGAAGATAACACATAAAGAGCAGCTAAATACTTTGAAAGACCAACACAACAAACAAATATACAAATATATCAGACACAAGACACAAGTTTTAAGAAATGAAATCGAAACAAAGGCGGTGATTTGGCTATGCTACCAAAAAAATCAATATCACCCACACTAAAATATAAATAAATAGTAAATGTTAAATTATAATAAAATACATAGATAATGCGAGCAACTTAGAAGATATACACGCAAAAATCTATGCGACAAGTACTAAAACATGTAATGATCAGAAAATACAAAAGCACAAGCTACAGAAAAGGAATAGAAAATAACATAATTTAATTAACAGCTGACATGGGCAAAATAACTAATAAAAATATATACCTAGAAATATGTCACAGAGGATATACTAAACATCACAAGCATATACCCTTAGAGATGTTCGGTACATAAATAAAAACTAGTGGTATATTTGGCACACCTGTATAGATCATACAACAGGGATAATAGAGGAACGATAGACGTTCACGCCCTTCAAATTAAATAAATACAAAAACTCAAAAACTATTTTACAACAAAAACACTTCACCACATAAAGAATTGGTGCAAGCAGGTAAAGAATACTCGCCAATTAACTTATCGCATAATAATAACAGCAAACATACGCACAGACTTAAGAGCAGAAGATGGAACAGTAAGCATAGAAAAAGTTGCATGGATAAACATCTACCCAACATTAACATTTACAATATCAACAAACAAGACACATATAAATGGTTACAAAAAAAGTTTTTCTGAAATTTAAGGTTAAGAAGCTACCAAAAGCACCACATAAGAAAAAACGCAGCAATAAACGATACAAGCAGACAATTTTATCTACAAGAAAACCTATAACAGAAAGTTGTGAAATTTTAGTAAGAACAATTCAGGTCAGAACACTAGCACAAGCCAAAGGTACTCCTTTATCTCAACTGGTACTCCAACATACTGGCCAAAAAACCCTGCCAAAATTTGGATTTTGTGAGCCACACTCGACAATTCAAGAATGGCATTACGCGTTACAAATCATAAATGAGACGTTAGAAGAAGAACAATATTGCGCAGCCATTCTGCTAGATGTGAGCTAGGATAAGATTTGGCACCTAGGCCTGTTAAAAAAAGTTGAAAAAGCCACCCACAAAAATATTTTAACTTGATTAAATCTATCTAATAGACAGTTCCAGACTAAATACAACAGTGCATGCAGTTTTATCCAATAACTACAGGAGTTCTGCAGGACAGTGTTTTAAACTCTCTATTATTCATCCTTTAGCCAACAGACAGAAACACACAGTACGTTTGCAGACGATAGCTTTATATTTGCCAAACATAAAAACCCGTTGGAAACTACGGGCTGTGTCCAGAACCACTTAGCTTTTCTTCAAAGATGGTTTTTAAAATGGCGTGTAAAAGTTAATGGGCAAAAATTTCAACATATTTACCCTCCGAAACGGGCAATGTTCTGTTCTGAAAATTAACAACGAACGTATAGCGCAAGTTGAAGAAGTCAAATACCTTGGATCAATCCTTGATAGTCGACTAACTTAGTTAAAATAACAGTACGACAGTTAATAGGACGAAAATTGAAACTATCACTGGAAATCAAATTGCTCATCTACAAGGTGATTATTAAGCTCATTTAAACTTATGACATTGAGATTTGAAGCTGTGCCAGTAAGTCTAACATGGCAGTCGTACAAAGAAATAAATCGAAAATCTTCCGAATGATCATAAATACTCCCGGGTTTGCTTTAAATCACAACCTTAACGTTCCTTACGTTTAAGATGTCATTCACGAGATTAACAGTAAACATTATGACCGACTCCGATCTTATCTTTATCTCAGCAAATTACCCATAATGATGACCATAGAAGACTCGAACGTTTCAGGCCCATAGATCTCAAGTAAGACTGTAGGAGTTCTATCACAGGTTAAAGTCCTCATCGTGCCATACGATTATGATTGTATATTTTCTTTTCTGTATATATAATCAGGTGTGTGAGTGACTACTGTAGTAAAGGGTGAAGTAAAGTGAAGTAAAGAATATGTAGAAAAGTTAACAAAAACTAATAAAGATATAAGAAGAAGCAATAAAAAAAATAAAAATGGAAATAAACATAGCTAAAACAGAAATAATGGTGATAAACAACCAACAAACTGATAACACAGAGATAACATGTAATCTAGAAGAGGTTGCTACCCTTGAATATCGGGGCAGTATAATTTCAGACAATTGTAAAACGAAATTGGACATAACCAATAAAATAGTAAAAGCAACAAGAATATATTACACATTAAATGGCACAATAACGGAAAAAAAGAAAATACAAACAAAACTAAATTAACAATGAGCAACACCATAACAATAACAGTTATTGTTATACGGTAGCGAGACATGGGTAACCCAACAAAACCAAAAAAGCAAAATTAATGCAATATAAATGAGATATTTTAGACAAATGAGAAAAACAAAGAATGATTGAGTAAGAAACGAAAACATAAGAAATAGTCTAAAACAAAAACCAATTATACAGGATATGGAAAGAAAACAAATTGAATAGACTGTCAAGAAAAATATTAGAAATAAGAAGTGACAGAAAGCGAAGAAAGGGCAGGCCATAAAAGACATGGATCCAAGAAATAGCAGCGGTAGAAAGACAAAAAGGAAAAACAATGCAAAAAATAAAAATACTAGCAAGAGATAGAATGAGATGCAAAAACTGACAAAAAAATTAAATTTCAACGCCCGCAAGGGCATAAGTAAAATAGAAAGAAGAAGTATATATAATCATACGTAATAAAATTAGCTTGTAGAATGTACATTCTGGTTTCTGATCAAATTAAATTTAAAAAAATAAATAACAATGATAATCATAGTGTTTGTACTAATTTTGGCCTTTTGTAGTGAGTACTAATGAGTTAAAACTAATTAATAGCATGGATTATGTTTTTATTCAAAGAATTAAATAGGCGTTCCGCATTTTCCGGTTTTCTGCTTGCAGCAGCAGACCAGCAACTTCTAAAACTTGGTTCACCTTCAACAGATTGATTATAATATGTCTTTTCGAAAACCTTCTGATTAGGAAAATAATTTCTGTGAACAAATCTTCTACTTTTCTACAAAATTTTATGCAGATTTGCTGCTCTATTTGTTTAGTTGTTGTAAATGCAACCAGCACGTACTATATATGCTCACTCACCGACGTCTAACTTCCAACTGATCAATTTTCATTCACGCATGCGCATTACAGTTCAGTTTCATCTGCTGCCAGGTTACATGACAATCGCCTGAACTGTTCATACGAAGACAAAAAACTTCAGAAATATGGCATTATATCTTCCAAGACTATTATGTTGCGCAAAGCAATTCCGTTTGTGATTCAAACTTCATCTGAAAATCAGTTAGGCTGTAAATTACACACGCACATGTGTAAATAATAATTACAGATAACAAGTTAAGGATAAATAGCATCCAATTATACATGTGTTGGTTTAAAACAAATTAAATGCAAATATCTGCACAACAAATTAATTAGCATTGACGCGCCATCACATTTATTATAGACACACAGCAGCTAGAAATCTCAGGAGCAAAAACCGTCGAATTGTTGGAATTGCAAGGGAGCTGACGGGCGGCAACTATTGAATTTGAGCCCTGAAAAGGAACCGCCGAAGACTGCAAACTCGCGCAATTAACGGACTTTGCTGTTGCTTGGTGCGCTCCTGTCTATTCAATTTTATTACGGCATGGAGAATGACGAAGTTTCTAACTGCCTGAATTTACGCTGTAATGGAAGTGTCATCATCAGTTGTTAAAGGGGAGCAGCCAGGAGGTTTACGATATTAAACATCAAACGAGCGCTATTGTTTCGGAAATTGGCACGAAGCCGGTGCTCGAATGCACCAAGCGAAGGCATCTCAAAGCTGTGATTTTAACTTTCGCGCGATCCGACGAATCGAATTAAACCCGCCAACCGCTCGAAATGCGGTGCCGCGGCCGCGGCCGCGTTTTTAAACAAATATTATTTTCCGCCGCGAGGGCGCAGATTAGAGAGATAAATTCGATGTTATTCAACAGCGCTGACACAATTCTCAATGCGCCCTGCATAATGTACAGTCCCCATTGTTCGCGAGTCGCTGAAAGCTCACACGTGAAGCTGGCGAGCCGCGTACAATAAACGACAAACACATTATTTAGATGGAGTGCAAAAAGGGTAGAACGAGGGGCGGGTGGGCCGTAAATTCCAGTTTTAAAGCGCGTGGGGTGGATTTCGGGGGTTAACTGCTTGGGTGCATTACTACATTACATAAATGAAAACAACATAATTACATAAATTCACATTTGTAACTGGAATTGCCCGCATTTCTCTTATTTTTAATGCTATTACTGCTATAGAACCACCCACTGACTATAATTACGGCTAGATTAGGTTGTTTTGTTAAGGTAATTAGTTTTTTAATTTAAAAAAAGCAACATTTAACTGTCATTTTTTTACTTTCCTTATCTTATAATAAGGAAAGTAATGTAATCAGTGGAAATTTGACCTACCCAGTTTTTCACATTTCTGGACGAATTATAGCCCCAGGACACCAAAAAAGTTGGTTTGGGCCATTGGTTCGTGTGTGTGTGTGCTTGTCGGTCTGTCAGTAAACAGGATATCTCAAGAACCGTAAGAGCTAGAAACTTGAAATATGGTATGCAAGTTACTTGTAGGTAGGGGACGCAGTGCGAAACTTTTGGTAAAAATCGGCCTAGTCGTTTGGTCGCAAGGTCGCAAAATCGGTCACAAAGAGGTCGCGAATCTAAACGGTTGAAGATACAAAAAATTTTTGAAAATAAAAATGTATTGTTATCATGAGATAAACATGAATTTAAAATAAAAGTTGGTAAAATCAGAACTCGAAAAAAATTGAAGCTCATGATTTTTAATATACCGGGTGTTCATAAAATTTTCGAGAAATTTATATCACCGGATAGATCAGGCCGAGACGAACAAAAAATTACAATAAAATTTTTTGATCCGAGGTCAAATAAATAAGTTATAGCCTATTAAAGAATAATTAAACGGGCCAATCACAGCGCGCTCGGAAAACTTCCTGGTCGACTGTGGGAGGACGGGGGGAGCGCTTGGCCGCTAGGAGGGAGCACGCAGGCGATAATGGGGAAGGTCGTGCGACCGAGTTCGCACGGTTACCTTCAGTGACGTAGCAAAATTTTAAGTACGAGTCAGTTACTGTCTTGTACTGTTTATTTTAATCAGCTTTGGAGTGTTGGACTCGCGCCTCGTCCTTTTTTAAAATAACAAGTTCCAGGACGAGAGCAGAGCAGGGCCGAGACGATGGACCAGGTATAATATATAATAATAGGATAAAGAAAGTCGTGTGATGTTCACACCAAATTTTTTAATTAATAAAGCTTTACTAATTAAGTGCCCTTCTTTTTATATACGGACTCGGAAGTATGGAAAATATTTATAAGATTATTTTGGACAATACATTATATGGTGGGCATTGAAATGGATTTTTTATGAACAACTTAAACAGTTTCTACAGTGAGACAAGAGCAATAGAATAATTTATCAGTAGAGATGTAGAAAGGTTTGTTTCCATATTTTTTGATAAGTGTATTTACTATTGATAGCACAACAAGCATGCTAACATTGTCTATTTTGAGTCTATTATTCAAGAATAATGATAGCGACGCTTTAAGACATTGGATGCTGTGGATTTGTATAATGTAAACCATGTTCTTAATATAACTTCAAAATAACAAATTTGGGGTGTATGGGTCAAAGGTAAACAAGGTCAAATACTAGCCCAAATGTCAACTCTACCTACTCCAGCGATGGGTTATCTGGTGCACTCTTCCACCGAGGATTAGAAGAATGTAGTACTTAGACCATGCCAGAGTTACGGATAAAAAGTGGTCAACGGTTTCAGTTGCAAAAAAAAAGGTAAATAGGAATCTCCAACGACAATGGAAGCGGGTGAACCACCCTATGAGGGAAGATAGATCTCGGCAGTTCTCAAAAATAATCTATCTAGGAAAGGACCACCCCGAAATCACAGTTCTTGGTCCTTTAAGTTGGGGGTTGGGATAATGGGCCACCAACTCATTCTCTGGAAAACTTCTTTTCGAAGAAGAACTGCTAAAAGCCTATACCAAGCTTTGGAATAAACGACGAAACAAACGGCAAAACGTAAATATCTGCAAAAACAGACTTTGCATTGTGGAACCTGGAACATACAAGGACTAAAAAGAAACGTAAACACATTGTAAAAGACTTTGTCCACTTTTATAGTAGAGTACTTAAAGACGAATCAGCAAGAAATATGAAAAAACACATAACAGACTAGGGCAGCATCGATGAAAATCTAATTAGCGTGAACCATAATTTAATGCGAACGAAAATAATAATTATAAGGGTTTATGCTCTATCGGATGATAAACCTGTTAAGGAAAAGAATCAATTCTTCACAAAGCTCAATGATATTATTGGAGAGATAGGAAACTTATAAAAATTCTATTGTTGAGAGACTTCAATAGTAGAACCGGAAAGAAGACAAACAACAAAATTATAGGTCACCATAGTAAAGATTAAATCAATAATAGTGGCGAGAGACTCATTGATATATGGAATATAACAAATTAAGAATAGCAAATGCATTTTTAAATATAAAATATATATATAAGTACAATTGGGTACAACCAAACCAATACTTAAAATATATAATTGATTATGTAATTATCAGACAATATACAAAAATTAAAATAAATGATGTGAGGTTACTCGGAGGAACAATAAGTGACCAGGTCACCATTTAGTAAGAGCTCTCCATAACTATGAAGGAATTTTAAAATATGAAATATAAATTAGACAATCTAGTGCACGACAGCGCGAGATATGTACATCAGAAGATGTTAGACGAGAATATCACAGAAGAATCATTCGAGGAAATATACAACAATATAATCGAAGGTATCTATACAGAGGCCAAAGAAGCGCTAGGGACAATAGAAAAAAGAAAAAAATATCATTTGTGGTGGATAGATGAAGTCTACATATTACTTCGAGAAAAAAGGACGTTATATTTGAAATGGTTATCCTGGAAAAGGGAAAAAGACAGATTGAGGTATGTCAATAAGAAAAACGAAGTTAGACGAACGCTAAAGAATATGTGGGATACAATATGTAGTAAAACACCGATGAGTAACCACCTGTGGTGTGTGATCGTCGGATTTTCAATAAGTTAGCGAGCAGAACAACGAATTTGCATTACATTTTGTATTATCTAAAATTGGGAAGATTCAGAAACAATGTAATGAATGCAGCATACGAAGTGTAGCAGAAAAGTAATGAGACTGATTTTTTATTTACCAAAGTTTTTATTTTTTCGAACATCAATGTTATCCCCTTCAAGGTAGTTCCATTGGGCAGCTACACACCGATCGAGACGTTGCTTCCACTGTTGGTAGCAGCGCTGGAAGTCTTCAACCGGTATGGTCTTCAGCATGTCCGTTACACTCTTTTGAATGTTTTCTAAAGTCCCAAAATGACGTCCTTTGAGGACATTATCAGTTTAGGGAAAAGTCACAGGGACTGAGGTCAGGTGAATAGGGTGCTGGGGAACCACAGGAATGCCTTTTGAGGTCAAAAATTCTGTTATGGAGAGGGCAGTGTGACATGGGGCGTTGTCATGATGGAGCATCCATTTGTCTGCAATGTCTGGTCTCACGCGAATGACCCTTTTTCTGAGCCTTTCAAGGACGTCTTTATAAAAAAAAATTTCCGCTGTTCCATTTTGCGTGACGCACAACCAAAATACAACTTCACTAATAGCAGTCACAAAAATCAAATAGTTGACGGAACGAATTGAAACTCGCACTGAGCTATGGGTGGGCATTTATACACGTGCTCTATCAAGGACGACAGCGTAGTGTTGCCAGATCGCTTGCAGTGTTGGCAGTCTCATTACTTTTCTGCCACACCTCGTATGTAAGGGCATGGTACAATCGACTCAAAAGTAGTCGGATATTTGTTAACAGCGATAAACGTTTTGGAAGACGAAGTCAAGCAACTACTAAGAAGTTACTTGCCAGTTTTAAGGTGCAATACGACAAAAACTGCTGCAACTTTAGAAAACCATCACAACTTTTGTAGTATTTTTGTTCGATTCATCGATACTCCCAGCTAACTCAACCATCTTACAGTTCAGATTTATTGTTCTGAAAGTTTTGACTGTTTTTTGAAACTTAAGTCACCTTTAAAAGATTAAGATTCCGGATCATTTGGCGAGATTTAAGCCAGTACGATAAATCAGTTATTTATAATGTTAAAGCAGAATGTTGTAGTTCGTGAGATTCCAAGGGGTGCTTTTTGGTGCACTTACTGTTGCTGCAGCCTCAAGGGCTTATTGTGCCTACTCACATGTACTTATTAATAGGACAATCACACACACCCATGGGTTCAGCGAGACTCGAACTCGCCTGCGCCGGCTCGAGGTCAGAGGAACGAATATCTTGACCACTGAGCTAATGGCGGCAGCCTCCAAGGGGTGCTTGTATATTGTACCATTTTTACTAAATCATTATGTTTTTTTGCTATTATAATTGCAATTTTTTCCATCATAAGGTTCGATGCTTTTGGAACGGACCACGTACGTCAACTAAGAAAATATTAGTGTTTTTCCGCGTGCTTTTATTTCTTATGTGTTGCAGTAGTCATCTCTGTATAATTTGAAGACAACTTTTTCAGAATAGCTTCACCTAAGCTAATAATGCCTCTCTTAGCACACAAAATGTTGAAGAATTATGTTACGTAAACCTACATGCGCGACGGTCCTGTTTGAGTACAATAAGGAGTCCGACCTACACGCGCCGCTGACGTCAATTAACCGAGCGAATAATATTAAGTTACTAAGCATGCCAAACCGAAGTCTCTCATCGCGTAGGAATTCCGCTTCGATTAATTCAGAATAAACTCATATCGATTCTGTTTGTGAGTTTTAGGTGTAAAAGTCACTTGCAATTTATTACATTAGCGTTGGCATATTAGGCACTTTCTGTAGATCTGTACTTGTTCCCGAATCGACGATTGAAAAATATTGCTGTATAGTTAGAAACTGATAAAGCATTTCGAAAAAGTTACTTGTACTGTGTCACTTACGAGGTTAAAATGGAAAATTTATGACCAGTACTTTTGGTCGTATTCTAAAATTCCCCATCTTCAGCCGATTAAATAATAGTTGACCATTCAAGGTGGTGAAGTTAAAAAAGGGGAAACTACCTACAGCTAAATAATGTTATTGTAGATTTGTTAACACTTTAGTATTGTGTAAACTTTGTCATGCTTATGTGCACGTAAAGATCTAGATGATCTAGGGGGCCAGATCCATCGTAATGCCTTGCAACAAGAAATAAATGTGTTTAAAAGTAACTTAACGATAAATCGAGTTATTACTGAATTTAAAACAAGCTGTTAAGTCAGACAATTATTTCATTTGCGTAAAGTCGTGTTAGGAAATCAGTCGAATAGTTAAGAGTTGTGAATTTAGTTTAGTTAATTTTAAAACTAAAGATTCTATAGGTAAAAGCAAAATAAAGGGGCAATTAAATTCTATTTAATTGTAAAAAAAGAATGTAATTTTTTTGTCGTGATTGTGCTTGCCAAATAATCCGATAGGTGATTTTAATTTTCCCACGGCGAGTCCTTCGGTTGAACAATAACGACTCGAGTTCAATCAGACGTCAAGAGTAGACCTATTACCGGTAATCGTCCGTTATTGCCAGAAGACATCGGTGCCACCGCTTCGTATGAGAAATAATCACTGGAGGTTGCCTTCCAAACCGCTCTCTACCGCTAAGCACCGCTCGCACCATTATGGAAGCACGGGGTAGGTTCCGCCTTATAATTACCCTGATGTAGGTCCGCGAAGACTCGATCGAGCACTGCAGCTGCTATATCAGCTTCTTGTGACGTCTTCCGACTACGTTAAATAGCGATTCCCTTTGATCGCTCCAATGTTTTTAATAAATAGTTTAAAGATATTTAATATATATAAATATAAATTTGTAATGAGTAATTTAATAACCTTCATAATTTAAAACATTTAAAACAAATAATTTCTCTAATTTGTTTAATTAACTTCTTTCTGTTTAAAGTGTAGTTATGTATTAATTGAATTTAATTGCCGTACCTTGTATGCTTGTACCCATTTTTCTACTACAATAATATACAGGTATTCTGTGAAAACTCTTTTGGCCAATCCGGCAAAGCCACAGTGAAGAAAAGTATACCAACAATTATGTTAGAGTCGCCTTGCTTTCAACAAAAGGAATAAACAATAGGCATTGCCAAGATTTAGCTTTTCAGTATCCTTGTAATAAAAAATACAAGCAGTGGTTAAAAACCCTGTTAAGATTTTTCAAAGAATAGTACCAGAAAGAACTGGAGCAGTACTTAACACGGGTCTATCCAAACACGTCAGAAAAAGATCTTTCAGCGTCACCAAGACAACAAAGATCTGTTTATCGCCTCATTACTATTAATCTTCCGTTATTTTTACTGGTAAAAGACAATAATATCAACTTAGTGGCAATTGTGGTTTAATTAGTTGAATGTTATATTCTTTCATCAGACTGTAAAACGGAGAAAATATTATGAAGAACTACAGAACGTTGTAAATTTAATAACAGAGTATAATGATAACATTTTATTGGTGAGCGATTGGAACTCAAGAGTTGGTAATAATTACAACAAAAGACAGGGTCATCTAGGGAAATATAGGAATGTAATTATTAACGGAAATGGAAGCAAAATGATTAATTGTTGTCAGATGAATGATCTAATAATTAAAAATACCTTCTAAAAACAAGAACTAGACCAGAATTATACGTTCAGAGTTAAGGAAGAAAATCAAAAAGCATAATTGATTATATGATATATACCAGAGAAATTACACATTGGATAGGCAATATTTACACCGTAAATGGGGCAGAATTAAATACTCAACATAAACTAGAAATTAAAGCATTAAAAATAGAAGACACGGAGGAATTCAAACTTTTAAGAGGGATAAGGGGTGGTAGCCTCAGCCCATTACTTTTCAACGTAATAATAGACAGAATAATCAAAACAAATTAAAAATGCAGAACGAGAAGACATTGCTAGAATATAAGAGCCTACAACCAATACACATATATAATCTTGTATATGTCGATGACATAATTCTAATAGTAAAAACGCCGAGTAAACTTAACAGAAAAATAGAAATATGGAATAAAGAGGTAGAAAAGAACGGTGTGAGGGTTAATTTTGAAAAACAAAGGGAAGAAGAGGGATATATGATTGTATGTAAAGGAATACATCTGGAAGAGATACGATTTTTAACTATCTGGTTACTCGAATTACAAATGATGGAAAGATTTTTTAAATTATATTATTAGCAATCAGAATATTAGAATAAATTCTGAGCTAATTTATTATTATTATTTAATTCTTGGGCATGAAGGGGACGACACCTAGTGGAGCCACCCCTATATTATTGCAGTAAATCCTTGGGCCATTTTTTTAATCGTCGGTGGTTGAGATCTTCCTTTAGTGGATCTATGATCACATTTGGATGAGTTGTCAGGTTGGCGTGATATTTAGTTGCCTTTTGTTTTACAGCATCTTTCACAAACAGATGCCTAGGTTTATATGAAGCGTTTGGTTTGATACAAACCATGGCGCATTTGCGATGTTCCTCAGAATCTTGGATTGGCAACGCTGGATTATATTTACTGTAGATGTGCTGGCGTAGCCCCAAAGTTCTGATTCATATAACCAGATGGGACGAATGATAGCCTTATAAAGTAGCAATTTGTTGGTTAAAGTGAGATGAAACCGCCGTCCAATGAGCCAGTTCGGATTTTTGATTTTTAGGTCCATCTGCTTTCTTTTGTTAGTAACATGTGCCTTCCACATCAATTGTCTGTCGAGATGTAATCCCAAGTATTTTACCACGTCTGCTTGAGGGACCGCTTTGTTTCGGATGTTAATTGGCGGGCATGTTGAGCGTCTTGATGTGAACGTAATATGGACCGACTTGTCCTCATTAACTTTAATTCTCTATTTTATAAGCCATTTATCTATTAAATCTATATGTTCTTGGGTTTTTATAGATGCTATTATTGGATCTTCGTTACAAGCAATCCTATATCACTATGGTTCGTAGTGGATATGTCATATGTATATAATAAGTACAGAAGTGTACCAAAAACCCTTCCTTGCGGCACCCCTGCTTGGATTGGTCTTATGTCGGAAGTCTGTTGCCCTATTCTTGTTTGGAAGAAGCGATTTTCTAGGTAGGATTGGAACAGCTAGAAATATTGATAGGGAAACTGCTTTTTAACCTTGTATAACAATACTCTGTGCCAGACTTTATCGAAGGCCTGGCTGACCTCCAAAAATATCGCTGAACAATATTTTTGTCTTCGACCGCTGTTTGTATTGTATTTATTATGCGGCGACACTGTTGTACCGTAGAATGTTGATGACGGAAACCAAATTGATGATCCAATCGACTTCTAGTTCATCTTCCCGAATTCTTTTGTAAATAAGCTTCTCCAGCAACTTTAATATTAAAGGGAGAAGGCTGATGGGGCGATAGCATTGAATTGCGTTTGGGGGTTTACCAGGTTTAGGTATAAGAATAATCTGGGCAAACTTAGTAGCATTGGCCATTGTGTAAGACGTAAGATTCCATTGAATAATATTCGGAGAAACTGGAGGCCGTTATCTGGTAGTTGTTTTAGTAATATTTCTGTGATCAGGTCGTATCCTAGAGATTTATTGTTATTGAAGAATCTAATTTCTTTTCAAATTTCATTAATTGTAAACTTACGAATAGGGAGTGACATTTGCAATGGAGTACTAAGGTATTCTTCAACTTCATCGTCAGTTTCTTCTGAGTTTGGAGTAAAGACGGTCTCTAAGTGTTGTGCAAAAACATCTACTTTTTTCCTGTCAGTTCTCTTACATGTTTCCATAGGAACTTGTAGTGGAGAAACATGCGCTGTAGGTCGCTTGAGACCCTTAGCAGCTTTCCATATTGTATTGTCTTGTACGGATAACGAGTGCATATATATCTGAAAAGTTTCGTTTCTAATTTTTGCTTACGTTCTTTTTTATTATTTAGCTGATTGAATATTCTTCGAACATTTACGTTTTGGTTACGATACCACTTAGCTCTTACCTTTCGTTTCTCTTTCACCAACTCCATTGTTTCATTGGGAATATTAGGTGAACTTATTTTTAGGTTTTGTGGTACTGGTATGGCGTTCCATTCTGCTTCCTAAATGATAGTGATAAAATCTTTTGTGGCATTTTCTGAGTCCTTGTTTGCTTTCAAGTATTCTTTAAATTCCTCTCAATTGGTTCTGCTATTACAGAGCTAGGGTTTTGGTATTCTATATATTATTGTGGCACTGATAGTTGCAATTACTGGAGAATGATCTGACATAATGTCATAATTAGGTGTGATGTCTAAGTAATTTGAGGATAGGCCTTTCATGACATAGAAATCAAGTAGATCGGGAATCTCTTATTAGGATCTGTCGGCCAGTAGGTGGGAGTACCGGTGGAAAGATAATTATAGTTCATATCATTTATGAGCTTAAGTAGTTCCCTTCCCCTGGTTGTTATTAATCGTGAGCCCCAATACGTATGTTTAGCGTTGTAGTCGCCACCTACAACAAATCTTTGTCCCATAGATTCAAAGAAGGGTTGCAGCATTTGTTTAGTCATATTGTACCTTGGAGGACAATAAACAGCTAATACATTTAACGGCCTAGCCAATTTGTCAACTTGAATGGATGCAGCTTGCAAAAAAATAGTTTTATACTGTGGAAGTTCATGATGAACAATAGATGATCTAATTAGCACTGGACCACCATGCGCAGTTTCGTCGGGATGTTCCGTGTGGTATATAGAGAAATAAGGTATTTTGAAATGATTTCTTGCAGTAAAATGGGTTTCGGAAAGTAACATTATATCTGTGTTGTGTAGATTTAAGAATGCTTCTAGTTCTAGCTTTTTTGTTGTAAACCGTTGGCGTTCCATAAGGCAATTCGCAGAGACTGAGCCATTGTTGTATGACTTTATTAATGAGGGTGGTTAGCATATTCATAATCATGGTATTCTGTTGTAATAATTGATTGAAGAGATTCTTAAACTCATTAAGAAATTGGTAGAGATTTATGTTTTGAGGTTTTGAAGGGTCATTTTTAAGTGCCTGTGAGTAAGACTTGTAAGTTGGTGCTGTGTTTGTTTAAAGAAGTTTGAATTTTCTGTTGCGTTGGGAGAAGAGGGAATTTTGAGAATGGGAGTTTTATTAGGGAAGGTTTGTTTGGTTGATATTTTCTCTACAGGTCTTGATATACACTACATCCTTTATAGTTTGCCGGATGCGCTCCACCATATAGTATGCAAGTAGCGGCGGTGTTTCTAGTCTTCTTGCAAATTATAGTGCCATGTTGTCCTCCGCATTTAACACAGGCATATGGCCTGTTGCAGTATTTTTTGGTGTGGTTATAGTTTTGACACCTAGTGCACTGGACAATGTCATGGGTTGTCCTTGGAGATTCAAATAGAATATTTTTATTGTGTAAATACCGCACACTATAAATTTTTTTATTATTATCGGCGGGCTCAAGATCTATAAAAAATGTTGTAAGAGATTCTTTCGTTGTTTTATGTCGTAAATTTATTATATTACGCACCCGGTGTCCCTTTTCCACTAGAGCTTGGTTGATTTCTTCAATAGGTGTAGAACAGTAATACTCGGTAAGGCCGATCTTGCTTCATTCGGTACGTATGATGTATGATATTTTTATCCACCATGTGTCTAATAAATTTTCGATATGCATCGGGATCTTTTGTGTTAACTTTAACATTATTTAATAAATATTTTGTTGTATACTGTTCTTCTTCGGTGATTTCTAGAAATTACTCAGTCATTTTTTGATAGTTGATGACTCCGTGAACAAAAATAGGAGGCGGTTTGGGTATTACTGTAGGCTCAGGTCGCATGTTTGTCTGCATGGCTTCATCATCTTCTTGTGATAACGTTGAGAAGCGATAGGATAGTACCGAGGTTGATTTATTATTGCTAATTGGTTTTTCTACTCGTCTTCTTTTGTTGTTTTTAACAAGTTGCCAGCTGTTGGTAGGATTATTTTCGACTTCCTCATCGCTTTCCAAATTGTCTACCGATTTTTGTTCCATTGGTTTTTCTTGTTAAAGCATCTGAAGTTGTGGTTGGCTAGTTAACTGATTAGGGGGAAAATATTGAGGATTGAATATTTGGTGCGGGATAGACTCAGTGTGGGCTTGTTGATTAAATAGATACTGGGAGTGTGATAAGAAGGGAATTTCTTACTGGAAAGCATGTGTTCCATTTGTTTGAAAATGATTATTATACTGATATATTTGTTGGACATTGTTAGAGCCGCTGCCGCTTGGCAGCATGTTTTTGTTTAAGCTGCTTATGCAGCGCAGATATTGTGATTACAGAAGAGTATGAATTAATTATTGTTCACTTACGGTATTAAATTGTTAAATAAATAAATACGTCTGACCTTAAGAATGCGGCTCGGCGCAGCGATGTCGCAGGTAAAATTGGCCCGCACACGTCCACTCTGCTTCAATGTATGGACCGGAATATGATCGAAAGATATAAATGAAAATTGTCAGTAGAGCAAAAAATAAAATAAATATATAAAATGAAAGAAATCAGTAGGAAAGCAAAAATGCACGTCTGTAAAGCAATTGCAGTTTCGAGATTAACATTTTAGTGAAGCATGGACGAGAATCAAAAAGCATAACAATACAATCACAACAATGAAAATAAAATATTTAGGTAAATAGCAAGAGACAAAATTAAATAGAATAAAAAATACCAAAATAAGAAAATTTTTACAAATTGAAGAACTAATGAACATAATAAACCAGAAACAATTGAATTGGTTTGGCCATGTCTGGAGAATCAATGAAAAGAGACTCTCCAGAAGAGTAATGGAAGTAAGGAACGTGTCAAAAAGAAAATTAAAAAGGGAAGACCAAGGAATGCGTGGATCCAGCAGAAGACTTTGACAGAAATGAAGCAGATGACCGTAAAGCGTAGAAGTGGAGAAATAGTTAAACAACAGTTCTTTCCAACACTCTGTAAAAGGCATAAGGATTATGAAGAAGAAGAAGTTATCTCCTGTAGTTTTTCGTTTGTTGTTTTTATTGATTTTTGTTTTTCCACCAGTAGTTCCGTCACCGTTTTTCTTGTTTCTTCTTCTTTCACTTCTTCATGTTCCACCGCTTATTCACCGTTCTCTTCATGACTTTTTGAGCTTCATTCTAAATTTTCCAACTAGTAGCCAGGTAGGTCTTCACTGACAAGCAACTATTTCAGAATAGTGTACTCGATCTGATTCCTTATTATATTTCCATCTTGTGGTAAAAGTGAAAATTTGAAAAATTTACTTAATATTCTCAGTTTTTCTTCTGCAAATTCTGTAAGTTTATGGTTCGTTCGTTTCTTGTGCCCAAACCGTGTTCACCAACAATTTCGACACTTTTCTTTCCCTATCTTAAAGTTTAAGTCTCCCATGGCTGTTGTCATGGCATGCTTATTAAATTGTTTTAAAATGTTATAAAACTGTTCTATTACTTCTGGTCTGCCAGCAGTAGAGACATATATCTGAAAGATATTTAATCTGATTGGAGCACTTTTTAGTTGTATGAGATGACTATAAAGTTTGTGGCGTATTTTTTTAATTTTTGATATACCACTATTCCTACCCCATCTGTATGTTGATTCTTCTCATGAAACATCAAATTTCACTAATGACCATTATGTCAATTCCTAGTCTGGTCATCTCTTAAATAGCATTGTTGACTTATACTGCTTGGTACATTCCATGTACAAATTTTTATGACTTTCTCGCATATTTCAAATGCTGTTTTGCAGGGATTTCGCTCGCTGACAATTTGGAAAGCCCTGCATTATCTTGGATTCTTCCTCTGGCAGATCTTAGATTTCGATTTCTATAATTAGTATTTGTTTAAAAAATGTTATTAGTTGCCTTTTTGAATATTCTTGAGAGATATAATGAAGTGATTAGTCCTTGCTTTCTGCATCGCACTAACAGAGCCGGTTTCTCTTATACGGTAGACGCCTCTGACTTCCTAGCATCAAGCTGTACCGAAGTCCTTCTTCTCCATCGTGCCCCAGTATTGACATTGCTGTTGCCCAATGGCGGGTAGTTTGGTTCGCCCCGGATACTTTATTTCTCCGGTATCCACCATATCTGGTGAGCTTTTCCCGATAGAGGAGTAGCAACCCTACACGCGTAAATAAAATTAAAAAGGCACTTCAAATAGTATTTATAAATATAGCTAAATAAGGAAAACTACCACAACACCCTTTTATAAAATTTTCCTAAAGGCTTTTTTAAGTTTCAACAAAGACGAAGCTCAAAAAAGCAATACATAAAAATAAAACTTTATACCGACGCACAAAAAGTGCGGTAGCAATTTTCAATGAAAATAACAATGAACGTTATAGACAACTTCAAAGTAAAATAAAATAACAAGTTAATAACAAAAACAAAAAGTTATATAAATACTCCAATCACACACTAAAATAACATATAAGAAGGAAAAAGAAAATAGCAAATATTTTATCGACATGTTACAAAATTCTATGAAACACGGCGCCCTAATCAGCCTTTTAACGAAATTCTATTCGGGCGCGCCCGACAATTCGGCCTGAACAAGCGCGTACGTGGCCGAAAGCAGTAAATGCGCGCTAAAGCTGGCATTAACATTATCATAAAAGCGGGAACATCGCCTACAGAATCCCAAATTCCTCCGAACACATCGCACTAAAACCGATCCAATTACAGGTAAAAGCGTCGGTTTTTCAGTCGCCGAAGCCAGAGGAGGCAGCGTGCGTGAGCGGAAGCGAGCGAGCTGAAAGCTGCGCCGGCGGTCTGGAAAATCGGGGAGTTGGGCTGTTTTCAGGTTTCGCCCCGTTTATTAATCTGATGAAGTGCATACTTGCTCTAACGGGATTAAATTGTTACATTAGATAAACACAATTTGCGCCGATGCATACATTACGGCCCAAATAAAAGGGCAGCCGTTAACCTACGCGAATGGCCGAGCAAGCTGCGATTAATTCCGGCAGCTTTCCGGAGGAGAGCTTGTTTATTTTGCGCGCTCGGAGCGGGCGAAGCGCGTTATTTATATGTCGATTTGTATTTAAATCTGGAAGGCAATTCGGACTGCGAACCAGCGGCCGTAACCTGTGGCATTAAGGTGCCCCTGATCCGAAAATCGCCGAATTATTCACAAAGCGCTGGTATTTGTCAACAATATACAAAACGATATCTGCATGGTTATTTGAGTGCATTTATTTTTCTGTTTGCTTTAGCTAAAGTAAATAATATGTACAGAAATTTAGCCGAGTGTAAAACCCACAAAATCTCTTTTTCATTTTTCCTAAATTGTGCAGGCCATACATTTTAAAACAAACAGCAAAAGCAGCATTGCTTCAAATTAAAAAAAAGTGTTGATATTACATTTTCCGTGTGAATTTTTAAAATTTTAAACATAATATTGATATAATTGGCTATTTCAGCTATGTTAAAAAACACTACAATTAAAATTATTGCGTTAGGAAGTAAGTCCATTCAGATTTTATCTCAGTAAAAATTTAGTTGGCCTGTCTGCAGTTGCTTTCGACACAATTGTCCAATTTAGTACGCATATTAAAAGGAATGTTTGTTTCACTTAAATTTTCTGTGACTTGTCTAACGTTTTTACTGCGTCTGCTATAGAAATGGAAGCAAATAACAAGCATTTTCGATATATCTTGTTTTATTACTTCAAAAAAATATATATATGAAAAGAACGCCTTAAAATCTGCGAATATTGCGAAAACTAACAAAAACAAATGTTTAATGTTGCAAATTTTTTTATTGTTTTGTAAAACATGTTTCCCGAGGGCCAATAGATTGCTGCATATGCTGGAACTAATTTTCATAACATATTTCCATAGCGAATCAGGTATCTTCGAAACATAGGGTTCGACCACATCAACCGCATCTACGGCGTCGACAATCGTCCAAGCAGTTTGTTCAAGAAGAAATCGTTAGGGACCAAATCAGGACTGGGCGGATGGCCCATCAATTCGAAGTTTTGATAGCTCAAAAAGCCAGTTGTTTGCGTCGATGTGCGTCGAGCTCGCATCGTTTTTATATTTCTCCGATCGCTTGTGGCAAACAAATGGTTGCGTACCATTCAAAATTGACAGTTCTACGGCCCTCTAAAAACCACGGTGGCAGAATGTAGTCTTTCCAAAAAAAAACAGGCGAGCTGCCGGCCCGTTGGAGGGATCAGTTACCGTCATCGATATGGCTTGGTTCGTCTGGCCTGCAGCTCCTCGCCGTCGTTTCTGATACCACTTCTACTTCCAGTCCAGAGGGTAAACAGAAGACGAGTGAAGTGTAAAATAAAGACCGAAGTTTACAAAAGTGTTTATACGAGATGCATTTAAGTTATAACACTTCCAAATTTTTTTCTCAGAACTGGGAACGGATAAAAACATTTTGTTTCAAAATACGCGCGTACCTTTTGTGAATGCGTAACAGGGATGGGGCAGCACTGCACTACATACAGGACTAGCGGCGAGACTGTTTTTGATACTTAAAATGGCGACGTTTTCATTACAAGAACAGCGTGTTATCATTCGTTTTCTATTTTCATGGTGTAACACCAATTAAAATTCATCGCCAATTGAGTGAGACTTGTAGTGATGGTGTTATGGGCGTGTTTAACGTTCGTTTGTAGGTGCGATAGTTCAAAGAAGGCAGAACGTCGTGTGGCAACAAACCAAGACAATCTTGGCCTTGCACCAGCCAGTCTGATGAAATGATCAAGCGAGTGGACCCCTCAGGGGAGTATTGTTTCAATTTTCGTAACAGTATCTACGGGAATTAGCGCTCCCGGGTCCCGAAATGTCATCTTCGCTATTACAAAACCACTTTGCAGTCTGAAACTCTATGATAGACTGCAGACCTTAGTTTGCTAAGATAGGGTCGGGATTGTTAAGGGCATAGGAAACTATTCAATTTATTTATTTATTTTTTATATATTCTTTTCCTAGTTCTAGTAGATTGTGATCACGTGAGGTAGTTACTCGTTGGGTTCTTACATGTCCCTATCAGCCTCAAAGCAAGCTTACGAGATGCTGCTCGTGGTCATTGTGCACTTGGAAGGAAAAGTTGATCCTACCAATTGAGGGAAATTTCTAGCTGCAGCAGAGGCGGACCAACACATTGGATTTGGCTACTGCTTCGGCCATGGATGTACGTGCTATACTTATGCACCGGGTATAGAATCGGCTTCATGACATACTTTGGGAAACCGGGTATGAATCATGAGTAAGAGCCTCATGTACAGTATCACTGACAATCGCACCGGTTTGCGGTGTTGACGTCCCCTTATGGGACTCCGTGGCGGGTGGTGAGCTGTCAGGTGTTTATAATAAAAATTGTATATGGATATAAACAATTTTCCCCCCATTTTCACGGGAGTCGAACAGTCTCGCACCGACACTCCTAAGATTTGTTTTGCGCAAAATACTATAAAACTTAGCACCCCTGGTCTGCCTCATTATCCGACCGCCGCCATGGTCGGGGATAAGCGGACCGCCGGGGACTCGGGGCCTTTCCTTGGGTTTAATATCATCATGAAAGGTATTTTGGCATTAAAACACCACGCTTGCCATGCGGGTTGGTGAGTTGGTTTAGGATAAGGTACGGTAAATTTTGTTAGGTATGATAGGACTTTGGGTAGGGACTTGATTTCCTCCTGTTATAGGAGGCGGAGGATAATCAAGAGCTCACATAGGCAGGGTCGCCAGCCCCTGAAATAGGTCTGTCCTTTACCGGGATCGCAAAGAAGTACCTATTCGCTACCTTTTGTTTTAAATTTTTTGGTTTAAATATGAATTTACAAAAAACAAAAGTAATGTGCCCAGAAAATCCAAGAATAAATGTAAGAAACATAGAAATCGAAAATGTAGAAAGCTATATATATCTTGGAAATATGATAACGTTAGGAAGGCCTAATCAAAAAATAGAAATAAACCGCAGGAAAAGACTAGCATGGAGCGCGTTCGGAAAACTAAGTAAAACGCTAAAAAATAAAAATATACCTATGCGTTTACGTAGCAGTCTATTTGATCAGTGCATATTACCGGTGTTGATCTACGGAGCACAAACATGGACCCTCACCAAACAGTCAATGAGCCAATTGAAAGTGACGCATAGAGCAATGGAGCGTCAGATGTTAGGAATATCCCTAAAAGATCGTAGAAGGAATACATGGATTCGAAGCATCACGAAAGTTAAAGATGTTGTGGAGGCAGTGACAGAACTGAAGTGGGGTTACGCAGGACATGTTGCTAGATACCAAGATGGAAGATGGTCTAACACTTTATTAAAATGGAGACCATACCTAGGAAGAAGAAACAGAGGACGACCCCCAATGCGCTGGACCGACGACCTTAAGAAAACGGCCGGGTTAGCATGGATCAGAGAGGCTCAAAATCGTGAACACTGGAGAAACATGAAAGAGGTCTATGTTCAGAAATGGACAGTATCACTGGCAATCTCACCGGTTTGCGGTGTTGACCTTCCCTTATGGGACTCCGTGGAGGGTGGTGAGCTGTCAGGTGTTTATAATAAAAATTGTATATGGATATAAACAATTTTCTCCTTATTTTCACGAGAGTCAAACGGTCTCGGACCGACACTCCTAAGATTTGTTTTGCGCAAAATACTATAAAAGGGCTGAATAGTATATAATAGTCAAACGAAAGGACGGAACTACTTTCAGACAAGTATCATCGTTCTTTATCAGCAAGGGTATAGAAATGATCGGTGGTAATGTAAACAGAATGAAAAAACTACGAAATGGTACACTGTTGATTAAAACCTCCAGCGAACAGCAATTAAACAAATTTCTCAAAGCTACACAACTGATAGATATAGCAATCGAAGTAGAACTTCATAAAACACTCAACTTGTCCAGAGATGTCGTGTCACGTATGATCACTAGAAAGAGGAACGGGAATGTTAAAAACACTCCTTCGCTTATACTAACCTTCGATACTCCCATTGTACCTACTAGTATACAGGCAGCAATGTACCCCCTTAAAGTAAGACCTTACATCCCAAGTCCATTACGGTGCTTCAATTGCCAACTTTTCGGCCATACGTCTCAGAACTGTGATAATCCCCAAATTTGCGCCTCCTGTGGTAGACAAACTCACGAGATCATCAACTTCCACCGAATTGCGTCAATTGTCAAGAAGAACACAGTCCCAGATCTAGAGATTGTCCCACTTTCAAGATGGAAACCGAAATCCAAAAGCTCGTAAAAAATATCAGTCAGCTGCTCGATCAGCATTTAGTATAACCTACGCTGCAGAAGTTGCCCCTCCCAAGCAAATGTCTATTCAATGCAACATGATTTATACCAGTTGCCAAACGGATTTTACCCCATAAAGTAGTACACCAAAAACTACTAAATAAAGACGCAAATAATAAAGTGGTGAAGAAATCACCACCGCAAACCAAAGTTTCAACTAACGTCACGGTGGCCCGACCACCAAAGGGAACCAAAAAGGCTCCATTAAAGAGACCCGCTCTTTCTCCCCCTGTAGAACCCAAACCAATATCAAGAGAGGGATCGACGAGCTCTTATCGGGTCATCGAAATCAAATTTTTCTCAGAAGAGCAAAATCACGAAGGCTCCAAAACCAATACGTCACGAAGCTATACTGGCCGACATGGTGATGGATGAAATGGTCGACGCAGAACTCGAAGATCTCCTTAAACTCGGAGTCAGCAAAACTCGCCCCAATCGATAATTATGGAAAATTTTCTCCAGTGGAACTGCAACGGCTACTTTGTCCATATATCTGAAATGCGCCTTCTAATAAAAAAATACAAACCAACTGTGATTGCTTTACACGAAACCTATTTTAAGAACACTCACACACCATCTTTACGGAATTATTCTACATTCCAAAAAGATATCGTAGGCGAGAGCGCAAAAGGTGGTGTAGCTATTCTTGTTAAGAACACCGTGCTTCACTCTAATGTCCCTCTTCAATCAGATCTGCAATGTATAACTATTAGAATTCTACTATCCAACCGGTAACGGAATGTTCTATTTATGTTTCACGCGGAGAATGTGTCAATTTCAATGAATTGGAGAATATAGTATCTGCCCTTCCACGTCCTTTTATTATTGGCGGAGATTTTAACGGTCAAAATATCCTTTGGGGATCTACTAACACTGACCGTAGGGGTCAAATAATTAAGAACCTCTTAGAAAGCAGTGATATATCTTTATTGAATACGGAGTCACCCACACATTATTCAGCTGCATATGGAAAGTTCTCTTGCATAGATTTGACTCTGCGTTCCTTCTCTTTTAACTACTTTTCAATGGAGTGTGCATGACGATTTGTGCGTTTCTCATCATTTTCCACTGGTAATTTCTGGTTTTCGTCATCAATCATCTAATACTAGAATGCTACGTTGGAAGCTCCATAAGGCCGACTGGTCAGGTTTTTCTGGCGATCTTAATTTTGGAATAATGACATTCGATGATGTTGAACTCGCAGTTCTACACATAACATCGGCAATTATCGAGACAGCAAACTTTTTCGCCCCTAAAACTTCTACCAATGCAAGACACACTTGTTTCTTGGCAGAACGAACAAGTAGCAACTGCTATTCGAGAACGAAAGAAAGCTCTTTACCGTCTCAAACCTAATCCGATCCCAGAAAATCGAGAGTCGTATCGTATAAAGCGCATTGAGGCTAAGCGTGTTATAAGAGAAAGCAAACGAAAATCTTGGAATGACTCTACCATAAACAAAATACATCAGCGAAAGATGTTTGGGAGAAAATCCAAAAAATTTGGCGGGAAAGTACGGTATGTCCTAATATCTGGTTTGATAGTGGATGATAAACTTATAAGTACGCCCGAACAGGTTGTTGAATGTCTTTCAAACCATTTTTCAACATTATCAAACTCTGAGCATTACACTGAATTTTTCCTGAAACACAAAGTAGAAGCAGAACAACATCCCCAGAATTTTCATTCAGATAACTCAGAATCATATAATGGCGAGTTTACGATAGAAGAATTGACTTCTGCATTGAAGGACTGCCACGATACATCACCTGGGCCGGACAACAACTTGGTTTATGCAAACTTTTGGAACGTCTGATAAACAGACGGCTTGTTTGGTATCTAGAAAGAGTCGTTCAACCATCTATAATCTATCCCAACTACAAGCAGATGTATGTGATGCCTTTCTGATAAAAGAACACCTTGTAGCGGTGCTTTTTGATATTGAAAAAGCGTATGATACCACCTGGAGATATGCAAATTTAAAGCAGTTAAACGAATGGGGTTTAAGAGGACGTATGGCATCCTTTTTGAAAAACTTTTTGTCAAATCGTACGTTTCAAGTGAGAATTGAGAGTATTACATCTGCTGTTCATGCCCAGGAGAACGATGGCTCACAAGATCTAGCTATTGATTTTGCTGGATCATCACTTACAATTATTGAACGCCAACTTCAGCTTGCTATTGATAACATTGTTGCATGGACTGCTAAAAACGGTTTTCGTCTATTAACTACCAAGACCCAGTGCATTGTTTTTGCGCGAAAACGTATCCAAATCCACGCTTGCTTCTGAATAAAGAACAGATTCCCGTGCAATCGACGTGCTGGTTTCTGGGCATGATCTTTGATAGGAAACTCACTTGGAGCTCTCACTTCATAGACGTGCAAAAGAATTGCTTTGCAATTTTAAACATTCTAAAAGTGCTATGTAATACTAAATGGGGAGCCGATAGAACAACAATGCTTCGTGTCCATCAAGCTCTTGTTCTATCAAAGTTGGGATATGGTAACATCATATACGCACCGGCAACTTTTTCTAGCTTCCATCATACGGGAACCAAACTAGCCACATGAGCCTTTCGCGCTAGCCCTGTAGACAGCTTCTATTCCGACTCTGACATGTACAGTCTTGAGACCAGACGTCAACGTGCTTTAGTTTCTTACATAGCGAAACTCTCTGCATTGCCAAAACATCCATGCTTTCGTATCTGCTGCCGACCATCATACGTAGCGCTATACCGAGTGCGCACCCGAGCACCACGTCCTATCGGTATACGGTTTATAGAACTTATGAATGATCTAATTATAACGTTACCTCGGTCGTATAATGCCGTTTTTAACGCCGTGCCTCCTTGGTTTATACCTCGTATCACAGTAAATACGACACTTACCTATTTTGAAAAGCATGGAACTTCGCCAGCTATTATTAGGTCGGAATTCTTTAAACTGTTAGAACAATAGCGGAAATATGACAGAGTCTACGCTGATGGTTCTAAGAAAGATTTACAAGTTGGTGCTGCTTTGGCTGGCAAGAGACTAGAAGAATTGTACAAACTTAATTCAGTCAGCAGCATTTTTAACGCCGAACTTCTTGCTGTTATGAAAGCTTTAACTTCATTTTACAAACGCCAAAGGGACGTCGTGATATTTTCGGACTCGCTTAGTGTTCTGAAAGTAATTCAAGATACATTTTCTTTTCATCCGCTTGTTATAAAAATCCACCAACTAATATATAATTTTTATCGTCGAAAATTAGAGTCAATTGGTCTGGATTCCAAGTCACATAGGAATCAGAGGCAATGAGCAAGCAGACGATGCAGCGAAGCGTGCTCTAAAACGGAACTGATCTGGATATCAACAGCTGACGATATGAAATCTTACCTCAAAAGCAAAATATTGGAGAAATGGACGAATTATTGGAGACCTCCAAAACAACAAGCTTAGAGCTATCAAAGAAGATATTGCACATGGGGTTCTTCTAGGCGGAATCTCAGGCAGGAGGTCGTTTTGACCGAATTCGTATTGGTCATTGCCGAATAACACATTGATATTTACTTTTTGGAGAAGACCAACCGTTTTGCGACACCTGCGATACGCACATTTACTTTTAGAATGTGTGCAATTTAGGGTAGAACGTTAGGAAGTTGGCCTGACTCAAAATATCTCATCGATTTTGAAAGATAGCTTCAGAATGGGTTGACAATCTATTTCGCTTTTGGATAGGGCCAACCTCACTCGCTTCATTTAGTCATAATTTTATATATTTGTAGAAAATGTGTTTCTGTTCGCATCTATTTATTTCATAATTAAACATTATTGTTGTCTATTCTTCACTGAGTATCTACATAAATTTGACAATGTCACAGAGCTGTTAGCACTTTATTTGTGGGGTCCAAAGATCTAACGACCGAGTTGCTACGATTTATTGGAGTTTAAAAATTAAACACTATGTTTATCTGTTTCTTGTTATGGGGAATGCAGCATCTTCTTTGTCTATCTGTACGGGTATCTGCAAACTTGCAGTAAATTGTATCATTTTGTTTTTCTGACGCTAATAGCCTTGAAAGTTGAAGTGTCCTTAAATAAATTTAAATTCTCTGTCTCTCTCTAAAAGTATTCAGTCTTCTCCCGATGCTTTCTTTATTTTTGTTTTTTTTTAAAGTTTTGTTTGAAGTGTTTGACATTTGCACTCACTTCCTTGTTTATGAGGAACCCTACTCTTTCTCCACACATTTCTTCTTGCCTTTATGGAATAGTGAATTTTCCCGATTAGTTTTAAACATTATATTCTCTTTTTCTTCTAACCTCACTTACGCCATTTATATTTTTGATTTCCTTTACTTCCTATTCTAATTATATTAGTCTGTCTTCTCCTAGGAGAGTTTTACACTATAAATATTAATGAGTAATTCCGTTTTGTTTGTGTTTTTGTTCTTTCTTCGGCAGCTTATTTGAATCCAGAAATTCTTAACACTCTAAAACCTCTCACTGTTTCACCCGCTACCTTGAATAGTAGTTTGAAGATTGCTGGAGGCTGAGGACCATTTGCTCTGATTTATTTTTATATTAGGGAAATTTGGCTTAGTGTACTACTATGATCAGTAGTCTTGGTGCATATCATATTGTCGTTAAACCGTACATTTATGATTAAAGTTATAATTTATAGTCTTGGGATCGTGTTTTTTAATTGAATTTCTAATTTTGAGCTACCCTTGGAAATACCTTCTATAATATTAATAAAAATACTAAGTAGTAGTAATTGATTAATTTAATTATCTGCTTTGCTTTTAAAATTTTTAAATATGCTGACATACAAAAGGCTTTCTAAATATCTATAAATCTACAGAGTTGTATCTAGAAGTAGTAGGTCTGTTTTTTTCCGCGCGCGCGGAGCAATGGAGGGGCGTCTGTAAGGCCGGATGTTATGGAGGGGAGCCTTGGGAATAAGTTTCGACCTGCGGCAGTCGCTTTTCCTCGATATTTGAGTGGTCCAAGTAGTTTCGGGAGGGGAGGGAGCTCGTCAAGGACGACCAACGCGTCCGTCAACCTCGCGAACGGACGACAATGTGCTGAAAGTTAAGCAACTTTTGAACGGTTGGACATTAAATTAATTAATGATGAGCTGAATCTTTCGTACGGGACAGTCCAACGCATCATCACAGAGGATTTGTCGATGAGAAAAGTGTGCGCGAAAATGGTGCGGAAAGTGTTGAGTGACGAGCAAAAAGAACTGCGTGTTGAGATTTCGTAAGAAATACTGAACTGTTTGGAAGAAGACGAACATTTTCTCGATAATGTCTTCACCGGAGATGAAACCTGGGTCTTTCAATACGACCCGGAAACAAAACGTTAGAGCAAAGAGTGGCACACAGCACAATCACCCCGTAAAAAGAAGGCCAGAATGTCGAAATCGAAAGTGAAATCGATGTTGATTGCATTTTTTGACCGTCGTGGCATTGTCCATAAGAAGTTTGTACCTCCTGGACAGACTGTAAATGCAAGATTTTACGTGGAAGTGCTCACACGGCTGCGAAATCGGATCACACGCGTGCGACCAGACCTGGTGGGGAAGTGGAAGCTCCACCATGACAACGCGCCGTGCCACGGCGCGTGGATTATGAGGGATTTCCTGGCCAAATTCGACGTTTCCACGTTGCCTCACCCCCCCCTACAGCCCTGATGTGGCACCGCCGGACTTCTTCCTGTTCCTCCGGATCAAAAGACAGCTCAACGGGTATCGTTTCGACTCGGTAGAAGCAGTCCAAGCGACAACGACGAGGGCGCTGAACAGCATCCCGGAGGACGACTTCCAGAAGGCCTTCGCGACCTGGAAGGCTCGCTACCAGAAGTGTGTGGATGCCCAAGGGGCCTATTTTGAAGAGTATTAAATCGATGTACCAAAATGTTCAATACATTTTTTTAAATCAGTCTTACTACTTTTGGATATCACCCTGTAATAAGCGTCTCAAATATGTTATTCAAAAAGCATATCTGTATTGGACTATCAAGTGAGTGAAAGCTACCTTATTTATTCTACTTATTATTTCGAATGCTAAACCAAAATTACTTAGATTACAATAGTCTGTAGAAAAACTCTTAAGACCACAGTTATTTTTTCAAATTAAAATTTTGTTCAAATATTTTTATACAGTACAGATCAACTATATTAAAATCAAAGAAGTATAACATTGCCAATCATTTTGACTTGTATCTACGTTGGTATATCAGCAAAAAGCAATAATGTATTATTAGTTTGCATATAATAATGTGCACTAAAACAGTATTTAACAGTAATAAATTACAAAATTAGTTAAAGAACGATATTTGCAATGTCTTTTAAGAGAAAAATTATAATTCTATGAAAAAATAAATAACAAAATAAACATTTGGGGTAATTTAGATTTTGTTAAAATACGCACTGTTAGCAATGGTTATCTGTGACAGCTATTTACATATTTCTGCTATAAATTCTTGAAGTATCCGCCCTTTTAGTGGCAAAGATAAGAACACCCACAGAAACATTTACTGAAGTTGCGCTTAACACTTACGGATTACCATTTGGAAAACTTCTCTTATTTACACGCGCAGATAAAAAAGCAATTAGTAGATAAAAAATTGAAATTAGAGCTTTTCTTTATTTTAAATTAAGCAAGCCAGGTCATTATTACATGAATTATATGTAGCCATTAAATTAATCTTTGTGTGCTTTACCCGTATTATCCGCATTCGCGTTTTGTTCGCGTTATTACATATAATATTTGTATAAGGTTCAAATGCACAGGCCAACATATCGCTTTAGTATATCAAGACGTTAAGCAATAAACAGTATTTGAATCTCTTGCTTCAAGTGCTTTGCTTCAGACTATATAAGGCCGCAAAGCGGAGTGCGTTGAGGCGCTTCGTGCCTTGTAAGAATTGCAAGCCTTACCTTCTCCCCACTTAAATGTAGCTACTTATAAATGTGAAAGCGGCTATTTTTAGGCCACTTGCACTGGTTTTATTGAATATCTGATTCTACGTCAAATTTGGGTGTCCCTTTTTTTTTCCAGAGGAAATTGGCGGCTGGGGGATTTTGTGCTTATTGCTTATTGTTTATAGAGGGAGGATATATATATATATATATATATATATATATATATATCTTACCCTTTCTCAACTTTCTTTGCCTGTTGTTTCAATCTCCTTCTCTCCGACTTCTCCTTTCCACGACATCATCTAGCTCATCTCTGAAAGATCTTCTAAGTCTTCCTCACTTTCTTCTTCCTACTGGACTCAATTCCGTTATTCTCTTTATCCATCGCTGGGATGCCGCCATTCTGATGTAGCCGTAACATTGTAGACGCTTTTCTTTAATGTAGGTAAGTATGTCTTTCTGTTGCATCTTCTCCAATATTCCATTTCTGCAACTATAATTCTATTCTAATCTATTTTTTTATAGCCCAGTTCTCTGTTCCGTATGTTATAATGCTTTTAATTATATTGTTAAAGACATCTTATTTGTATTCTTTGTGATGTGCGTATTCCATAGAATTCTATTTAATTGTTTAATGCACGATCTAGTTTGTCCCAGCTTGTTATTCATGACGTTTGTGGTTGTCTCTTCATTGGAAATAGTGAACCCTAGGCACTTAAGGCTCTTCTTCCCTTTTATTTTAACTTTATCTGTGATTTTCAAATCCGTAACACCTTCCGTTGCTGTGACCAGATATTCTGCCTTATTAAAATTAATTTTTAGTAAGTTTGCAGATCATGAAACTAGGGTCTTCTTTATCTTGCGCCATTATTACCTGGTCATCGGCCAAACTTATAATGTAGAGGGATTTTCATGCTTACGCATTTTTCTTTTCGGGTTTTAGAGTTATTTTAAGAAAGATCTTACAGCCTTGTAATAGCCCTTTGAAGGTTTTAAATGCTTGTCCGATCCTATTTTTTTTGTAATAAACACCATATTCTCCCGGTATAAGTTGTCTCATAGATTTACAAAACATTTCCTTAGCATTGAGTCATATGTCTTTTTTAGATCTATAAATGAAGACGTTGATTGTTGGACTGTATATATGCGATCTTCACACAAATCTTCCCGCCGTAAATCCCGCCTGGTCCACACGAATCTTACATATATACTCTTCCAGTTTTTTCTTAATTAACTTTCTGCAAAGCCTACCAATTCCGCAGAGAACACTGATTTCTCTGTAGTTTTTGCATATTTTTTTATTTTCTGTTTTAAATATATATGTTATGTAGGCCTCTGTCCATTCATGTGACAACTTTTCTCCGTTAATAGATCTCCCGAACATTATTTGAATCATACTTTATAGATTTTGGGATCCATGCTTTATAAGCTTTAAGGCTATACCTCTTGGTCCGAGGAACCTATTGTTCTTCAGGATTTTTACTATACTTTTTAGTCCTTCTATGTTTTGTTGATAATCATCATTGTCATATATCATCTGAAACATTAGTCGATTTTCTGTGATCAATTCTTTATAATAGTCTCGCCAGTATTTTTCTTATATATAATTTATCTTTGTCCATTCTTTATTATACGTTCTAAATGATTTGATTGTTCGCAAAGCTTCTGTGTTCCTAGCTCCACTTAAATTTTGTTCTGAATTTCAGGATGCTAACCCCCATTTTTTTCTAGTAATCAATCTCTTAACTTCTCTATTTTTTATCTATAACTTTTAAGATCTCCGGGTTTATTCGTATTGAGCTACTTTCTGTATCGTTGTTTTTTTCTGCTACGCATATTTTAGTGTCCTCATTTATATTTTTCGTTTTCTTTTTCTTTTTCCCTAAGTTGCTTTCTTTATGCAGTTTTTTATGTGCATGCATGTTTTTTCTAAGTTTTCAAATGGTAATTTGTTTAGTTTTCTTTGATACAGTTCTCTGATGGATGTATCTTAAAATAAATGAAGTTTATAATTATCTTCTTCTATTTTCTTTTTCACTCCTGTGTTGTTTTTCCTTCTTGATATTATTATCCATGGAAATTTATCTCTGCCACTAAAAGACTGTATTCGCTACCACACTCCGCTCCCCGTTTTATTCATACCTCTTTTATCAATAGCGTTGTTGCTTGTTTCACGATGAAGTAATCTATAATGGATTCTAGTTTTTTGTAGGTTGTATCTATGTGCATGTGCATGTGCATGTTTTTATATTTGTAAAATCCTTTTATATCCCCGGAGGTTATAAATCCTTGGTGTTTCTTTATCTTTTCTATTGCTTGTTGAAGGATTTCTATGAACTATTCTTTTTCGACAATAGAACTGTCTTTGTTTGGTGCATAAACCCTAATAATCACAATCTGTCGCCCATATATTTCCATAATTATTCTTAGAATTCTCTCTTTAATCGGTTCCCAATTTTGTGCAGATCTTAGACATTTCCTTTTTATCAAGATTCGAACACCCGTATTTGCTCTCTCCTCCTTCGGGACGCCAACCTAACAGAAAAGAACTCCATCTATTATTTCTGTTCCATTTGTTTTTATGCTCTTCAAATATTAAAATTATTTATCGTTATCGAGAGCATAACAATAGCAATCGCTATGTAACATAAAATCTTGGTGAAAACATCTTTGGAATACAATAATTTAAATGAATTTAAAATCTAATTGCTGTATTTATAAGTTCTATAACATTAAATTGATCAGGTTGTATCCACTGTTTGATAGTTTCTTCTTCTTTATTTGTTTTGCTATCAGGCAAATATATAGCGACAAAAACTAAACTACTAAGTAACTTATTATAAGAGCTGACACTTTGGCTCATACGGACACGACATTATTCCTCTGTCCATGAACCGGCGCAGGCGAGTTTGAGTTTCGCTGGAAACTCATGGGTGTATGTGACGTCCTAGTATAAGTGCATGTTAGTAGGCACAATAAGCTCTTGAGGCTGCAGTGCCAGTAAGTGCGCAAAAAAAGCTTATAAGCTCCTAAATTTAATTACATTACCATAATGCGTGAGTGACATTATTCAGAATATATAGCCATTTTCTTGCTATACGTGATATTTTAATCTCAATCTATTGTTTGAGCTGTATAATTGGTTTAATGGCAGAACCGTACAAAGTGTTGTAGAATTTATCATGTATGAGGTGTGTTCAAGTTCTTATGTCTCCAAATTTTTTTCTAAAAACGTACATATCCACGAAAGTTAAAACTTCTATTACGTCTCAACGTAATCTCCGTCTAGATATAGACATTTTTCACATCGTCACCATTTTTTATGGTTTCTAAGAACATTTTTTTAGGGGTGTGTTTTGCCCACTGGAAAATCACTGATGCAACAGCGACTCTATTGGAACATGGGCGGCCATAGAGAGTATCTTTCATGATCGAAAATTCATGGCGGTTTAACATGTTCTAAAACATTGAAACCCGCGTAAAACCTACCTTGAAGAAACTTTCTGCATTTTCAGGTCAAAATGGACTCTACAGATCCTACGAAAATGCCAACTTTACAAGCAATATCACGCAGACCACTTGCTACACTCGCGCAATCATGCTTTTGGTACGGCTGGTTCGTGGTCGAGTCTACTTTGGTTTATTGTCACACAACTCTCGAGATTCTTTAAACTTTCGCACCCACAAACGCACATTCTTAACATCCGTAATGCCTTCAGCGCATGTCTCACTCAATTGGCGATCAATTTCAATTGGCGTTTTACCACGCAAGAGGAGAAAACGGATTATTGCACGTTGTTCTTGAACATTACACGTCTCTATTTGAAGTATAAAATACAACACTCTCTGCAATGGCGGTAATTAGATATGTGTAAATTGTATGGTGCTATCATTTATATATTACAAATTCAAAAATATTTCCTACGTCTTTTAAAACTAACAGCATCCTTCTACTAACTCTCACTACTGAGTAGAAAAATTTGTAGACCTTGAAAATTAAATGCACCTTGTATAAGAAATAGTTTTTAATTGCTGTATAGCATACTTAGATGAATAGGAAAGCTCGTTCTCATTTTACTCCATATGTAAATATAATTTTTATATTTTCACACCCGTGCACTTTTTCCTAGTTTCTGTTGGTACTATTACAAGGGATTTTTTTCTGTTTCTGATATTGCTATTTCTCTTTATATTTGGTGTATTTTTCCTTATTTTATTGTCTCACTTTCTTCTTTGTTTGTGGTTCAAGTTTAAAAATGAGCTTTGAGAATTCTGAACAGAGTTAATAATCCCCCAACTTCCTCCTTTCTTTTCTTTCAAGTAGGCTATTTAGCCTGTTAGAGGATAATATACATCACAACCGTCAAAGATGTTTGTATGACGGCCGGAGGGCACTTTATGTTTGCTATTGTTATTAATCCAGGAGTCAAACCCAAGACCCCCACTTTCAATTGTATAAATTTTACATATGCTAGAATAATAAAACCTAACACTACAACAACTATTGCATTTTTTAAACTTTATAACTCAGTCACACATTCTGGATCAGAGTATGTTGGTTGTTTGGTCTCTTTCGCTATTTCGACTGGTTTTCACTCGAAACCCTGATCTGGAAGCCTTACATGGTACTGTCAACCGAGTCAGCTAAACCATATTTTTTATAGATGTGTTACTGCCCTGCCACTTGTTCTTTTTTAATCTGACCTGGGACAGGATTTGCTGAGTAGCTACCTTAATCTCAGAAGCAACTTTCTAGAAAATGTTCTCCTTAGCCGCGCTGATTATTGAGGAACCTCTGGTGACCTTTCCAACTATTGTATATCCCAGTCATGCGGTAGTCTTCTTCCCGAACTGTGCCTTAGATGTTTTCAAAATGTCCTTTTACCATGAGAAAATTAATTACATTGTTACGCTATATATTATATTAGTAAAGTAAAATTTGAGTTTTTATGTGCTTGTTTTTCCTTAGCCCCTTAAATTCTTCAGACTTCCTTTAATCATCTCTTACTTACTTGCTTAACACTATGTCCTTTCTACTCTTTCGCGTGTTTGTTAGAGTTGGTTTACTGCGTTTTTCGTTTACATATCCCTGTCTTGTGCCATTTGTTTCACATCATGTTACTTAATGTTACGTTTTTCCGCTACTCTATTCACGACTTCTGTCCATGTTCTTTTCGGTCTTCATTTTATAAGGTTTTGGTTCAAAAACTGTTCTTTCTGTTTTCTCTTCTTTGATCCTCATTAGGTGTCCGAACAATCTAAATTTTCCTTCCACTTTTGTATCTTGTATTGGTCTTTTCTAGATTTCTCTAAAAGAATTGTTCTTTATTTTATCTTTTCTATTTTATTCTTCTATTTTCAGTAGAATTTTATTTCTAAACTTGAATATCTAGTTCCAAGGCTATGTCTCAGACCCTTAAGTGAGGATTGTAGTGGCTAGTTCCTTAAAAATTCTGTTTTTACTTCCTTCAGTATTTCTCTCTTCAAGAGAGTGTTCTTTATTATTGGGTCGAAGAGTTTTCCTGGTGCTCTTGTCTTTGCATTTATTTCTTCCGTTTTGTGATATTGTTGTCCCTAAGTACTTAAACTTCTTGACTTGTTCCAATGTTGTTTTTTCAAATTTTATCTGATGAGTTTCCTCTTACCTACGTACGATCATCGTCTTCGTTTTCAGATTATTGATCTTCATGTTTTAAGTTGTTACTGTAAATGTTCAAATTACTGTTCATTGTCCTTTAATCTTTTGCAATCATGACCATATTCTCTATGTATACGATGCGGAAATTTTTATATCTTTTAACTTCCGAAGTCCTACTTTATATTGTTTAACTTGTTTTCTACCTTTTTGGTAGCTTCATCCAAAGCTATTGTAAACAATAAAAGGCTTAGTATACACCCTTGTTTTGTCCCTCATGTGTTGACAAAATTCTTAATTTGTTTTTATAGTGCTTTCACTTCCTCTATTATTTTAATATATATTTTCTTTCTTCAAGTATTATCTATATATCTATTCTATTTTCTAAATCAAAGGCTTTTTCTAAGTCAGTAAAACATAGGCGGATGTCTCCGTCTTTCCTAATTATCTTTTTAATTTTATGCTATACTATAAAATTTATGTCTGCCCCTCTTTTATTTTTTTTTGAATCCATATTATAAATCCTCTAAAGTCCCTTTCTATTTTTTGGTTTTGTGGTGCCTCCTTCTGTGTTCGATAAATTATTCCTGATTTTTTAATTTCTATTATTTGGCTCTTTCCTGTTTTTATCACGTCAGCTGTTATTTGATCGTATCGCCTTTATTTTTTTAATAACATCTTCTATTTTTTCTGCAGTTATATTACCTTCTTATAGCTGGTTCGCTATATTTACACTATCCTTTTCTTTTCTTTTTCTACTAATTTTTTATTCTTCTGTGAGTAAGTCTTCTTCTTTGTTTTTGATTTTCGGAAGTAGTTTTTATTTCTCTTGGGTTTTTATTGGCCCTTAAAAATAATTTTTTATGTTCTTTGAAAGCATTCGTCATTTTGTTTTTAAATTCTACCAGTTTTTTGATTGCTCACTTTTATGAGTTTTTAACTTTATTGCCTTCATCTTTGTATCGTTCAAAGTCTGTATGTTTTTTCAAGTTTTGATATATTTTCCAAGATTGGGCTCGTTACTTATTACTTATTCATACACAGGCAGGACTTAGTTTTGCATAGAGAATAAATTTGCTTTTAAGTTTCTATTTCGATTCCTTTCATCTACAATGAAATTCTAACGAAGGTGTATTGTTTGTTTAAATTTCTTCCTCTATACATCGTTGCATTTAACAGATGTTAATTCTATTGTAATCATTAGTGCTCCTACCGTGAAGCGCAAACTCACTAAACTAATAAACTGTTGGAAGTAAAAGATGAGAGCTTAAGCGTTTGCCAATTAAATTATTTTCATGCCCGGCGACTAAAGCGCGAACACCCTTAACGTGATAATTTAGCAAAACATTGCAATGCAGAGCCCAGCAGCATCGTAATTAAATAGTCCGGAGAAGTTGGAGCGGAAATGAACATTAATCGCACAAACGAGCGAAAAGAGCCGCGATCGCTGCGGAGACAATGGGCCGGCTCGACGCGGCCTTACTAAGGGCGTCTTAGTACCGCTCGCGGCTGAGATTTGCCGGGGTTGTGGGCGAAAGGTGCTGCTCTTTCGACGCCGACCACCTGCAACTTGGCGCATGTGTGCGCTCCGTCCAAATGAATCGGGCGCTCGAGGCGGATATCAGCGCCAGTGCACGCCGGCGTCCGCTGAAGGCGAGAGCTTTTCCGCCAAGCTCCCCGGAAGTCACGTGCGCGCCTGGCACGCGCCTCCAGTCTGTAAAGTACTCGTTGCCGGCATGGATCAGATTGTCCCTAAGCACCCATGCCACGGTCGCCTCGCATGTGATTAGAGCCGCACGGGAGCATCCTTCAGCGATGGCTATTCTGCATTCCTGCTGCTGCTGGAGGTCCGTTCGTAGAGGAAGCTTTGCCTGCGCGATTTACACGCTGGTAAGGTTGCTGTTGCCGACTTCCTGTTACCAGCAAAATAGCGTTTTTAAATTCGCGTAAAATTCAGGTCTGTGAGAAACTGAAGCTGAAATTTGCTTAAAATTCATTCGTTGCCTGTTGATCGGACTTAATTTGGTGTGTAATATTCTTGCATGCGAATGCTAATTTTATTAGTAAATTGTTGTTACCTTATCTTGATATGAAACGAATAGTGAAAAAAGAAAAGAATGTTCTGACAAAAATTTGTACTTACGAATAATTTAAATTATGTAAGTATTGAATTTTAAAATTACATTTTTTAATTATATTTTATCTGTACAAAAGTAATAACTGTGATTAGTAAATAGTACAAATTTTTCAGGAAAAGTTGCTTGAAAATTACTTCTCATCTGATTATATTTGTGTACACTAACTGCAATTAGTAAAGATAATTAATTTCTGTACAAAATACCGCTAAGTCAGTAATAATTGTTATTATCCAAAAATAAATATTAATTCAAAAATGTAATCGACTATAAATCTTACTGATCAATGTTTATTACGACAGTTAACACTTAAAACTGTGTAACACTAGAAAAGTGTAAAGGGATAACTTATTTTAATACCGATTAATTAAAATACTGCAAATTGTTGTAGTTAAATATACAAAGAGAATTGTACCTCTCTAATTAATATTTCAGGCTGGCACCTGAAATAATTTAGCTGTGTAGAGTGCTTCAAATAATTTACTCAATTAATTATTTTAATTACTTCTACCCGTGTAAAATATTTTGCAAATTATACATAATTATCGAATTGCTACAAATACTGTTGCGAAACGATTAGAAGATTAAAATTCTCATGATATGTTTAGGATTTGTTAAATAATCACTGGTTATTATAAATGTGGTCGATTTCAGCCTATCATTATATTGGTTAGCGGTTGACTTCAGCCGTTGAAATTTGTTCCAAAAAATCAATACTGGAATTTCTTCATGTCCTCTAAACTAAGCATAATTTATAATCTAAACGCTAAGGTCTGGGCCAGTAGTCTATAGTAATTGTAGCTTACAAAAATGAGGCAAGTTGTTACTCACCCGAGTTCAAGTTAACTTTATTTGGGGGGTTATACAAAGTCCTGCTGGAAGGTCCAAAACTCAATTCGAAAAGACGTATTATTTAAAAGTTTTACTACAAAATGGCCAAATTTGTAACCCCCTTTTTCAGAAAAGCACACATGAATCATTCTTGTAAGGGACTAGATGATGATTTCTGTGAATCTTTGGTACTAACTGAGACACGGCTTTGGACAAACACGTATATAGTTCATTTTCGCTATCTTAAAATGAAAATGATTGTAACACCAGCGAATCGGCACAAAACCATCCTCAATTTTCTGTCCTCCAAGTGCTTTGTTTAATAATAACGGCAAGGTAGCAAGTGGAGAGGGTCATTTACTGCAGAATAGAACAAATCCTAAATTTTTTGTTAAGTTTTGACACTTATAAAAGGTCCAACTTTGTCATAGTAGAATAGTGCCTCGAATTATCGTAGAAGTAATTTCAGTAATTGTAAATAGGTGATCACATTCAACAAAAGCGAAGAACTTTGTAAATATTTTTTTACTCACGTTGGTCTTCGGTCAACTGTTCTCGCCTTCTCTAAAATTGTTTGTGTGGCGCATCCACTTGAGTCTTTTGAAAGATCTTGTCTCTAAACTGTGCCTTAATTTTTTCAATACTTCTGTCGTAAGAAACTTAATAGTAATTCTTTGCTAAATGAGTAAGGGCATCTCTTGATTTGTTAGCCTTCAACTATTTCACCTTTAATGCCGTTTATCTCACGGAAAATAAAAAAAACATTCTGAGCAATCCAACCCCTAACAGTTCTAGCCTCATTAAACGATTTTTTGATCTGATAAGCAAACATACTTTGGTCTTGATAGTATTTCCAATGTACGTAACAAATACAGCTTCGTTCAGGAAAAGCATCGACAACAGTTTGCTTCGAATAATTATCGACTTATGAGGACTTAGTGGTGAAAATTATTCTGATAATTTAGAACCCTATGATCCTTCCTGGAGACCGCTTAGGTTGCGTCTATTAAAAAGACTAGATTGTAGGTAATGCCTAACAATTTGATTAACTTTTTAACTTTATCCCAATTATTTGGTACACATTAAACGGAGCTAACCCGTAACCTGGTTGGGATCGTTTTTTAAAAATTTTGCAGAACCAGAAAATTACGATATTGTAGCTTATTTTCCTGGAGAAATGTACAACATGAGCATATTTCTATTTTTTATGGAATATTTTAATAGCTACATGAGACATACGAGGGTGAATATAAACCAGACTTGCTTTTTAAAACATATTTTATTTGAACTTGAGACAAAAGAATAGCAGATTATTTTTCTACATAGTCTCCTAATTTAGAAACACATTTTTCCCAACATGTAGGTAATTTCGAAATGCCTTCCTCGTAGAATGAAGTTGGTCGTGTTTCCAGCCAATTGCGCACATAGACCTCAACCTCCTCATCGCTGTCGGATCTATGCCCTCCCATGGCTTCCTTGAGAGGACCGAATAGGTGATAGTCACAGGGCGATAGGTCAGGGCTGTAGGGAGGGTGTTCAACTATCTCCCAGCCCAATTTCTGCAATTTTTCTCTTGTCAGGGCTGCTGTATGGGGACGAGCATTGACATGGAGAAGTTTCACCTCTCTCATCGATAGGTCACGTCGTTTGCGGCGATATGCAAGTCTAACCTCGCTTAAGATGTCGCAGTAGTACGCCGCATTAATGGTCCTGCGATCATGCAAAAAATCGAGGTGCAACAAGTGGACGATGTTTTCGTTGGTGATGCTGTTGCGAGGTCGGCGATCATGGCTCTCATTTTCAACATTCTCACGATCCTCCACGAACTTTTTGTGCCATGCGAACACTCTAGATCGTGACAGTATCTCTTCCTTGAACTGCGCAGTCAGTCTTAGCCGGTTTTACACCTTCCGTGGCGAGAAATTTAATGATAAGACGCTGCGCAATTGACGACGGCACCTCCTGCTCAGACATTGTCACCATAGGTACTGACAGGAACGAACGAAATCACCCGCCTGCTTCCCCCACCCCTCACATCCCTACCCAACACCTGACGAAGCAGAAACTCTCGCGCGTTAATATTGCGTCCCGAGATCAAAATTCTTGTTTATATTTGATTCACCCTCGTAGAAAATAGTTCCATTAACCTTGACTTTGTTTTTGAGAACAAAGTAACGCCATGATATAAGATACTTTGATATCATTCAGAAAAATGACGATTTTTACCTCTTTGTTTTATATCACGCGTATTTTGGAATATAGAGAAAAGTGATTTGTACGTTTTCAGGAATTTTTCTGATAAGAATGCGAACGTATAGTCAATTATTCATTTGTTTTAATTTAAAATTGTGTGATTAAACAAGTATTTATTATAGTCGTTGTTAAAATAGTAATCATTTTATATAAAACAATTCTTTGATTTTTTAAAATGATTCTAATTCAGCTAAAGCTGCAAATAAAACACATTTTGTCGTTATCTTTAAAGCAGACAATTTAAAAATGTATTTTTAGAAGACCAAAAGCGAATATAAATTATTATTATAACGTTACAGGCGCTGAGAAAGTTGCCACTGGTGTTATTGGGGCTACTTGCGAAACTTCGTTGTAAAGTAATCACATTGCTTTTATTGGGGGTAAACGTGCGGGTGTCTTGTATTTAGTTTATTTCAATAAACAAAGAGAGTGATAGGAACATTAATTGGCATAAGCCGCAGTACCATACAGTGATAAAACACGGCTAATAAAATTAGCGATATATTGCACCCCTCCTAATATTTTTATTTGATTGATCATTCCTCCTCCAATCCTGACTATGATGAGAATATGTTTATTATTCAGACCTATATTTTTAAAACTTTCAACAGTTTCTTGTGTTGCACTCTATCGAAAGCCTTTTAGTAGCAAATAAAAATCTACATTGACATCTCTGCATCTTTCTACTAGTATTTGTAGGATGAAAAGCTTCCCTGGCTTCCAATCCATTCCTAAATCCAAACTGATATTTATTTAGTATTGTTTCACGTTTTTTATAGATTCTATTGTGTATTATTTTTAAAAATATTTTGACGGTATAACTCATTAAGCTTATGGTTTTATTGCAGTTTTTAGAGCTATTTGTGTAAAGTATGGCCACACAAATTTATTTGAGACATTCGTCTGGTATTTTCTCTGTGTCATAAAGTATATTGAATAGTTCTGTTTCGTCCACCAACTTTAAAATTTTTCAGAATATTTTGTCTGGGCCTGGGGCTTTGTCTTCTTCTTTATGTATATAAGGTCCGGTGTCGGTGTCTGTATAATTATGATGCATTGATCTGTTGTCGTAGAATAATTCTTTTACATACTGCTTTCATATTTGTAGTTGTTCTTGTCTGTTAATTTGGATTTTATTTTTGTTATTCAGAAATATGTTGGTATTATGTGTTCTATAAGATCCTATAGCTTCTGCGATTTTCTTATGCAGATTACACGTGTCATATTTATTATTTAGTTCTTCGATTTCCTCACATTTGTCGTTTAACCACTTGCATTTTGCTTCCCGTAATTTTCTACTGATCGTTTGTTGCATTTTTGTATTTTTCAATGTTTTTATTTTTTTCTTGCACCCATTTTTCCATAAATCGGATCATTTCATTAGTCATCCATCTTTTATTTTTCTTCACTGTGAGTTTGGTCATTGGCTGTTTGGTAGACTTCCGTATTTTGTTTACATTAGTATTGTTTTTCTTTATTTCTTGCTTAAAATAAAATAGCTGAGAATTACAAGGAACATATAAAATCCATTGCGCAGCCTGCCAAAGTATCTACATAAGTCAAACGAACAGGCAAGTATCCAGCTAAATTTATGTACACTCTCTGGTCGTGTAAAAAGGCGATAACTGTTGGGTACTTGCCAAACATAATAAAGGAACACGCCACAAAATTAACTCAACATGCAAAAACTCCCATTTTTCATCCCACCAGAATAATTTTTTTCAAAGCAGTTAAAGTAGAAACGTCAATACTCGAATAGCACAGACGATAGCAAATTCTTACCTGTCATATAGAAATTGCTAATTATACCCGGCCATTAGATACGCAACACCTCCAATACAACAAAATTTTTCCAATCTATTACAGAGTCTTCGTTATGTGAATAATTCTAACTCTTTTTTATTATGATAATCAATAAATAGAATTCAGTGTGTTATATTTTTAAAATGAGTGCCTTTACTAAAGATGGTCATTTCAACGTTTTTCCCGAACTCTTAATTGCGGCCAGATCCTTTTCAGTGATGTGATTCTTGAGTTCGTAGATGGACTGGGGTTTGCCCGATAAACTCTAATTCTATAAGAAGAAATCACATGAGTTTAAATCGTGAGAATTTGGGGGCCACTCGATACTACCTTACGGAGAGCGTACAGACTTATAATCCTCTTTCCAAAGACCTCTGTGATGTAAAAGATGGTCCGAGTCCGTTGGGCGGTGGCTCCTTTTAACTGAAACCAGCATTGAATCACTTGTCTTTTATTTCTCAAAATTGGAATCTGTGCGATAAACTCCTATAGTCACATATTTTGTGAGAAATAGTGGGCCGACAAATCCATAGTGGGAAATTGAATACCGTACACTAACTCGTCCTAGATTGAATCGACGAACTTCGGTCAAATGTGGGTTTTGGCACCTCAGTGTCGGTAATTTTGTTTGTTGACATAACCATATAGTTGAAAATAGGCCTCACCCGTGAAATGAACGTGCTTTACGTTCAAATTTTCGGTTCAAACTATCTTCATGATCACTTTTTTAGAAACGTTTGAAATTGAACCTTATACGAAAATAGATTCAATTTTTTATAGAGGATAGTGTGCATAAAACCCAAACTCACGCTGAGTTGAGCTGAATTTTTAAGGACTGAAGTTAGGGACTCTTGTTCATAAAGCTCCCGAGCTTGTTTTACGGTCTTGGGAGTGGTCACAGTAACTAGTCTATTCGTTCTTAACCAACTGTCATCTGGTACACTTTTCTTTTTCTCAAAATTTCCAGTCAGCCTATTATAACTGGTAAATAAGTAATTTAATTATAGAGCAAATTTTATCATGATATTTTTTCAGCACGTGGAAAGCGGTCACAATTAAGACCCTTTCTTCTTGACTTGAATATGTAGTTTCAGCTGACGCCATATTCAGTGTTAACGTAGAGTGTAAACAAAACTCCATACATTTACCTAGCTATAACTAACGTCAAACATAAAATTGGCTGAAAAGTTTGACCACAGTAATAAAAAAAGCTCTGTTCTATGCCATAATGAAAGCCGTTTTGTATAGTCTGTTTTTCTATTTATAAGTTTGCAAGTGAAAGTGTTATAGAAGTAAAAATTCATTGTATTGAAGATATCGTGTAACTGATAACGATATATTTCCAAATTTCAAATGGGTAACTGATTATTCTACCAGTGAAGTGGGAAATAAAAGCAATTATATTGAAGTGGAAAAAAATTGATTTTACAGCTTGTTACGTTTAGTCAAATTCTACCACATTTCGTACTCCGCATTCGTTGATGATTATAAAATGCTGAAATTAAAATATTTTTAGTGTAATTTTAATTATCATTCAAATTAAAAAATAAAGTATTTTCGCCATATATATTTTTTACAAAGTCATCTTTTAGTGTAATACATTGTATGTTATTCATTTATTGTCAAGACTTGCTTCTCTTTTAAATTTTGTTTAAAATCAAAGTAATGCGTAAATTTGATAATATTTTATATGGCATGAGGGGGGCGCAGCCGTAACCATTTCCGTTAATGAAACATGGAAGTTAGTCCTGGATCATTTTTCGCAATCCTGGCTGCTGTTTTACTAGGTGGTTGGGTATTCCACGAGATTATTGTGGTATGTGGTTGCAGTTCTTTGAATTTCATTGTCTATATATTCTATTCCCAAATATTTGCACAGAATTTGATTGTTATACCATAGCGCGTCCACCACCATTCAAAGAATTTCTCACTGGAATCTCTGTAGTGTTTTAGTATTTGATAACTTTCCGTAATCCCAAAATTGTATTCCATATACGTTTAATTATGGCTTTGTATATTAAAACGTTATTTGTAAGAGAAAGCTGCGAGCGACGTCTATGCAGTCAAGACATTTGTTTATCATTAAGGTCCAATTCTTTTCTTTTGGCCTTATTATGCCAGGTAAGTTTTTGGTCTAAGAGCGATTTAAGGTATTTAACTTCAATATTGACTGGAATAGGAGCATTATTATTGGACAACATATAATACGTTTGTTCGCAAAAGTTACTTGTGTAAATTTATTATAGCTTACCACCACTCTCCATTAGATAAACCAGCCGTGTAACAGGTTGAGGACAATTCTTGGACAGTATGGTGGTGTGATCGGCAAAGGTAGCGATAGTAGTATTTTTTTGTTACAATACCATTCGATGTGTGTATTAGATATAGAAGGACACTCCCTTGGGAAGTCCGGAGTCAATGTAGTGGTTGTTTGATAGTGAGTCGTGGTGCATTTTTACTTAAAAAGTTTGTTCAGCTAAGTAAGATTTGGTAAGCTTTGGTCGAGTTTATGCAACAAACCGTTATGCTATACTTTGTCAAAGGACTGTTGTATATCTGGAAACACTGCTACACACACGCTCCTTGTTTCCAGGCTTTCCATTATTTTATTGATCATTTGGAGTCCCTGTTGGATGATTAAATGATGTTTCCTAAAACCGAATTGGTATGATGGAATCATCTAATTTAAGTTTATGGTATATTTCCTTTTTGGGACAATAACGTTTCAAAATTCTTGACATAATGAGTAATATACTTATTTATGTGTAATACTGTGGTTGCGTTAGTAGTTTGCCAGGTTTAACAATCGTAATGATTTGGGCATAGTTCCGTTATATGAGAAAGTAGAATAATCTTAATATACTGTTAGAAATAGTAGTTAACAATACTAAGACTTTTCTGGGTAGGTGATTTAGAATTTTACCTACGACCAAATCGTAGCCAGGAGCTTTATAGTTATTTGATAGCCTTATATATTTTAATTTAGCTGATACAAAAGGCTTTTACTGGTAATGCTAGTTGACATAATGTGTTGATGAGGTTTCAACTTCATTATTATTACAGTTGGAATGAGACCAAGTGATTGTGAATACTTGCTTAGGATGTTCAACAAAAATATTTGTAACAGGAATGTACGATTTTAAAGGTACATGTGTTTGTTATACAAACTAAGCATGAGCAATGCTGCCATCATATGCATTACTAGACATGTTCATGCATGTAGTAGTAGAGTGTGGAGCGACGTTTTGATCAAGACTCAAATTTAGCTTTCAGGAAGCAAACAAACATGACGTGTGTAATCGTAGAGCATTCAAAGTATGACGTGCATGGAGTTATTAGATTTTTAGAAGGCCTAAACGTTTTAAGCTGAAGGTAAGTCAGGATTTGCTGCAAAATATTTAAAAATGGACAAACGGAGCTGAATGATGATCGTAGAAGAAAAAAGGCAGATTAAGAACCTCACACTTATGATAACTATAGTCGAACATTTGATTAGGGAAGATCATCATATTAAACTTTGTAAAATTGCTAAAATGGTTAAGAGTTGCATTTATTAAATCATATGCAATCTAAACTTCCTCAAAGTTTCAGCTCACTGGGTGTCGACAATACTCTCCAATTAACAAAAACCAATCGAATGAGTGCTTCACTTCAAAATCTCACTCGATACCAACAGGACGGAATTCTTTCATGTAAAGCATCATTACCGAAGATAAAGCCTGAATTAACGAGTATGAGTTTACCCGCGAAACAGCAGTCCATGGTATGCAAACGCCCAGCTTCCCCAATAAAAAAAAATTAAAACTCGACCATCTGTTCGCAAAATTATGACCACCGTATTCTGGAATAGTGAAAGACTACTGCTATGCATCAAATATTTTCTTAAAATATAAATGTTAATGTAATTTTGGCATGTACCTTTAATATCGGACACCTCTCGTACTTTTGATTGGCGAAATTGTAATAGTAGGCTTTCTAAATTGTTTAGTAACTTTCCATATTGTGTAATCTTTGTTAGACACATTTCGTGGGTCTCTTCGTACCTTGTGTAACTGGTGCGTGATATTGTTATAGTTAGTTTTATCTTGCCTACTTCTAGTTCTTTGCCATCTATTTCTTACCCTATGCTTTTTATATTAGTTATCGAGATATGTCAATTCATTCAGGCGCCCCTTTTGGGATTATAGAAGTGTCTTGATAGGCTGGGTCTGTTTATTGAGGTCATAAGTGTCTTTCATTCAAATAGTGAGGGTATTTTCTTCCAAGAACATGTTCGAATCGGTTTGCTTAGTGCTGAAGCGGTATATATCTAAAAAACGACAAGAAGTATTTAAGTTACAGAATATAAATAACTTTTTTCAAACTGCGTCATTATATTTCAAAATACAATCAAATTAAATTTTTTATCAAAGAGAGCTTGAAAGAACATTTCATTTATAATAAATTCTAGCCATTTTCGAGGTATTCGCTCTATAATTTATTACGAAAAATCCAATTAATACATTGTATAAACATAAACTAAGTATGTTTTTTGTAGTATTCCCTGAAAAATTTTTGCTCGTTGCAATTAATTTTACGTAGATAAAGCTTGCATGTACAAATAACGATATGTTAAATATGGAAACTTTCAGCGCAATAAATATTAAAGCAGAGCGTACAGAAGTGATCTTTAAAGGCTCATAGCTTTGTAGTGTTACACTTCTAACTAAATCTTTCCGCTTTATTTTCTTTGTTGAGTTCAACTCAAATTTACTGTTTTCAAATGCACTATTTGTTGTAGTTTTTTTACCAGAGGGTGGCACAAAAGTCACTCAAGGGAGTTTACTAATTAAAATTTTATTGTCCAACAATGTTATTTATTGTTAGGCATAAGAACATATACAGTTTGGAAATTTATATGCATTATATATGATAGCCTCCATTTTCTTGTTTAGAAAGGCGAGCTTTTTCTAACGCATGCTCCATTACAGCTGTTACAGTTCGAAGCTTATTTATATAAACTTTCTTTTTAAAATAGTTCTATAAAAAGAAGTCTTGTGACGTTAAATCAGGTGGCTGTGGCGGCTAATCAATTTCAAGTTTTTGTCTAAACATATCTCTTGAGAAATCCATGGTGGCTTCAGCAATATGACAAGTAGCTCCATCTTGTTAAAATCACATATCAGTTCTGTCCTAAATTGCAGGCTGCACACAATTAACGGACATTTGATAATAACGTTTCTTATTTATCGTTATTCGATTAACGGCGTCGACTTTGAAAAGTAATATCCAAAAGTGAGTTATGAAGAAATAACGCGCCACGTTAAGCACTTTAGTGACTGAAGTTCATGTTGGAAAACAACTCTTACATTTTCGTTGTCCCAAAAGCGGTAATTATGTTTATTAACATATCCATTAACAAGGAAACGCATCTCATCCAACATAATAAGTCGGTGAATAAATTTGTTTTGGTATCTTGCTTTGGAGGCGTGAGTAGAAATCCGTAGACCATATTTTTAGAGAGATACAACTTTAACAATTTTAAAATGCGTTACAAGGACGTTCGGGCGCTATTGAGTTTAATAAATCTACTCCGAGTCAATGTTCCTGATTTTTCCTACTTTCTAGCAGAACGTGGAAAATCATGCACAAGGTCCTGCGTAATAAAACGTCCAACTAAATGACCAATATTTGATTCTTTGGGTCCATTTCTAGCATTAAAATGTCAACGGTAAGCTCGTTGTACGGTAAGGATTTAATTCTGATTTTTAAAATAAAATTAAACAATTTTAGCGCGCTGTAAAATTGTTTATTTTTCCATAATAAATTCTCTACATCCTGCTACAAGCCTTAAATATAAAGAACAGTGGAAAACAACTATTAAGACAGTTATCAATATTTAAAACCCCGGGGTGACTTTCGGACCACCCTGTATATGAATGTTTAATTATTTACATAATTCTAAGTTGGGTTATATTTAGTAAAGGCTAATATTATTGTACTTAAATTTAAAAACAGACTCTGCTGTTATTCTGAAATATAGTGTAGATTCTGAACTCAAAGTATCAAAAGTTTAGTTAACAAATTAGTGCTTTTCTACATTATTTTAACCGCTTAATTTAAAATATTAGACTACCAGTATTTATTTATTTTATTTTTTTGCATATAATCTAATTTTTGTATTCTACGATTTATTTATTCAAACTTTATATTTTATTCAAAAAATTTCTGGTAGACTGAATAATACCAATAAATAAGCAAATACAGAAATATTCTCCGAAGCCGCCAAATTGTAGAATATTTTAATTGATTTTTATAAATACCTTATATTGTTAGATATCATTTATTATATGGTTGTTTATAACTAATATATTTTAAATTAAACGTTCTATAATGCCCCGAGTTGCCCGAAAAGTTTTCATCCATTAGGAAAATGAGATGTTAAATCATTCGCCGACAGTGGTAGCGTGTGTGAGGTGATATATGGCCCTCCAAAAACTTTACAATTTTTTCTGACTATTCGTATTGCTCTATTATAGCGAATAAACCTATCTTTTCTTTTGTGCCCTAAACTTACCCCTTAATATGTAAAAAGCATTATTTTAATTATAATACAAGCAATTACAAACTTCGGCTTTTCGTTTACAAAAAGTTAGCAGTTTTATTAAGCTTAGAACTCATTTTCTTTACATAAATGAGCTTCGTTTTGCAATTTTTACATTTTCTTCAAGTTAAATACTTATTTTTGCTTTTTTCCTAAGCACTTTTAGTGTTCAGTAATTTTCAATTTAGTTACTTGGCTACAACGTTGAATTAGTTTTTAAGTTTATGCAAATTTATTAATTTAATACGATCAAACTTGGAAACTAATTAAAATAATTGGAAACTTAAAGTCCTTCTCATAAAATTTATAAAAATTTTGATGCTATTACCAACGCAAATCAGATACAAATTGGAATTTTTTTGTAGACTGCGATGTCTGAAAGGGATTTCCCCTAGGATACCTCGCACTACCTCTTCTATAATCAATGTTACGATATCAGATCAAGGAGTAACCTCGTTCGCTTAATTCAAACTGTAATTCGCGAATTTTGGCCATGGTGACCGCCGAAGTGTAAGCCGGTGCATTGTCGGTGCAATTGTTGCCTTCAACTGGCCCAATAACGATGCGTAGTGCGACCGCATTATTGTTTTTCCCTTTTCTAAGTAGTCAATGAACATAATCCTCTGCCATTACTTTCTCGGCTCATGAAACATCTTCGCCGTTTTTTTGGAGCAACTTCACTCTTTGCAGTCCACTGTTTTGACTGTTTCTTCATTTCACTAATGTAATGGTGGACCCAAGTTTCCTCTACGATAAATCGATGCAAAAATCCGACTCGTGTCGCTGAAACCGCTGAATCAGAGCCTTGGAAATGTTCATTCGAATGAATTTTTAGTTTAAAGCGAGCAAGCGAGGGACCCAACGAGCGGACACCTTTCTCACGCCAAATTATTCGGTCAATATATGATAAACGCGTTCTTTCGATATGCCCACAGCCTCTGCTATCTCTCTAACCTTGATTTGATGGTCGTCAAGTAGCATTTGGTAAACTTTTTTGATGTTATCAGTGGAGGTCGCATTAGTTGGCCGTCCCGGACGCTCATTATCAGCCAAGCTGGTACAACCACGTTTAAATTCAGCTGCCCATTTTTTTATGGTGGCAAATGATGGAGCAAAGTCCCCGTAAACAGCGTTTAACTCGGCTTTAATTTTGGGTTTTGCCTTTTAAATGCAACTACTTAACTATGGTACGGTATTGGATTTTTAGAAAAGCACTCGACTGATCCAAACGACTATCAAACAACAAGCGTCTAAAATAGCTGAAATTCTTACAGGCACCTTCAAAGCCTGTACATTTGTAGTAGAAGAATAGTTTTGATGAGTAGGACCACGTATGTATACGACACATACAATAAATAACGTAGAATCACACCAAATTTAACTGTAACTTTGTTTATGTCGACTTCACTTGGTTATCTACCAGAAAGGCCGCAAAACACCTGAAAACGCCGGATTGAAAACATCTGGAAGGTTCGCCTTGATTGAGTTCTCGCACGTGTGCAAGCAACAAAAACTGCCAATTTTCTTTGAGTCAGCTTTAGATTAACTTTAACTTTCAGCTGGTAGTATATTAGATGTATTGTATTCACAACTAGTTTGATAAAGTGTTAATAGGGATAGCGGATTTTGTTAGAACACTTAGTTTATCTTCTCCTTCATTGCACGCAATCTCTTAGTCAGATGTTGGCGATTACAGTGGCAAATATATTTTTTTCTCTTGCTGTCCTGAGAATTTATTGAACATTCATGTCTGTCTACTGTCTTATATTCTTTAGTCAGGAAGTTTTCCTTTACGTCTTTCTCTTTTACCCTCAACTTTACTCTTGATTATAGGCTGGGGTAGCTTGTAATTTTTATTTTTATTGTGTCTCAAATAGGCTGCCATTTTTACTTTTTATAGTGGTTAAGATGTCTTGATTACAATTAATGCGTTGAAGTACCTCTTGGCTGTCTGTAGATTTCTAAACACTCATCTCAATAGCCACATTTCGAAGACTTCCAGTTTGTTGATGTCTTGTTTATTCAGTGTCCAGACTTCTGTTCCGTGTAATAATATATACCATGCATAACCCTTTACCATTTGCAATCTGATTTCTAGATATGGGTTTTTATGTCAGAAGTGCTTTCTTAATAAATCCTTGCCTAGCTATTTATATTCTGCTCTTTACTTTTATATTTAAATTTTAATCAGAAACCTAACAATTTTCAATTGTTATTAATTTTGTCTCAGTTTTTACCATATTTTTTTAATGTTTTCTTTCACACTTCCTGTCGCAAGTTTATCTAATCTGCTATCTCAATATTTAGATCTTGTTTTTCTACGCCCAATTTTTCACTGTTTTCTTTTTAGTAATGTATCTAAGCCTAACTTTTATTTTGATGATCGCTGGGTGATCATCTAGTCTGACGTTCGTGCCGGGGTATGTCTTTTCGTTTAGTATGTTGCTGCGGTATTTTTTGTTTACAAGTATATAATCGGTATTATTTTGAGAAGAAGTCTAAGTATATAGCCTGCAAATTGGCAGTCTAAATCATGAACTAGACATTATTAAATGCACAGCATATGTCCATACGGTAGTCAAATTTGTCCCAGACTTTTGCGAGCTTATCTGGATCCACTGCCACGGCTGCTTGTGCAGTTCGACCACTGTAGTTGGAAGAAGAGGCAGTCTTTTCCTCCAAAAAAATTGCGCACAGTATAGTCCGGTGACTTTGGAGGCCGGTGAATCGTTAGGTCCCATTCGGCCGATCCATCGTTGTGGAATCTAATTCTTCAATTTTCGAACTTCCAGGCTCCAGCGTGGCGGTGCCTCATCCTGCTGGAAAACAAGGTCATCCCAATCGGTTTCTAACTATGGAAAAAGCCAGTTTTCAAACGTATCTACATATATAATTCCTGTAGCAGTGTTCGCTGAGAAGAAAAATAGACTGTACACCTTTCCCGAAAAATAAATTCTTAGACGTTTCTTCTTGTAAAGAGCAGATCTGGGGAAACGGTTAACAATGCCTCATTTAGACAATCGATAAGTGATATCCTAGTGGGTCTACGTAATGAATAATTAGTGTCATATGTTGCAGAAATCTAAAACAAGCTATCACAAATGACAATTGCTACTACTAATATGATACCGGGTTTTAATAATACAGCTACTATACCCTTACTCAATAACTTACATTAGTTTATACAAATGTCTTAAGACTAAGTTTACCAAGAACGGATTAATTTTGTCTTGGGGCTTTATAGAGTCTCTAAATATTAAATTAAAAATAACTGATAATATTTAAAACACAGTGGACTAGTTTATGAGTGCAGTGCTAGAAATAGCATAAAAATCTACGCTTCTAATCTATTTTTTATACTCCAGTGTTCATTCAACTTTTTAGTTAAGAGTGAAGACCAGATACAGATACTAAAATATCCAACAGCTCATAGATAAAGTTGGGTATAGTAACCTTACTAAATAATAATAATAATATTTAAAAGGCTTTTAAGAACACATACTTTTGTGAGCTCTATGCCCCATCAATAAATAAATAACAACAAAGGTACCTTGATACCAAACTGCCTCGGTAGCTTACGACCAAGATATTTTTAATTAACATCCTGCTCTACATCAGAAGTCAAACACTAACTACGAGATACCCTGATTTAACTTGATCACAAGGCATGGCTAGAAAAACTGTTGTGGTGTTAACTAAACAAATATTTAGCATATTTTAGTCTACTTTGCACTAACTAGAAAACTTACTCAAATCACACTAATTTCTGTATCTAGCAAACCTTCAAACTACTAATATGTTTTCTATTAATTGTCTAAATTTTTAGAAACAATTGTGGTAAAAGAGCTCTCCAAATATGTTAATCTGGGTGAAATAATACTTGGCTTTGCAAACATCAAACCACAGAATCGGTAATATAATTCCCACAAGCTGAGAAAAAAATTATATACAGCGGTGGATATTCAAAAGTGTTTGATCGATTTTGCAACTAAAGTTCGCTGTTCTCAACTATTATTACCTACCCCTTAAATCTTATTCCAACAACCGCATATCTTAAGTCAAATATAATCCCAAAGTAACCCAAAACGGTGTCCTAAAGCTTCTTCTTTGAATTGTGAAAGTCAGTTTTTCGAGCTTTAAAGTAGAGAAACAAACAGAAAATTTTACTGTTTATTATTTCTTTCTCCCTGTTCCCTTTTTTCTAGAATTTTGGTATTTCAAGATAGTTATTCGATTCTATAAATAAAACAAAATTGGCGATTGCCCAAAATTGTTCAAAAGTTGGAAAGCCTGTATCTACAACGCATATGGCTTAAAGATGTTTATGCTGACATAGTGTCTTAACGAGTTCTTTGCTATCACCACTGAGCCACTAGGAGCTATTTAATTCAGGTGATTGTAGAACATATAAACTATTTAGGTAGTTTCGTATGTGTTCTGCGTTAAATAAGTGTTTACCAGCGTCATCTTAATTTTTTTTAAATTTTAATAAAGATTTACAATCTGCTTTACATAGCAATAAGTAAATTAGCTTAGCAAGTTACAATGAAGGGTGATTACTACTTATGTAATTTGTTTTACATTAATAATTAATAATATAATAATAATGCTGTGGATCCACATCTATAGGCCATCTTCTATTTAGTCGTCTTCGTACTGGCGGGGGAACGTTTAAAGTACTAGCTTCTTCGTTTCGATGTCCAGGTAGGTTGTTTAAGTAGGTGCTGGTTAGGTTGCGGATTACCTCTTCTACAAGGGGTCATCATGTAAGGTTTTGTTCCTGACATACCATATCATCCTTAGTATTTTGAATTGTAGCCTTTGGATGATTTTGGTATTTGAAGGTTTAGCACAACCCCAAAGTTGAACTCCGTATGCCCAAATAGATCGGATTATACATTTGTACAGGAGAATTTTGTTGTCAGTTGTTAGTTTCGACTTTCGACCGATTAATCAATTTATCTGTGGTAGCTTGAGGTTGATTTGAGTTCTCTTGTTCATGATGCGTGCTTTCCATGTTAGTCTGCGATCTAGTGTTAATCTCAGATATTTTATCTCATTTCTCACAGGAAGTTGGATACCGCTTATAATTCGACATTCAATATGTCTATTTGTAAATGTGACCTGTGCTGATTTCAGTTGGTTCACTGTTTTCGTTTGTAGCGATTAAGGCAGTATCGTTCGCAAAAGTAGCGATTTTTGTGTTGGAATGTCGACAGTAAAAAGTAGGTAAAGGAAGGGTCCTAGCACACTACCTTGTGGCACTCCTGACTTGATGGGATAATATGTGGATGTTTCCAGATTGAATTTTGTTTGGAAATAGCGGTCGGATAGATAGGATTTGAGTAATAGATAATAGGGTGTGGGTAGAGTAAGCTTTAATTTGTATAATAATCCAGTATGCCACACGCGGTCGAAGGCTTGCTTTATGTCCAGGAAGGCGGCAGCGCATAACTTCTTCTCCTCAAGACCTTTAAGTATTTTATTTACTATTCTGTGCGTTTGTTGGATTGTTAAATGATGTTCTCTGAAACCGAACTGGCGTGATGGTACTATTTCATTAAGATCAACTGCCTGTGTAAGCCTTTTCAACAAGAGTCTTTCAAATATTTTGGACATAGTTGAAAGCAAATGGGTAGGTATCTTTCAGCATCTTGTGACTTATCAGGTTTGTAGATCATAATTATTTGCGCAAACTTCCAAGTGGATAGTAAGCTAATCTCATCATGCCATTATAGATGGTGGTCAGTAAAACTATTGCTTTCCTGGATAGTTGTTTAAGTATTAGAGGCGAGATTAAGTCAAACCCAGGAGCTTTATAGTCTTTTCCTTTAAATATTTCGTGTTTCACTTCCGCCGGAAAAAAAGGTTTAATAGGCAATGTCATTGGGCAAGAACTGTCCAAGAAGTTCTCGATTTCTTGATCGTTATTGTTGTTGTTTGCCTAAGGTGGACTAAATACTGTTGATAAATGCTCCGTAATTTTAATAAACATTTTTTAATATAAGTAGTATTGTGTAACGCTAGTGACTAGGTTAAAAACATAGTGGAGATTCTCTCTACAAATTGGTGATTTTACATAGATGTTTGTTGTTCTTTGTCTATTTGTTGCGGTTGTTGACTTATATCGTTGGCATAAGATACCCTTGATTGCAACAGTTGTGAATTTTTGTCTAAGACAAAGTGGTAGTTTTTGAATTTGTTTGACTACCGTGCAACCTCTGTTACCTTTGTTGTTTTAACAATTGGATTGATCGTTTTTAGAGATACCCAAATCTGATTTCCTTAAGCGGATTATGCTTATAAGCCACGGCAGATTTTTAATGCTAATTCTATAGATAAATGTTATATATTAAATATTTTAGAAAGGTTTTGTCGTATTTCAAAGACAAACTAGCGTTTAAGCCCATCTATTGATCAATGTATACGTTTATTCTGAAAACTTTTTTAACTCTTAATATTAGAAATTTAGATTACCAAATTTGAAGGATTCCTTTAAAATCGCAACTAAATGTACATTTTTGTTTATTCCTTTGTTTTGTTTTAGTTTTTTCAAATTAACTGATTAAGTTTTTCTGGGATAGAGCTCATGTGCCCACTTTTACGTTTTTTTTTATTTTTAAGGTATAGAACACTTTATTTTTCATAGTTAAAATAAACATCTTGATGTTATGCTGAGCATTTTGATAAATAATATTGCCATCATAATTTGTAGTTTCGGCGTATTAATTAATTACCGCAAAATTTTAATATATAAATAAGTGAATAGATTCCCGACATGAAAATAATGGAAAAAGTATGTAAACAGAGGTTTAATAACTTTTATCTTTTGAACTCGGCTCTATAAAATAAAATATAAATTTTTTTCTAATTTTTTAGTTTTATAGACATTCGCTTTAAAATTACTAAAAACATTTATAACGTAACGAAACCCAGCGGCTTTTTAAAAAGGTGTTTATTCAGGTTATTGGTTAAGTCTTTTCTTGTTTATTAATTTTCCTCTATTGACAACCTAGGCAACTATGGTGCTATTTATAACTTACGTATAGAGCTAGTCCACGCTTGCATCGAGCTACAGATTAAACATGGACCGAATGGACACTAATGATATTACGATCTGATTAACTGACTAATAATTTAAGCTTCATAGTCTAAGATAAATACTATAATAATTACAGGTGCAGAAAAGCATCTTATCTAAAAAAGCTAACTGCTATGTCATCTATAGAGCATATTAATATTCATTGTCTATGCACAACCATCAAGTCAAAATTAGCCGTAATTATATGTACTTAAAAAATCAATTTTTTATGTAAAATTGCATATGTTATGAATCCGTACAATCTTTATACTGCATTATTTGACCTCTATAGAAAATATTGAAGAAAACATACGTATACTCTTTAAAATACTTTACTCTATTGTTGTATTTACCTTTACAGTACATATATAGAGTCTTCTATACTGGATTTTAGCATTTTTCTAGAAAAAAGAAACAAATATCTGGGAACACATGTCAAAGTTTCAAAAAGGCAAGTAAAAATTCTAACTAAACATTTATTTTTATAATTTGTATGCACCGACTACTGTAGATCTTATATTATATTTTAGCAAAAAATAACTGCATATTAATACTTTCGTAATATTAATGATAATTGCAGAATTGCATATACACGATTATACACAATTGAATAGATGTGTCAGAGAGTGTATTAATGGACACACGATATTCCTGCTAAACAGAATAAAAATATAAAGCAATGTCTTTATTACATGGAATAATTGTTGAAAATAACTTCAAATACACTCAATATTCCTGAAAATACCATTTTTAAATATCAATACATTGTTGCTGGTGGTTCAGTTACGCCTTGTAGCTCTCCTGTAAGTCTTAAACTGAACCAGCACATTTTTAAGCTGAATTTAAACCTGGAAACAAAAAGATATCGGACGAAGCCAGAGGCAGCCTTGTTACGATTTGTTTTACTAGAAACTCTCCCACTAGCAGCCCAGATGCTTGTGATCTCCGAACGGACGCACAGGTATCTTTTGTTTCGCCGTTTAAGCATTTTTACGTAAAATACAGTTTTGCTCATTTGTCCGGGTGGTAAAAACTCCTTACGGATAACACCTTTAAAGTTACAGGAGATAATGAGTATCGCTTTCATATCGCTCATTAGAGCTCTGTATTTGTATTCCCGATCATACTCAAAAACCCACCTTTCATCACTAGATATCAGTTTTTCAAGAAATCAGGCTCATTCCTGTCGCGGTCTAAAATTCCACGAAAAATAAACACACCTCTTCTATAGTTGGTCAAAACCTTAGAAATCAATTTAACATAAATTTTACTTTATTTGCTATCAATCTAACCGCTTTCACCTTACATACATTGCTTCTTCTCTAAACACTTTGTTCCACCTAAGCACTTGTGCGTTCCATAAAGCATCCTTCCCGTAGGTTTTCTATATTGTAGCAAGCGTCTTAATTGCAGATTTTTGAAATGTAACTCTAAATCTTCTCGCGTGTCGCTAATTGACACTGAGCTGCACTTTGTAAGTGATCCACACTTTGTGTAAGCTCAAAGGCAAATGAGCTGACATGCGCCAACCGTTAGACTGAAATACTCCGCCTTCAACCCTCTGTTTAGACTATAAAATCTGTCTCATTACTTTCTAGGTGTAACCTGTACACTATGAAGCTATCTTCACTTAATGGTCTTCGACTACAACAGCGCGGACCTATTAAATAACACATAAAAGCGTTGTATTTTCTTTACAATTAAATTTCATTTTGCATATATCGCAGATGTGTAACTACATTTGTAGTATGGCTTAAATAAGTTGCTTATGAATAATACACGTAGTTAACAAGTTTTCAAATACTTTAAATTCTCGATAAAATGAACCGTCAAGAAATAGCTTCCACATTTAAAAAAGCTTTTTAACGCATATAAACAATTTACTTTATATAATTTCTGTACTTAAATTATATTTATATAAGGAAATATTTAGCACCATTTTTGATCTCAAAATATTTTTAATCCGATAATTTATAAATATTTTTATATACCTGTATACATCTCAAAATTATGTTTAAATATATTGATAGCTATAGAAATTTTTATTTACAGCTATACAATTTTTTTGTAGAACAACAACAAAAAAGGCACGAGGAAGGATACAAAATCTAATATTTAATGAAACCTGAGATTATTTAAGAGATAACGTAGTATATTTTGAATTACATTTTTTACAAATAACGGCTTTCAACTTAATCCGGTGGCTATGTAAAATTTGCATTAAGTTTAAATCGGCAAAAAATAAAATAAATTAAATAAGGAAAATACTGGTGTAGTATAAAAATAAAATGTTTATTTAAAAAGTCCGTCTACATAACACAATTTCTGGAATCAGCCTAAATAATCAAAAACTACGCCTTAAATGCGCTTTTCATAATTAGCTGAGTATATCTGGTACGAAGTGCGTTCAAGTTTTAAAGTCTCCAATTTTTTTTATCAGCAATGGGAGTAAATAAAAAGACGCGGTTAATTAATAGACGCGGAAAATATTTCTGAATTTGTAATGTAGATCGCAACACCATACAATGTACAAAGGTCGAATTACTGCCATTGCAGTGAGTGTTGTTTTGCATACTTGAAATGGCGACGTTTAATGTTCAAGAGCAACGTGTAATCATCTCCCTTTGCGTGGTGAAACGCTTATTGAAATTCATCGATTGAGTGAGACATGCGGCGAAGGAGAAGAAGGCGGTGAAGGATGCTCAAAATGTGTTTGTGAGTGCAAACGGTTAAACAGGTGGAGAGTTGTGAGACAATAAATGAAAGCAGCACAGGCTATGAACCAGCCGAACCAAAACCATGATTGCAAGAGTGGAGCAAGTTGTTTTGGAACACCGTCGATTAGGTGTAGAATCTGTCGAGTATACTTTGCTTGATGACCTGAAAAGGTGGGTCCCACGCATGCTGATCGACAAACACAATACTGCGCAGGTGGCAATGTTTCAGGACAGATGGCACACTCCGTAGCCGCTCATTTTCTAGTTGAGCCGCTGTTGCACCAGCGATTTTGCAATTGACAAAACATCCCCAAAGATGTATTCTTAGCAGCCATGGAATGACGGCGACGACGTTGTGAAAAATGTGTGTCTATATAGAACAGTATTAAGTGTTTGTTTACTAACTTTGTGCTTTATATTTATAATGTTTGTAAGCAATGTTTTGCTTTATTTGATAAGTATGATGAATTATTTTTACCTCATTGAAATATCTGCTAAGTATGCTATAGGTTTCGGAAGTAAGTGCAATTAGTTTCACTGTATCTTTTGTGAGTACTCTCGTGTAATACAGGGCCTGCATTATATGACGCAAACGATAAAAAATTCATTATTCAAAAAACTAGGCAGGATAAAATTCCAATTCTTTTTTTTATTAGGATGATGAATAAATATAGTTTAGTGCATTATGTTCAAAGTGACTGTTTTAACTAGAGATAATCATTTTAATCCTTTCTCCAAAACTCCTAATTGCAGCCTTTCTGGTGTTTGTAAAAATGGCCAGAACCTCTTTTATGATGCGATTCTTGAGTTCGTTGCTGGGCTGGGATTTGTTTTGATAAATCTTATCCTTTAAAAAACCCTATAAAAAATCATATGTGCTTAAGTTGGGGAAATTTGGGGACTACTCGGTACCACCTTTTGTTTTACGGGGGCATTCAGACTTATGATTTTCTTTCCAAAGACTTGTATGAGGATCTCAAAGATGCTCAGTTCTATGGGCTTTGGTTGACTTTTATTTCGTCTCACAACTGGAATGAATCTTTCGAGAACTTCTGTGAGATAAACTTATTATTCGCATACTATGCGAGAAGCAATAGGCAATTTCATTATGGAAAATTGCACAGCATACACTAACTTCTTCTAGGTGCAATCGACGAACAAATATGAGTTTTCGGTACACCCAATGTTTGTTGACATAGCCATCTAGTTGCCATCCGTGAAATAGACGTGCTTTATGTCTAAATTTTTGGTCCGAACCATCTGTATGGCCATTTTTGCAAAAGCGAATTTTTTGCCAATATTGACCTGGGTCAAAAGCCTTTGCAAGTGATTCTTATATGGAAATAGATTCAATTTTTCAGCGAGGATGGTGTGCATAAAACCCACACTCACACCAAGTTTTGCTGTGCTTTAGAGACCAAAGTTGTGGGCTCTTGTTTATAAAGCTCTACGATCTCGGGAGTGGTCACAGTGACTGGTCTGTCCATTCTTTACAAATAGTCGTCCAGTAAACTTCCTGTCTTCCCAAACTTTTCAATCAGCCTATTACAACATAGTAAAATAGATATTTTAATTATAGAGCAAATTTTATTAGTGTGCTTGGCAAACTCCTCGTAAAAGACGGCTACAATAAAAACCCTTTCTTTCATTGAATAGTTGGTCTTAACTGACACAATACTCAGTGTTGATCTAGAATGTAAATACAACTCTAAACATTGAACTAGTTATAGCTAACGTCAAACATAAAATTAAAAGAAACTCTTTGCTTTACATAATGAAGGCCCTGTAGATTTCTTTTTTTGTGATTTTAGACAGATTTTCGATTAGTTTTTTTATCATCTAAGTAGTCCATAGTGTAAATGGAAGAAGTTTTTTATCTTTGGAAAGATTATTTGGTTTGTGATTTACTTGACACATTTATTAGTGGATTGAATCGGTTAGTTATGAATGCCACAGACTATTTTTCAGTATTTTTTTCAGTTATTATATGATTCCGTTCTTGATCAATTGTCATGACAATAGACGCTTGATATGTTGATTAGCAGCTGAATACTTACCGATAAAATTCCTTCTGAGTGAGTATTAGTTGATAGTTTATATTCATTTGTGAATAGTCATGATCAGTTTGTATTTGTTGATTTGGAAAGTTTTACATTTGGATGGCTTGCTGCCAAGCTGTATGTTGTTTGGTTCAAAAGGTCCGTTGGTATTGAATGCTATTAATGGTATTCATAATTCTCTGTTAAGCATAGAAAAGAGTTCACATCCCTCCCTGTTTATTTGGTTTTGTATAATATTGTATTTTTAAGTTAGTATTATAGTTAATTTGTAGGAATTATCATAGAGACTTGAATTGCCGTTTGTTTTCTTTTTCTTTTACCTGAGCCTGTTTTTACGTTAAACCAATTAGTACTGCCAACTTTGTAATATTTAATTGGTTTAAATGTGAACAACGAAATCCAGATCTAATTTTTTTTTAATATACTCTACATGAAATTCTACACCCTGTAGCTAACTAATTGAAAAATATGGCAGTTGGGGATCTAAACGACATGCAAAAGCATAAGCTACGAGGCTTACGTTGAGCGATTAATAAAGCAAATAATTCCTCCTAATAGATGATTAATGAAAAATCGATGGTCATTAAGCCTTCTTGCGGGCTCCCACAAGAGGGCAATTTTTCAGTAATTAATCATCATCCCGCTGCAGCAACAACCGGATGTTTTCGGGTAGGCCCATCAATCATGCTTTTCAAAAAGAAAGCCGAGACGCCCAGAAACTTGACGGAGCCGAGCCCGGCGGGATCCAAATACCGAACTTTTTGACGAAAACCTTTTATAAGGCAAATAGCACGGAAAGTTAGTTTGCCGAGCGGCGTCTTATTCTACCCCAAGAAGCTCGTGAATAAACGCAATTATGAATTTTAGCCGGCGCTTTCGGGGAAGCGTGCCGCGCCACCGTAAAAGCAGGTGGTAATAGCGCGGGTATTACGGGGCGCTTTTCCTGTTTTACCAGAACGTCTTTGCGCGCATATAAATTACCTCATTCCTAGAAATGCCATATTTCGTTATTAGTTCGCATTATCACGTAGTCATTTCGTTTCAAACGGTAATGAAGTAAATCTACAATCCTGTCGCCTTCATGTTTCTTTAAATACGGTCTGAAAATACATCCTTAAGTTGCAGAGGGGGTTAAACTACATTTGCCAACATAACTGTTTATTACTACAAGACCAACAAATGTTAACTTTTACATGGATTAAAGTGTGTTACCCTTGGTTTGACTCTTCTACTAGAAAGTAATTTTAGAAAGTGTAAATTTTAAATTACTTGGATATTAAGGACGAATTCCCAACAATTCGGATTACTAATTTGCTTTTCAGGCATTATCATCAAAAAATTATTATAATTCTAGCAACGCCAATAGGAAAAAAATTTTTCTGCAGTGAATTGTGGGAAGGAGCGTTACAGATTCACTTTTTCCGAGTTATAATTTACTTCCCCCAGCCTTTATATTTCTAATCTTATTGTGTATTCCATTACATTGCCCTACTATTTTATTTTGGGTCTCGGTTACTACTTTCTTTATTAGCTCTCAGGTTTCGTACCTTATACGCGCCCCAAGCATTTCAACTTTTTATATTTTTATTATTTTGCCAATCTCCGTTTGCTTCATTACAACTTTACTTCATTATTATATTCATTAAGCTCGGTTGCGCGTGTAATTATTGATGTGTTGTTTTTTATCTTATTTGGTGTTATAACAACGTATGATGACACTATTATTTATGATTATTTTCGAGCTTCATTTGTACTTTCTATTGACTGTAGTTCCCAGATATTTACAATTTTTTATTTTCCCTAATCTACACTTGTCTATTCTGTTGTTTTTTTACGAGGCGCATTCAAGTTCTGTCTCCAAATTTTTTCTCAGCAGTGAAAAGTAGAAAGTTGTGAGAAATATTTCTGAATTTGTAATACAAATGACAGCATCATACAATGTCAAATTACCGCCATTGTATTGAATATTGTTTTGTATCCTTTAAATAGCGACGTTTAGTTTCCAAAAACAACATGTAATCATCCATTTTCTCCTCTTGTATGGTAAAATTCTCATCGAAATTCATTGCCAATTGAGTGAGACATGCGGTGAGGGCGTTATGGATATTATAAGTATGCGTTCGTGGGTGCAAAAATTTAAAGAGGCTACCAACCAACCGGACCGAAACCATGATTGCGCGAGTGGAACAAGTTGTTTTGGAAGACCGTCGATTAGGCGTGCGCGATATCGCCTCTAAACTTGGCATTTTCGTATGATCTAAAAATGTATAAAAATTTCTTCAGATTTACGAATGTTACGGAACGAACACGAAGCTGCGCTGCTGAACATGTCTCAGGACGCGTAATTCCACCATAAATTTCCGACCATAAAAGACAGTCTCCGTGGCCGCTCATTTTCCAATCTAAACGCTTTTTGCATCAACGATTTTCTAGTGTGCAAAACACACACTTAACAGAGCGTTTCCAGCAGCCATGAAATGGGTATTCTTTTGAGAACTTAGAACTTTAACGCACTTTGCATGTTAGTCATTACCATCATTCTGATATTAAAGAGATTTTGCATCATTTCTTTTTGTCTTTTTCTATTGCACTTTTAAAACTTAGTGTTCTCACTTATCACCATATCTGATAGAAAGTTTGTCCTATAGTTTTTTAAAACACTATTTCTTTAATTTTGCTCTTTCCAACGCCTAATTATCTTTTTTTCTTGTAAATTTATCTGTTGTAATTTTAGTAAGTCTCATTAGCTCTGTTGGTATGTATATACCATCCTAGCATCTTGTTTGAAATCTGCAAATAAAATATGTATCAGTATTCTGCTTCTTAATAGTATGACGTTAATAGTTGATCTACTTAAAATATTAATGATTTTTCTACAAAGTAATTTAGCAATGCCAATCTAATAATCGTTGATAAGTTATAAGTAGTGTTTAGTAACTTTATGCCACCGTAGTCTTTATCTTAGTTTTATTATCTCAATTTCTTCATTTTTATGCATTTATTGTCAAGCAGTGTATTTGATTTAGCGCTGTTGATTTTTCTTTTTTGTGCTTTAGTTTGTTATAATTTTCCATTATTTTTAATTTGATTTAATATCTTCTCCCTTGCTTGTGAATGGCATTTGAAGTAGTTACCTATACTCATCTCTAAGTAGAGTGTAGCTACTTGCAATAGTGGTGTTTACTGCGCTATTAGTTGGATTATTTATTGTAGATTGCTGTTACATGTTAGGTTTTTGGTGAAATTGCTGGATTTCCATTGAATGACTCCATCAGGGGCAAGTCCAGGAAGAAAATATTGTTGAATTAAAAATAATAGTTGTTTCCAAACTCTTTTTTTATACTTTTTTCTCAATTATAATTTATTTATACTCTGCTCTAACAATATTTATAAATAAATACATAAAAAAGTATTGACCAACGCGATAAGGTAAAATTTGAACTTAAACTTTCTGGCAGTCTTTTCATTAATTTTACGATGCTTTTTTCGTTTTTCCATCCAAACTTTTATCTGCATCCAACTATTTTCTTTCCGATCTTTCTGTAAACTTCTTTGGAATTCTAGTAGCTGGTTGCCTTTCTGGGTGATTCCTGTCTTGCTGCTTTAACTTTGGCCATTGAGTTTTGGCTCTTCGTATAGGTTATCTATTTCTTAGTCCTTCTCAACCACATGTCTCCTATTACTCTCCCAAAGAAATTTTGCAGAATCTTTCTCTCCCATGCATCTGTTCTGCCTTCTTATTGAGGATCCAAACTTCACTTACATGCATTACGGTTGTCTTGACAACTGTTTGGTACAGGTATATCTTGGTTTTTCTAGACACACATTTCGATCTTAGTATTTTGTTTAGCGCGCTTGCACATTTGTTTTATTTAGTTAGTCTTGCTTCGATCTCTTCCTCTTCGTCTCCCAATCCTGTTATTACCAAACTTTTTCCAATCTCTACAACCAATTCTTCTTTTTGTTCTTGAGTTTTCTTTGTTGGTGCTAGTTTCATGTTTTTAGATTTGTTCCTAGATTGACTATTTCAGCTAAAGTTATAAATCTTTAACAGAATTGTATTCACTTGTGTTTTGTCCTAGTCAGTATTACCACATCGTCAACGTAGGCTAGTATTGAACCTGATCTCGTTCTTAAAGTGCCAGTCTTGTTAATGCTACTTCTCCTTATTACTTATTCCAATAAAATGTTAAATAATGTTGTTGATAAGGACTTTCATTGTTTTAAACTAGTGTCTGTTTGGAAACTGTTGGTAATATTGCCTTTCAATTTTATTTCGTTTTTAGTAAATTCTAAAATCATTTTTGTTATATTTATTAACTTTGTTTGGACTTTTAGGCTCTGCGTTGCCTTTTTTTCGATTTATAGAGTCATAAGCTGGTTTAAAATCTATAAACGCGGCGTATATATTTTTGTCATACTGATGTAACATGCTTTATGTTTATTTTAGTGTAAAAGCAGACGGTCTTGACCTTAACCTGCACTGACTATTCACCTACTACTCTTTCAGCGTTTTCTCTGGTTTGTAATTTTATGACTTATGACATTATTTTATATACTGTATTTAGTAAGGAAATTTCTCTGTAACTTTGGTAGTAATATTTTTTTCTTTTTATATATAGATACTAATTCTGTCGTTTTCCACATTTTTGGCATTACCTCTCTTTTGCGTATGGTTTCTATCACCCAATGGATGTTTTGTATAAACCTGCCCCATATTTTATTAGTTTTGCACTCATTCAGTTTTTTCTCGGACTTTTATCACTCTTTAGTTCTTGTATCATTTCTTGTATGACTTCTATTTTCACTTTGCTATTTCATTTAGTAGTTCTTCAAATATTCTCTCCGTCTCTTGCTAAGGCGCCTTCATCGTTTGTTATTAATTTTTCTTCTTTGTCTTTTGCAATTTGAACCTTTTGTTGGACTCCAGTTTTGTTCTTGTTAATTTATTGGCAAACATTTTTGGTTTCTTTACGTATAGACTTTTTTATATTTTCCTTATTTTATTCTCGATATATGCTCTCTTATTCGTTTTTTTCTGTTCTTCGTAATCTTACTTATCTTCAGATGTACCGTTTGCAGCATCTTTTATTTAGTTTGCCTTCTTTTTTTTGAAAAATTTACCCCTTTGCGCTTCTTTCCTTGTTGGAGTAGTTTTATAGTTGTATTTGTTATAAACTCTTGTATTCGGCCCTATCTTCAATTTATTTCTTTTCTATTTCTTTTTTATTTTATTGTTTTTTTTCTCTGATTAACTTTCTTTGTCCTTTTGCGTTTTTTTTTGTTTTTCTTTCTTTAAGTATCTTATTTTTGTAGCTCTAACTACGCGCATTGCTTAATTTTTTTTTCTGAATTAGGAAACCCGATTTGATTTGTGTATTTTCCATTTAAGGCAAGCCTTACACTTATGTATTTCTTTATGCTTAAATTTGGTACTAGCAATGTGGGTAGACTGAATTATGCTACAAAACTTATTATTGCTCAGCCTATATTTATTATACTTTCCTATTACTGGCAGATATATTTCTTTTATCCCTAATTTTTTTTATAATTTATATATTAACAAAATTTTGATAATAAACTGTGCATTTTTTATGTTTTAAATTCCAGCTACGAAGAGAAATATTAGTTTTCTATAAAATTACTATACCTGCTCACATATATGTGTATGCCCATGCCGAACCAGTTTTTTGATCTGATTGGAAAAGAACTCTTCTACTTCACGTAGTGATTAGTGCAAATCAGTTCTTTTACGAGAACTTAATATTCTTCATTTATGACTATCAAAAGCCGACAACTTCGAGCCTAATCGTAACCAAATCTTTCAAACTTCTTGTCCACCGTTCAACAGTACTGATATCCACATGTACGTTGCCATAGAATGCACCTATTAGTCAAAAAATGTTAACGGGATATAAACCTCAACTATTATTCCCACCAAATGTCTATGTCATGTTAATTACTATAGTAGTGTCATCTCGTATTGTAAAGAAATGCTACTTGATGCTTTCATAGTCACCGAGTCAGGAAATATTATGATAGCTACTTTATGTATGACGAAATAATACGAAGTGCATTCAAGTTATAACGCATGCACGTTTTACTAGCGACATTTTCATTACGAGAACAGCGTGCAATCATTCGTTTTGAGACATGTGGTGATAGAGTTATGTATGTGTCTAATGTGAGTTTGTTGGTGCAACAGTTCAAAGAAGGCAAAATGTCGTGTGACAACAAACCAAGGCAATCTCGGCCTCGCACCAGTCGGTCTGACGAAATGATCGAGCGAGCGGAGAAACTTGTTTTGCAGGATCGCTGAATGAGTGCGGAACACATCACCTCCAATGTTGGCATGTCCATGGGATCTGTGGGATCTGTGCACACTGTCCATCGTCGCAAATTTACTAGTTGTACTCTTACCAACGATCCAGTGGTAACAAAGAAGACTCCTAAAAAGCGTTTGCAGCGGCCACGGAATCATGGCCTCAACGTTGTTAAAAATGTATATGGCTGTAGGAAGATTATAGTTTTGGTGTGATTATTTTGTGAGAAAAAAATCGGAGGTGTTATAACTTGAATCTATCTCTTATTACCAACTAGCAATCAAGAGTTTTCAAAATACTCTTGTATAAAGCATTTTGACATAATAATTAGTAGTTCTTAACAGTTATAAGTAATTTTCTGATAATACTAATGTCACACAATAATACAAGTATAACAAAGTAACTTAGCAATCAGAAGAGATCTTTAAGAAACGTTTACGTATAGGGTAATTTTGATATAATCATAAAAAACTTTTATAAGCATAAATAGAGTAGCAATATGTTTTAAAGTCAATGTGCATAAAACAAGATTCAGTTAGATTAAAAAAAGTTTGCCTCGTCTACTCGCTTTTCATAAAAACACCCCGCGTTATTGTTATATTAAATTGACAATCTTTTTATACGGAGGCATATACTTCATTGTTAGAAATTCAAAAAAGATTTGGTGCAGACAGTTTTCTTTCGATTTCGTTATTACATTTTTACACAAAGCATGCATAATAATTTTAAATTGCCAATTTTCAGTTGAGTTTATCAATTTTTCACAAACATTCTTAACCAAATGCATTGTTAAAAATCGCACAGAAGTTTTATTTGGCTTTTAGCTAAATGTGGTTGGGATATGGTTTTGCAATCTACTTAGTATTTTTATATTCAACGCTTGTCTTGTTGTCTCTAGAATATCGAATTTATTGCATATACCTAGCATTATTTCTCTCTAGAGGTAAGCTCTTGTTCTGTTAAATCGTTGGAATAACAACTATATTACATTTGAAAAACCCGCAGAATTTCCTAAAGTACTAACACTTTAGTCCAATAAGACCTTTGAATGAAGTAACGGAATATTAGAATGGAGGGGTCACCTCTAAAACAGAAAATGATATTTAATTAAATAATAGCTTTACATAACGTAAGGAAGTAAGTCTGGATGTATATTAATAATGTTAGCCCAATTGTCCAAGCGAAATTTCATAATAAACAGTGTACCTAATTATTTAAAATCAAGAATTGAAATTCACTTAAAATTTTACAAAGTTTTAGCCATAGAGACAAAGCGGAGCGATTTAGTTAGAATTTATTAACAAATAAAAATTATTTACTTACATAAATTTAGAACCACCAGGTGTCCTTTTAACTTAATTATTACTGTTTTCAGTTATACAAAATATTGCAATGAACATAATTAATAAAAGGTAACAAATAGACGCGACAATGTGTTACAATAAGAAAAAAAAAGATAAAAAAAGAAAAGTTGCAAAACTTCACATAACGTCATTAAGACCATGAGGGACGTGCCTTTCAGTCCCTCTGACGAGAACAACGGAAAAACATGCGTAAATTGCAGTAAAATTGTCATTTCTAGAAATTGCGAATGCTTTTTAAATACAATCTGTGCGAATCACGAATGCGAAAAAATGGAAACATATGTGCTGTGATTTTGAGCTTCTCTGTAAAGTGCCGCGTAAATGTAAAATTAAACTGGCAAAAAATAATTTTTAACTTTTTTGGATTACTCAAACATTTATCTTTAAAAGGCATGTTTTATTAAATGAAAACTTTGGTGCCCAAAATAAGATAATCAACAGTTTACTGATTCATTGTTAATAACGTCCCCCGTCATATTATTATCATTTCTTAATTGAATTAAAAAAATTAACTTTTCAAATAAATGATTTTTTGTAAATAAAGTTTTGGATATTTTATTCGTGGAGATAACAGACAACTTTAAAAAATTCTTATATTTTAATTGTTGCGGACTTTACTAGGATTATTAATGGGCTCTGTATGTCAATGAAGACCTTAATTTATAAAATTAAAAAGCAGTTGGGCTTAACTAAAACAGTGGGCTGAGCAAGGCTGAGAAAAACTAAAATTCAGTTTTACAGAACGACTTTAAGAGACATACTCACAATAAAATATTGTTACCAGAAAATTACAGTACCGGTCAAAAATATATCGACCTTTAGTAGTTTCTGCTGTAATTTTTAGGGGGCATTGGTGTTGCTCTTTCTTTATTGTATTTTCCAATGTTCCTAACTTTATCCATTTTATTCTTTACGTCCGTCTTTATTCCAATTTTGTTCAGCGCTATTTCTACTTCTTTTATTATCAAGTTCTTTATTCTAATTTGCTTTACCATCACTTCAATTCTTTGCTCCTGTTATGTTACTTATTCTTTCAGTTCCTTTTAGTTTTATTGTTGTCATCTCTGATGGTACTCAGTTCCAGTTTGTTATTTATTTCTGTTAATTTGTTTTCCATTTGCTTTAATATCACCTCTAATTGTTCCATATTGTCTTCTTTTCTAATGCCTTGCACGCCTTAAGGGTTTTCATCCGGTTCAACCTTTTGGAGAGTGTCTGCTCGACCATTGTAGTTTTATAGCTTCTTATTCGTGTCAATGGCTTACTTTATTCGCCGTAACCAATAAAAACACAATTAAGGGTTGGACGTTGACTACAAATTACAAGAAGTAAAAATATGAATAACAATTAGAATGCAGAATACTTTAATAATTAATGTTATTACTTTTCTTATAGTAAAACTCTCTGTGTCGGAAAAGTGAATAATAGAAACACCAAGCGAAAAAGGAATCATAAAGTATGACAACTGTAATTTTTGGCATTTACAATATAATAGGACACAAATTAGCAATATGATTTTTTTATATATAAAATAGCAGCAAAGCAAGTAACTTATTGGAAAACGTCTTATTAGCTACAGATAATAAAAATTAAACAAATATTTTTTAAAGGCAGACTCTTTGATTGCACACGATACTAACTGTTCTCGCGTACAAAGTGAAAATTAAATTCGACAAGTAATGCTTCACTTACGGCATCCACGTCAACTAACAAATACCAAACATGAGGCTGGCGTGCTTTGTTTTAAGGCTTCGTGAGCAATTTGTCAAACCGTGATGTTATTGAAAAGAGTTTATTTGTAAAACAAATTTTAATTGAGGAGGGCGTTGGAAAGGATGAATCTCAAGTTATCTGCAAGTTACAAGAACTAAAATACACTTATAGCACTTCCATTTATGGAAGTGAAACCTAATTAGGGCAAATTATTATAATATTTACTATAAGAAGCTATTAGGTTCATTAGCTTAGTGAAGCACTCATATCCAACACATTGTATGTTTATGCTCACTTCGATTACATCATCAAACAAAATCTGTGCGTAACCCATTTGTAGTACTTTAAAACCAAAAAACGGAAGACTTGTGGTGCAGGTCCTGGTGTATTGAGTATTATATTATTTAATGTAGCCCCCATCAGAGATCACGGCCTTCTCGAGCCGATCCTTAAACCTGCTGCAAGCCAACACAACTTCCTTCGTATCCATACGTATCACTACCGGCATGATAAAAGCTTTTGAGCTGTCCATGGAGTTATAATTCTCCTCATTGACCTTCGTCACGACCACGCCCTACAAGTAGTAGTTAAGAGGATTACAGTGGGGGTTTGGAGGTACTCCAAATTTGGGGATTAGTAGCAATAGAAATTGTTGTATAGTCAAGTTAGGCCTTTCTTAACATGTACTCTCACACAGTGGGTACCTCCTCTATACAGGGCTCGACAACTGTCTCCAATACTTTGATATATTCGTTGGCGATCACCCTCAGGTTTTCCTCAAAGAAGTAGAGCACAATAGCACCTTCTTCGCTGCTCACAAGCCTCAGCACCATCACAGATGCGGGAAGCTTTGCATGCATGATGGCAGGCACTTCAGAGACATCTTGACAAACCCAGCGGTCATTTTGGCGATTTACCTTACTGTTCTGGATAAAGTTTTTTGATAGGAAAATAATCTCAAAAAGCCAGCGCTGTCGTATTTGATGTTTAGCAGTGCTCAGAACTTATCTTCCTGCCAAACTTGCTCTTTTTACTCAACAGTTGGCGGTTGCTCAGGACAAAAGACTTCTATCTGGTTCTGATGCACTGCTAGACTGATCCTAGACCTCGACCCAATAAATTTCTCTTGCCAGGTCAGCCATACTCCATCCAAGATCCTAATCGCTTGCTGTAGGTTGTCCTATCAGTAATTACTTTTGGTTCCTTCTACATCTTGGATCTTTTGTAGCCAAACTACGCAATGATTTTTGTAGGTAATTTATCGGCGCGAAGAGATCCGAGTACAGCAGCTCTGCACTCGTATTCTCAGCTCATTTTGTCGGCAATCGTAGGGTGTTAAATATTTTTTTTATAAAGTATATTTCGTTTTGCAATCTGTTTATACAACAATAAGCAAATTTTAGGTTAAGAGTTAAAGTGACATGAAATGATGACATGAAAATTAAAACCCATCGGTTTACAATACCGAAGTTACTTAAGAATAAGGTTAGAACAATAATAACTTAATTAGTTAAATCTATCAGGAAGGTCGAGCGGTTTGTATCTATGTAACCTTTGAGTGTTTGCACTATTGTCAAGTAGATTTAGAGCTAACCCATTAGAATGGTGTTCTAGGTTGTTTAGGTATTTTTCACTGAACTTCGTTATCAAATTTTTTACCGTGTCCACTTTTAAGTCCCGTAAAATTCCTGCGTTTCGAACAAAGTATGGGGCATCACACATAGCACGTAGCACTTTACACTGGAATCTTTGTAACATTTGCACGTTGGAATTGGCAACTGTTCCCCGCAACTGGATGCCGTAGGTCCAGATGGGTTTGAAGACTGTGTTGTAAACGAGGAGCTTGTTAGTTAACGATAATTTGGATTTTCTACCAAGTAGCCAGTAGTGTTTACAAAATTTCGTACCAAGCTGTTTGCGTTTTTTCCAAATGTGGGACTTCCACGTCAATCCCTTATCGAGGTGCAAGCCTAGGTATTTAACCTCTGTCAGTTGAGTTAGCGGAATATTGTTTACAAGGACTGCAGGTGATGTACCTTTACATTTTGTAAATGTTATTTGAAAAAAATTTGTTTCGTTTAACTTAACGCTCCATTTTTTGGTCCATTGTATTACTTCATCTAGGCTCTGTTGTAGGAGATTTACGGCAACAATCGGATCACTATGTTTCACCATAAGTACTTTATCATCAGCATAGGTAGCAGTAAATGTGTAGGGATTGGTTGGCAAGTCTGCTGTGAAGATGAGGTACAAGATGGGACCAAGTATTTTACCTGAAAGTATCATTCCATTAGATAGGATTTGATGATAGTGCAAAAAGGGTGTGGTAAGAATGCTTTGAGTTTGTATAGGAGGCTCGTGTACCAAACTCTGTCAAACTGACTGTCATCTAGGAAGGCAGCTGTACAGTATTGTTTTTCTTCAAGGGCCTGATTAATTGTGTCTACGACCCTATGGACTTGTTGAATATTGGAATGATTAGCACGAAAGCCGAACTGCTAATCTGGGATAGCATTGTGCTCCTCCAAGAGCAGGGTTAGTCTTCTAGCCAATAACTTTTCTAGTAGTTTATTTAAGGCGGGCAATAGACTAATGGGCCTGTAAGAACCAACTTCATTAGGAGGTTTTCCGGGTTTGGGAATAAGTATAACCTGCGCTGCCTTCCATTGTACTGGAAAGTAACCCAGCCTCAGGACAGCATTATATAACATAGTCAACATAACTACGACTTTGCGCGGTAATTTCATTAATTTCCCTGTGACTAAATCATAGCCGGGGGCTTTCTTCGATTTTAAGTGGTGTTTAGTTGCTGGACCTCTCTAACTATAAATAGTTCAATGGGCAGAGCGAGTTGGTGTGGAATATCCAGGAAGTCTTGTATCTCCTTTTCCTCGTCGACGGTTATTTGAGATGGAATAGGTTGGAAAACATTTACAAGATGTTGAGCAAACATATCGGCCTTTTCTAAGTCAGATCGCGCCCATAAACCATTAGTTTTCCTTAGGGGAGGAGTTGGTTAATTTTGGTTTTGTATTCTTTTTGTTGCCTTCCAGAGGAAATAATTGGTATCTTTTGTTGGGCTTAAGCTAGACAGAAATTCTTGAAAACTCTCATTTTTAGCGGATTTTATGAGTGTTTTCTATTCTGCTGAAGCTTGATTATATTTACGTTTGTCCGATGGATACCTGGAGTGTTGCCAGATTTTCTCAGTCTTCTTCTTTCTACAATTTTCCTCTTAATAGCAATAGGGCAGAGAGCTTATAGTTATTTGGGCGATATTATCGGAGTTGCTTCCAGAGCTGCTTGTTGAATAATTCTTGTAAATTTATAGACTGCTGATTCTAGTTCTTCATCAGACTGAAGAGAAATTTGCATTTCTAGCTGATTGTAGATAATATTTCTGTAATTGTCCCAATCAGTTTGATTGTTAAATAATTTTGGTACCCTGTCTTGTTCTAGAATTGTAATGCTTACGATTGCAATAACGGTAGTGTGGTCTGACGATAGGTCCAGGCAAGTTACTATTTTAGAGTATCCCGCAGCTAAACCTTTGGTTAGAAAGAAATCTAGCAAGTCTGGCAATCATAGGTTGATAGGTGGCCTAAGTTAAGTTCTTGTACTACTTGGTATAGCACTTTACCTCTGCCGGATGGAGAAATAATGTATGCTTAGCGTTGTAATCACCCCCTGCTAAGATTCGAATACCTAAGGATCTAAAGTATTGCATAAAGCCTTGCTTATTGATAGCATAATTTGGGGGACAGTATACGGCAGATACAACTAGTGGACCATGCCAGTCTTCTATCTCAATACTGGTTGCCTGTAGAAAATTTTCTTGGAATGCTGGTAGGACGTGATGTTTAATGTGTTGCTTAATTATTATGGCAGTGCCGCTTCTAGCCCTTCTATCTGCATTCGGATGGTTTGTATGGTATAACTGGTAATCGTAAATTTTGAAGTAGGAACTACCGCAGAAGTGGGTTTCAGATACAAGCAGAATGACTATTTCATTATGTGTGAGAAACGCTTCAACTTCATTCTTATGATTTGGAAGGCCGTTGGCATTCCACTGTGCTATTTTAAGGATTGGAGCCATTTTTATTGTTTAATTCTTCTCTGAGAAGCCTGATTTGGGTAGTTAATTCATTAATGATCTGTTGTTGGACTTGAATTGTTTGTTGGAGTGAGGTTATTATTGGTGTTAGGTTAACGCTCAATTCTTTCTTTGATTTTTTTATTTGATCTGAATATAAGGGTATTGTTTAGAGTTGTGCCTGGGTCATGGAGTGGGGTAAGTGTTGTTGTTGATGGTGGTGTAGTGGCCGCTGCAGTTGTGACTGCTTTTGTTGGTATTGCTGTAATTGTAGCTTTTGCTGTTGCTGGGATTGGAGGCGCTTAGCATAGCTAGAGTTAGCTTGATTTGGGCATCTACGTTTTAGAATCTCTAGGTACACCTTACAGCCTTTATAGTTTGCGGGATGTTGGCCTTGACACAACACACATTTAGCTGGGTTGCCGTCACTACGATTTTTTGTGCAGGTACGGTAATCATGTAGATCAGCGGTCTAATACACCTATTACATGTGTGACCATAACATTGGCAGTTTTTGCATTGCGCTATGTGAGTTTTCTGTCTTGGTTCTTCAAAGGCAACAATTGCATTACCTATGCTTTTTATTTTAAAAATGTCATTATTGTTAGTTTTGCGTTTAATATCGATAAAGAACAGGTTTTTCCTCTGTTTAGTCTCCCTGTTCATTACCTTCATTACAGTTAGAACTTTTTGGCCTTCAGTGACCAGGGCTTCCTTTATAGTATTTTCCTTTGTCGAGTGATGCAAGTTTCTCAGAACTACTCTAAATTTCTTTTTCTCTTCCAGGCTACATGTGTGCCTAGCTACTTTATTAGTATCTAGAACGTTTCTGATCTTTTTGTAATCTTCTACATTATTTATTTGTAATTTCAACTTATTCCCCTGTAAAAGTTGATATCAGTAGTTTGCTTTAGGAATGTTGTCTTCTATTAATTTGATCAATGGATTTATAGCTTCAACATAATGGAGTATAAATGGTTGAATTTGTGTTTTGTTCCTATTGGTAAGAGTATTACTGTCGATAGGTTTATTAGTGTTGGTATCAGAAAGGTTTGCTAGTGGTTGAAATGTATTTGAAATTGGGATGCCTAGGTTTGACTTTTTTATAGGTATAATACACTACCATTTGCAGCTTTTCGTTTCAGTTTTTTATTTGAGAAACATCGCTTGCAGTTGACATGTTGTCGTCATTATGGTTTTCTACATTGGGATTTGTTAAAGTTTGGTTATAGTTTATTTTAACTGCCGGGATTGCATGGTGCCTTCCCGAATAGCCAGGAATCGGTTCCGCATTATACGGTTGCATTTGCGATGATGAGAGTTGAAAAAAATCAGCATTAGATTGACAGAAGCTAACATACGGTTGATTTTGGGTTTGCGTTTGTGTTTGAGTATGCAGCGTATTGTTATGTGTTATTGTTGGCGTTATATACGTTGGTATTTGAGGTGTAGTTGATTGCTGTGAGTTTGTTGCTTGCTGTTGATAGCCTTGTAACTGCCATGGTTACGTCTGTATGTAAGTAGAATTTTGTTAGTTATATTATTTTTGGTACATTTGTTGATGTGCATTTATGAAGCACCACGGTGGAGGTTGCATGGTCGCGAATTGTGACTGTTGAGGCTGTGTGTGGAAGCCAATTTGCGGAATATTGTAATAGGAAGTGCTCGGATTAACAGCATAGCCATCACTGTTCCCTTGCATTTTGTAGTAATTCTTGATAAATCTTGTTAATTCTTATTAGTTTTACAAGTAAAAACTTACTTGGAAATTATTGTGGAATTTAACTTGATATCGTCGTCGTGGACGCTTGGATTGGAGCGGCACGCGACGAGATTCTGGCACTTTTAAAGTAAAATGCGAACTGGGGGTGTTAAATATGTAAAGATAACTTGTGTAATCTAAAAGGGGATTGAAAATTCGCACAAGACGACCTTTCGGCTTTTTCGTAATACAAACTAAAAAATTCCGGATTTACCTCAACAAATTTGTATATGTTTACTCTACAGTATCTGTCATACTACTGCGTACTTACCTCTATAACAATTAATATCCAAGAAGGGACCAGGTGTGCTAAACACAAGCTATACTATTAATAATATATCATTAGCGGTAAATTAGCCCGTCTTGAAACGGCTCCATAAATGTGTAATCATGTTTGTATACTAAATCATTTGTATATTTATACTCCTAATAAATAAAATCAATATTGAGAATCAAAAGTTTTTAGCTAGAGATTTTACCCATATAAAAATAAGAGAAAACTGTAGAAAAAATATGAGTATTTGTGCTAATTTTCTTCAAATCTTAAGTAATATTTTTCTTAAATTTTTAGCAACATAATGTCTTTTTTGCTGTATACGAGTTTTTAAAATTTTAAAGCCCGCACACTTATGGTTTTAACAATATTGGCGCATGTGAAAGATTTTTATAATGCCCCTTAAAATATAATCTTAGATAAATATAAAAACGAATGAAATCATAGAACATCGGAGAATTACGGTCGGTAGTGCTTTAAGCGCCCTAGACGGACGCAAATAATTGCTAGATCCGTATTTAGCATTTTGCTTTGAGCCGAGCGATGACACTTTTGCAAAATGATCTGTTTGTCACAAAAATTTCTAGCAGTCTCTCTGTTTTTTGAATCTAGGACAACAAAAATACGAGCAACAATAATACACTTGTAAGAACAGGGGACGTATGCTTCAAGGCATCAGATATGCCCCCAAAACATCGTCACGCATTAATATTTCGAATAAGTATGCCGTTTAAACAAAAAATAACACATATGTTGTAATTAACAATATCACACAATGTAATAATTATGTAAAACAACCAAGCGAACACAACTTTAACGCAGAGTAAACACAGGTACAAAACAATAATAAACAATTCTACATGAATTACTAATAAAGAACAATAGCACTGCAGCGTTAGCGGATAGCTGTTAAAGTGAACGCAACCGCCACTGAAACGTATAGAAATTTTGACTTCCGATACTGATGGACGACATCAAATCAGAGATAAATGAAAATATTCAAACACAAAACATAGTAATAATAAAAAAATAGTAAACATAAAATTATTTAAAAATTGGTACCTTTCTTTTATTACACAAAATTTAAAATTAAACTTCCAGAAGGTGCAGAAAATAATCTAGTGCACTAATCCTAAAATTACGAGCACTAAAACAATATTACCTAACTGTTAAATGTTTATAACTAGATCGCAATAAATAAAGAAGTAACAGATATCGATAAAGAAGCGACTAAATTATTGATTATCGAAATAACTAAAAAGGAAAAGTTTACAGAAAGTGAAGAGTAAAAGTAGATGAATGGCAAGCAGAAAAAGTGGCACTAAAAAAGTATAATGCATCTACTTTATAAAACTGCTACAATATTGTGTATTTATTTATAACGAACATCGCAACTCCTCCTGCAGTTATGAACCGATTGCAAAGGTCAACAGATCTGTTGCCAAATCCCGCAAAAAATGTTACTTTTTGGATTTAGGCTATGATTGACCTGTTATAGGTTAAAACATGAAGTAATTAGACAGTCTGCGCCACCTATCAGTATTTCCTGCACTGCGTGGCCAATTCTTGCCGTTAGTAGGGGCATGCGACACAACTTTGATTTATGTAAAACCAAATATAGACGAATGAATGTCATTACGCTTAGATATGGCTAATAAAACGATAACTGGCTCATTTTTTCTTCAATTGTCGACGAAACTCTGTGCCAAATATTTAGCTTGGGTTACCCGTCCTTAAGCCGGGCCTTTTTACTAGTTATTAAATATTTTTGGAAGTGTACAAGACACGTAAAAGGAAATTATATAAAAAAACTACGCACAATTTTGGGATTTCTGTCTTATAAGCCATATATCCTACAAATCGTGGCGATCTGTGTGAAACAAGTAAATGACCGTGGTTTTCCTGAATGCTTCTTATAAACGTGAACAATTCCAATTGTTTCAAACGTATCTCCGACGTGGACAACTGTATTCTAAATTTTCTTGGTATTTTTAATATTAATATGCATTACGTTTATGTCAATTAAAGGTGCATTTATGGTACGCTCTGTATTTACTAAACGGATACTTACAGAGCTACTAAGTCATAATGAAAGCATTTATCGCCCAGCTTATTTTAGTTTAAAGAATTTAATATTTAACATTATAACACGCGTTTTGAGTATAAATGTAGCTACAAATGTTCCTATAGGAAAAAAGCTTTTCAGAAACCCTAGTAATATAAATTGTACTGGGGCAAAAAACTGTCCATGCAGCTACGAGGTCCGTTCAAGTTCTACGGCTTCAAATTTTCTCCTGAAAAAGTACTTATCCAAGAAAGTTAAAACTTCTGTTACTTCTCAATGTAATCTCCGCCTAGACGTACACATTTTTCACAACGTCGTTTCCATGATTCCATCGTTGCTGAGAACACTTTTTAAGAGGTGTTTTCTCCCCTGGAAAATCGCTGACGCAACAGCGGCTTCATTAAAAAATGTGCGGCCACGAAGGGTGTTCTTTATGGTCGAAATTTCAGGTTAACATGTCCTGAGACATTGCCACCCTCGCAGCCTTGTGTTCGTTGGTCAGTATTCGTGGGACCGATCTTAAAAAACTGTCCCTATGTTTAGGTCACTATGGAAAATGGACTCTACAAATCCTACGAAAATGCTAAGTTTAGAGGCAATATCACGCACATCTAATCAACGGTCTTCCATAACAACTTATTTCACTCGCGCAATCATGGTTTTGGTCCGGCTGGTTCGTTACCGAGGCTGCTTTGTTTCATTGTCACACAGCTATTGCACTCACAATGGCATATTTTTAACATCAATAACGCCTTCACCGCTTGCCTCACATGAATTTCGATGGGCGTTTCGCCACACAAAAGGAGAAAAGGGATGATTACATGTTGTTATGGAATACTAAACGTCGCCATCAACACTCACTGCGTACATTGTATAGTACTGCCATTTATATTACAATTTCGGAAATCTTTCTACTTTCTCTCATTGCTGAAGAAATTGGAGAATTTAGAACTTGAAGGCACCTCGTGTAATAGCTAAAGCACAGAAACAAAGAGCCCTTTTGATAGAGAAAAGTGTAGCATGCTCCTTTGAGGGAGGATATTCTAAATACTATTCGGTCCCGTCATCCGAACAAAGCTCCTTTGAGGCGGCTTTAACATAGCGAGCGCCCTTTTATCTTTGCCATATGCGTGTGGATAGGTGAATTCAAAGTAAGAACCACGTGTTACGCCCTTAATAAAAGTGAAAATGCAAGCCATTAAGCAATGGTCCTGAGCCTCAGCATTAGTCGTTGCACCGCCGCGATAAACAATGCGATTAAATTATCCTCCCGTATCTCGCCCTGAGCAGACATGGGGCATCGCTCGGTCCGCGCAGGTTAGCGCCGCCTGTAAAATCCAATAACCGGAGTTTTATTGCTCCGGAGACGGCGAGATACATTTCGCAACATAAACTGATGGAATTTGTTTGCGGCTTTGCTTTAGCTGACGCGGGCGGTTCTCGAATGGAAGTGCATGTCCCTTATCTGTGGCGCGCCCCGCGCGAGCGGCGTCCGCGAGCTTATTGCCTGGAAGCTAAACAGAATAGCCATATTTTATCTTCCGATGCGGCGGTTTTCCATCAATGTATAACGCCCGAAGTTTCTAGCTCTGCCGTCTCATTTACTACTTCAATTTAGTGTTCTTCATGAGTGCCGCCAGAGCTTTTCGTTCTTATCTGGCGACATATCTTAAAAAGGGATAAAATGTAATATAAAACGTAAAATATGTCGAAAATTCTTACGAAACTCTTGGAACGAAAGAAACATAAAAATTTATGAAAATATTGATAGTTGTTAAGGCTCTACCAAAAAAAGCGATGAAATATTTTTTTTATAATTGGGTCTGAAAAGTAATTTTAAATAATTAATTTGTAAAATTAAAGAGTTTATTTAAAAACATATTCCGACCATTTTCCTTTTAAAGCAGCTTGATCAGTTCTTGTCGGTAGCGATTTCTGGTAACAATTTAGCATTATTTCAGTAGCTCATAAAACACTACGCTTTTCTAATCCATCAAATACAAAGAATTGCCTTTAAACCATGGATGTTTCGCTTTGTCGTTGATGGTAATACCTGCTTGGGCACACATCAGAATTTTCTGGGCTTAGAGTTCTTAAAATAAATTTATTTTTTATTGCCAGTTACGATGCAAAAACTTCTTTTTTTAGTTTGAAACAGCTGTTTCCAGGTGAAAAAACGTTTTTTGACGTCTCTCGGCTTCAATTCATGTAGCACCTAATTTTTTTACTTTTGGATCATTCCCATTTCCTTCAAACGTTTACTGACGGTTGATAAAAAACATTTAAGAAATCTACCACTTATTCAAACATTTGACATGGCTCTTCATTGACTAAGGTCTCCAATTGTAGCCGCGTTGGCTCGGCGGTCAAGATCATCGTTCCATTGTCCTCGAGCCGGTGCAGGCGAAATTGAGTCTCGCTCAACCCATGGGTGTATGTGATGTCGTAGTATTAAGTGCATGTTAATAGACACAATAAGCTCTTGAGACTGCAGTGCCGGTAAGTGCTCTGTAAAAAGTCTCCAATTCTGTATCTTCAAATTTTTTGGCTGGCCAGGGTGCTCCTTATCTTCCATTCAAAATCACAACTTTCAAATCGTCGAAACCAATATTTACAAATTGAAATTGATGAAGCATATTTATCACAAGCTTCGAACAGCAAACAAAGACTTTTAGCTGCCGATTTCTTCAAATTGAAACGAAAAAGTTATGCTTCCCACAAATTGCGCTGTATTGGCATGTAACTCGACATATCCAAAATTCAAAAAATCATATGGCTTACATTTGACAAAATTCCACACTCAAAATTGAATGGTGATTTTCCGTGGTGTAAATCTTTTAAAAATAATTCTAACCCCAATACACAGGGTTCTCATTATGTGACGCAAAGATAAAAAATTGTAAAAACGGACAAAGATAAAATTGCAAGTCTTTTTTATTATGGTGATTAATAAAGGAAATTTAGTGCATTATGTTTTTAAAATGACTGCCTTCACTGCCATTTCAACGCTTTTCCTGGCTTTTTTAATGTCCGCAGAAATGGCCAGAACCACTTGAGTTCGTCGATTTACTCCGATAAACCCTATCTTTAATGTGACCCAATAAAAAGAAATCACATGAGTTTAAATAGGGGTATTTGCAGGCCATCTTCTATCTTACGAGGGCGTCCAGATTTATGATCCTTTTTTTAAAGACTTCTGTGAGAACGTCAAAGGTGGGTAGTAGCTTCATCTTACTGAAGGTAGCATTGGTTGGCGTGTCTTTTGTCTCTCACAATTGGAATGAATTCTTTTGAGAACTTCTGTGAGATAAACTTCATTCACACATTTTATGAGAAATAGTAGGCCGACAATTTTATAGTAGAAAATTGCACACCATTCACTAATTTTTTCTGGGTAAAATCGACGAACTTCGCTTAAATGTGGGCTTTTGACACCTCAATGTCGGTAATTTTGTTTGTTGACATAACCATCTAGTTGAAAATAGGCCCCATCCGTAAAATGGACTTGTTTTATGTTCAACTTTTCGATCCCCACCATCTCCATGATCATTTTTGCAAAAGTAAATCTTTTGGCAATATTGACCTCGGTCAGAGTCGTTTGCAATTGAATCTTATACGAAGTAGATTTAATTTCTTGGAGAGGATGATATGCATAAAGTCCACACTCATGAGCTGAGCTGCGCTTTTAGAGGCCAAAGATGTGGCTTCTTGCTCATAAAGCTTCCGAGCTTGTTCTACGGTCTCGAAAGTGGTACCAGTAACTGGTCTGTCTGTTCTTTACAAATTGTCATCTAATAAACTTCATGCCTTCTTAAATTTTCCAATCAGCCTATTACAACATAGTAAAATAGACATTTAATAATAGAGTAAATTTTATTATGGTATTTTTTACCTTGCTATTGCAGAGACAAACAAGGTAGTGTACTTGTCAAATTTGGCTTTGAAGGCAGCTAGCGCTTTGGGCTCTTTTGTAAAAGGCAGCCACAATGAAGACCCTTTCTTCGGTTGAATAGCTGGTCTTAGCTGACGCCATATTCAGTGTTGACCTAAAGTGTAAATAAAACTCCAAACATTGATTTAGCTATGACTAACGTCAAACATAAAATTAGCTAAAACGTTTGACTACAACAAGAAAAAACTCTTTAGCGTGGTACAATGAAGGCCCTGTATTAATAAAAATATCTGCTGAGAAAAAATGTTATTGCCACTGAGTTTTAAACGTGTGATAGTAAATGATAAACTATAGCATTACACACAATCACTGAGTTTTAAACGTGTGATAGTAAATGATAAACTTATAGCATTACACACAATCCAGTTTAATTTTGCGCTTGTTTTAATGAAACTAAAGTTATTTATAAAAGCTACAAATATTTACATAAGAAAATTTAATAACAACTAAAAATGAGAGTATAAACATTAATAATTTATAGAATGAGGAATTCTAGTGATTTATTATTTATGAAATAAAAATCCCCACAAAATTTATCATCTGTGCTTTTAATGCCATATATTTTTTCTTACTAAAGACTTTTAACTAGTTTATTAATTAACGTAACTAATAACAACAATAGGCTCAATCGACTCATCTGAACTCGCTTGTATATTCCATTTGGAAATAAGCAAATTTATAATCAGAAACATACTTGAACTGAATATAAATTTATATGAGTATCCCATAACGTATTTAATACCAAATAAAGTAATCTCATATACGAAAGAGATTTCAAATAAAACAAAATCAATAAAGTCTAAAAGTAGAGGCTTGTATATTCAGATGCGAAGACTTTCACCACGGTGTTATACTGCATTGTGTGCTTGGTTCTCGAGTAATGGTTCATAGGTCGTGTTTCTATAACACAAACGTTTGTGATATGGAAACACGGAAAGAAGACCCTACCACAATTTCTTATGCACTTGAATTCTATACACCCAAGCATACAGTTTAGCATGGAACTTGAATCGAAAGATAGGATTGCTTTCTTAGACGTACAAATATTGAAATCGGAAAATAGACATTTACAACACATCGTGTACGGGCAGATACCTTTATAAGCAGTCGAATCACCACCCAAGTCAAAAAAAACTGTTTCAAAATATTGGTAGAACAAGCACAACGTATATGTCAATAAGAAATTGAAACATTTGGAACAAGCCTTATAAGGGAACTCAAGGACAGAGATAAATAGAGCAACGAAACCTAACAAATGCGCATGAAAACACAACTAAAATCGGCTACGGTAGGCAAAACTTTTTTACCTTACATCAAGAGAGTTACGGACCGGACAGGAAAAATTCTGAATAAACAAAAAGTGGAAACCATCTATATTACTACTACTAAGATACGGGATTTCCTTAGACCAGCCAAGGATACAAGAAACCCACAGGATACACCTACATTGGGACTACGGGCCGAACGATATCTAAGTTTTAATCAAGCCGAAAAATCAGCAGTTGCTGAACATGCTTTAGAAAAGCTTGACCACAAGATAGAATTCGGGAAAACACAAGTTTTATTCAATTGTAAGAATTATTACCCGTTGTTATATAGAGAGGCGGTAGAGATTTATAAATATAAAAATAATTTTAATAAGGACAGGTTCAATCTATCTAAACCTTGGTTTGTCGGCAAAAAGCAGATGGCGATACGATAAAGGAGCGAGTGACGTCAATAAATACCCAAATATTACCTGCAACGACCCGATTGACGTCAGCAGCTAGCACGATTACGTTATCTACCATCACGATGACGTCGATAAGGCCCCCCAACATTATCCTTACCACACATACGAGTATAAAAACAAAAACGCACGGAACAGTCATTTAATTTTTAAAGTTTTATTCTGAAGATGGTCGCCGCAGTTGTGGACGAAACGTCAAGAATTTTCGAACTCCGACCACGGCCTTATAATACGAGAACTAACCACACGATGCTTTATAGCTCAGTGCCTTCATTATCTAGAAGTTATTGTATACAGGCTCATCAGGTTGACTTTCCAAGTTTTTACCTTCGTGTTCACTGATGTAACCAGAACGGAGAATATTATGAAGCAAAGTGATAGTGTTGAGGTACTTGACCACAATAACATTCGAAGCTTTATGGGTCTTAGACTTGACAAACAAGAAAGTTCAGTAGTATTTGGTTGTTTCGCTGAATTTATAAAAGATTTGGAATCCGTAGAAAACTACATGGGTCTGGTCCATGAAGTCTATCAAGAGCTGTTGACTAATATGCAGCAAGGGCGAAAAGGTACAGGTCACTTGGCGTTGGGTTAAAAAACGACCTTGAAAATCAAAGTTAATACTCTTTCTAAGTACCATCTATGACTAAGATAACCCAATTATTATTGTTCAGTGAATGTGTTTCAGCAGTTTAACCAGTTATAGCTTAATCTAATACAGAAAAGTTGCATAGAACGATTTGGACTATCAACTCAATGCAGTAGACGACATATTGACGTAAAAGACCAAAGCAAATGCTTATTGTGGCTTGAGTCGATCCACAGTGAAAGTGCACTAAACATACTAACAGTCTAAAAGTCCAGAAACTGGAAGCAAGTCAGTCCTAATCACGCAAGTTGTAATATCTTGGTAATTGGGTCCAGGTCCATGGGTCGGAGGCGTTCTTGTTAATGGAATTGCTTGTCGGTAATTATATGTCACAGGCCTAAATAAGGTTTTTGTTGAAGAATTCAGTAGTCATGTTGCATGACGTTGTCAGCTGGTTTGGAGTGTCCCTCAATGTTGTTATGCGTGTCACAAGCACAAAGCTTTCAATCTTATAAAGGTTTCAAGGCAGTCCTTTTTACCCATTTGTTGCAGGTTTTGACTCACTTCGCAACCACAGGTGCAATGCAGATTCTAGAGGGTCTAGAGAGTCTAGAATAATAGAAGAAGCAGACGCTTACCTAAACGCAGCACCAGGAGACAAACTACCTTGACTAGTAATTAAACTAAATTTTGGCCTACAAAGAAACCAACCACAAACTAAACAAATGTAGAGCATAAAAGGTACACAAAACTAAAAATGCATTATTTATATATGCTAAGAGGATCGAAGAAATGGTGTAGAGTGTCTTGAATATTTTTAAACCTCTTTTTTCAATAGATTTCTTGTCTTGAAGGATATGTTCTTTTTGTTGTTTGTCTACAGGATCTCTTTCTTAATAAATAAGAGGATATGGAAGCTGTAAGAACTTTTTGAAAGTGGATCTTAAAAGGCATGGGGCATCCTTTTCTTAAACCTATGGACATTTGAAAATGCTTAGATCTATTTACCCATTTTTGTCATGTCCATCGAGTTTCCAACGCCTTTTTGTATTATTTAGTAAGACGGAGCTCTCTTAATACTTACGTCGGTACCATATGTCTTTCTTAAGTCGAAAAACATTAAGTGAGTTGCCAAGTTTTCCCAGTCCTTTTTTAATAATCTATTTGAGAGTGTAAATAATGTCAACACAAAAATGACCGGTGCTAAAACCACTTTGTTTTTCCATATCTGAAAGATTGAGTTTTATTTTTATCTTTAGAAACTTCTAACCTTCCTATAGCATCAATAACGCGTATTGCTCAATAATTTCTGAACACTTTTTTACATTCTCTTTTATGTAGAGCTATACTACAGTCCTCCGAGCTATTGGAGTTCGCTTTGATTTTTAAATCCTCTTTTACTGCCTCATTGATATCTCAGTATTCTTCTAAGTCTGCAGTTGCAATGAATCTCTATCCGTGTAGCAGTCGGATTGATTTTTGTTTAAGGCTATCAAGTTGTACTTTGCATGTTTTAATACTTTCTTAGAGTATTTATATCAACTAGTAATCCGGATCTCTACACGTTCTTACGTCATTTATTTTTATCTCGCCTTTTTAATATACACCAACATAATCTTTTTTTTATTTTATTGAGGAACTTTACAATCTGTCAAAATTTGACATTTAGTAAATTATGTGGTAATGTACATGCATATTGTGAAGGAAAGAGTTCAATAACAAATTCCTTAAGTGTTAGTAAGTCAGTTTGGCTTGCTTAATCTATTATAATTTTAAAATTTCTTGTTCGTCAATGTTACGTAAATTTATCTATCAATGTATGTTGAAATACCCCATTCATTATTATTAAAAAGAAATGTTTATACAGAAGACTAATTGCTGAATACCATCATTTTTGATGTCTCGCCAAACCTACCTACAGTTTCATTATTTGCTCTTCTTATGCGAGCGTTAAAGTCACCAATTAAAATTACTTCGTTTTTGTCTTGTATTTGACTGATATATCTACTGTCTTTCAATTACATTGCTTAAAAGTAATAACTTATACATTTCAGTTAACCGAAGTCACAGATTGGTAAAATTTGCGTGACCTTTTTAAAATACTAAATTTGTAGTTTCTTAATACCATGTCCTGAATTTTATGAATAATTTATGTTATTGGAATTTCGGAGCTTCTATGATCACGTTCATTTACTTACTACCAAGTTCATTTACACTTACTACTTAATATTCTTTATACCTCTAGGCTTTAAATTCTTTCCTGTCTCTAGCTAGTGTTCTAATTTGCTGTAGTGTTTTTTTCTCTTCTCCTAGAGCTTTTTTTGTTATGTTCTCATTTTATATAGGGGTTGTCTCCTGGGTGTTCGTCGTTTACCTCTCATGTCAAATATATTATTTTTTTTGGTATCTCTCCTACTCTATACAAACCATATGATCATACCACTGTAGTTTCTTCTTTTCTAGTCTTTTTACTATGGGGTGTTCTTCTAGTTCTTCCTTAATGCTTCTGTTTTTTATACGTTCTCTTTTTATCTTTTCAACTATGCGTCCCAAGCTGCATCTTTGCTGCTGCGATCTTTGATCTATGTTTGTCGGTTACTGCCCATGATTGTCCATGTTTTATCTCTTCTTCCATTCTGAAGACTACATATTTCTGTTGTACTCGTACGAACGCAGCTTTTAGATCTATAAGGGCCAGATATAGTTCTTCGCCTTTGCTTATGTTTTTTTATTATTATTTTTATTGTCTTGTGTTTGTCTCGTATTTTTTTCCTCTACCTGAGTCCTCAGTCGCTTCTCTAAAATTCTTATGTATATTTTTTGTGCGATTGGAGATAAGCATATGGCTCTGTAATTGTTGCATCGTGTAGAGTTTCTCTTTTTATGTATGAAGATTATTATATTATCCTCCTAGTATTCTGGTATTTCTTCCTGAACTCATGTCAGTTGGGTTTAATCTTTTACTCACTATATAATCCTCTTTTTGAAACAGTTTTGGGGTAAGGTTGTTTACTCAGGGTGATTTTTCGTTCCTTACGTTCCTCGAGGCTTCGATTATCTCTTTCTGGTCGTTCACTAGGCTATTTCCCTCTTTTCTAGGAAGACTTCTTCTTCTACTTCCCTTTTTCGAATTTTTATGAATAGTGTTCCTTCTATACTTTCAATATTTCCGGAATTTTAGTTTTCAATTCTGCTCTCTCGTTCTTCGTATTTCTTACTTTTTGTCCTTACTTTAGCCTCTTAACCACATTTCCAAATTCTTATTGGTTTCTCAATTATTTTCCCAGTTTGGTCCCACGTTTTCCTTTTTGCTATTTCTACTTCTTCTTTGGCTTTATTGCGTTTGGTTATATACGTTCCTTTGTTCTCTTCTGTTTTATTTGCTATGTATCTGTACCAGGCTTCTTTCTTTTCTTTGATTTTATTTTTACTTTCTCGTTCTTTTTTTAATTTGGGTTTCGTGTTACTACTTTCGTGCCGCATAATTCTCTTGCTGGCTGTAGCATTATTTCTTTGAAGCAGTTCTATTTCTTGTTTAGAGTCCACTCATTTTTGTCTTGTGTTTCTTCCTCTTCCTTTGTAATTAATTTATTTGTATTTCTTCGTATTTATTTTTATTAGTATTTGTGGATTTTCTAAAACTTCTAAGTTTATTCTAGTATGGTTCTTTAGTTGGTTTAAAGTTGGTTCTTGTATGTTAGTTTTTGCTATTAGTAGTTTTTGGTTCGTATTTAGTTTTGCACCTCTTATAATCTTAATATCGTTAACTGTGTATCTCATACTTCTGGAGTAGGTTATAAAGTATATCGTGGTCTTATGTCTTAATTGCTCTGCTTCGTGGGTAATCTTATGTATGTGTTTATGTGAGAATCAAGTATTCCCTATTAGCATCTGATTTAAGATACAAAAGTCTGTCATCATTCTTATTTATTTTTTCCTGTATTCTATGGGCTCCCATTATTTTGTGTTTTGCTTCTCTTTTATTTCCTTCGTGAGCATTCCAATCTCCTATTATAATTACATGTTTGTTTTTATTTGTTACAGCGGTCGTAGAGCCTCGTAGAACATTTTTGTATCTTCTACATCTGCATTTTCTGTTGGCGCATAGATTTGGATAATTCTTACCTTCTCTTGGAGTTCCAAATTTAATTTCAAAATTTTAGAATTTATGGGTTCCTATTCTGTTACTTTTGTTTCCACTTCTTGCTTAGAATAATTCCTACTCCCTCTGTTACCCTAGTTCCAATTGGTCGTCTTGAGTACTTTAGGGTATATCCTTTGTCCATCCTATTTATTCCGTTTCAATTTTTTTTGCTACGCCCAGTATTTGTATTTTGTTTCTCAATTTCTTCTATCATTTCGGGTTTCTTCCCTATGACGGAGATTATGTTCCACATCCCTACTTTTAAAGTTATTGTTATAAAATTTCTTTGAGTTCCAAAGACACAAAGATATCTATTTTTAGAGTTATACAATTATCCAAAAATTGTACTGTGTTAAGAAACTCTATATATGGCAACTGCGCCATTTACCAAGTTGCAAAAATAAAGAAATTTTAAATCATCTACGGTTTAGTTGTTAAGGTAGTCGAGCCCACTATTTACAATAATTTTTTTTACTTATACACAACTATGCTTTTATTTTCGAATTCTTTGCACTATTAATCATACAACGTAATAATTGATAAAGCTCGATAGCCCCGTCTCTTTCCTAACTAGTAGAATTAGCGATGACAGAGTCCATTTAGTCGATCACTATGTCTGCTTAATAGAATAAAATCTATTGATGGTTGGCTTTTCTTAAACTGCCACCTAATTGCTATAGGCTGTAAGCTATTTTATAGTAACTCAAGATATATACTTAAGCATGCCCCACTTAATTTTCGGCTACTTATCAGCTTAAATTAATTTAAAACACTGCGACTTAAACATCATTAACTACAACTAGCGTTTAGTTCCATCCATTGATGAAGAAACTTGCAGATTTGAACAATTTCTTAGATATAATTTAATATGTTTTTTGATTATTGCTTTTACTTTATTTTGTTTTGTTAAATTAATAGTTTAAGTTTCCCTAGGCTGATGTTCATGTGCTTACTTTTTTGTTTCAGAGTAATTTAACTTTTTTGAAGTTTAAAGCAGACTTTCTGGTGTTACCCTACTCATATAATATTTCCAATCACGCTTTGTAGCAAAATTTTGATGTATAAATGGATTTTTGTTTGCCAAAAAATATTTTATCATTTAGTAGAGTAGACGGTTAATTAATTTTCGTACTTCAAAATTGTTTAGTTTTGATGCAGGTGTTTTGCAGACTAGACACTGCCTGCAAGCACACTTCAAATGAGAACTTGCTAATTTTTGTCCACTTGTGTTGTAAATGGCAATAATGCAGCCAGGATAATTTAATTTCCTGTTTCCGGGCAAACAAGCGTTGGTGCTTTGTGAAAAGGCAGACGAGGAGGTGCTTGATGGTATTATAAACGGGAGATGCAGTGGAGTGAAAAGTTGGTAAATGTTTTTTATTGTAAAACAAGTTAAATTGTTTTACATAATTATTTGCACAGTTAGAGTAAGACTATATTTCTAACCGTATAAACTTTCATGCGCTATAAATCTTAACGAATTTGAACAAAATTTTCAGGAATTGCGTTTTAGGTGATCCTTAATAGGGCGCATTGCCCTTTTTCAAATAATTTTAGAATTGATTTTAAAATATTTATCTATCAATGTATGTTGAAATACCCCATTCATTATTATTAAAAGAAATGTTTATACAGAAGACTAATTGCTGAATACCATCATTTTTGATGTCTCATAAACCTACCTACAGTTTCATTATTTGCTCTTCTTATGCGAGCGTTAAAGTCACCAATTAAAATTACTTCGTTTTTGTCTTGTATTTGACTGATATATCTACTGTCTTTCAATTACATTGCTTAAAAGTAATAACTTATACATTTCAGTTAACCGAAGTCACAGATTGGTAAAATTTGCGTGACCTTTTTAAAATACTAAATTTGTAGTTTCTTAATACCATGTCCTGAATTTTATGAATAATTTATGTTATTGGAATTTCGGAGCTTCTATGATCACGTTCATTTACTTACTACCAAGTTCATTTACACTTACTACTTAATATTCTTTATACCTCTAGGCTTTAAATTCTTTCCTGTCTCTAGCTAGTGTTCTAATTTGCTGTAGTGTTTTTTTCTCTTCTCCTAGAGCTTTTTTTGTTATGTTCTCATTTTATATAGGGGTTGTCTCCTGGGTGTTCGTCGTTTACCTCTCATGTCAAATATATTATTTTTTTTGGTATCTCTCCTACTCTATACAAACCATATGATCATACCACTGTAGTTTCTTCTTTTCTAGTCTTTTTACTATGGGGTGTTCTTCTAGTTCTTCCTTAATGCTTCTGTTTTTTATACGTTCTCTTTTTATCTTTTCAACTATGCGTCCCAAGCTGCATCTTTGCTGCTGCGATCTTTGATCTATGTTTGTCGGTTACTGCCCATGATTGTCCATGTTTTATCTCTTCTTCCATTCTGAAGACTACATATTTCTGTTGTACTCGTACGAACGCAGCTTTTAGATCTATAAGGGCCAGATATAGTTCTTCGCCTTTGCTTATGTTTTTATTATTATTTTATTGTCTTGTGTTTGTCTCGTATTTTTTCCTCTACCTGAGTCCTCAGTCGCTTCTCTAAAATTCTTATGTATATTTTTGTGCGATTGGAGATAAGCATATGGCTCTGTAATTGTTGCATCGTGTAGAGTTTCTCTTTTTATGTATGAAGATTATTATATTATCCTCCTAGTATTCTGGTATTTCTTCCTGAACTCATGTCAGTTGGGTTTAATCTTTTACTCACTATATAATCCTCTTTTTGAAACAGTTTTGGGGTAAGGTTGTTTACTCAGGGTGATTTTTCGTTCCTTACGTTCCTCGAGGCTTCGATTATCTCTTTCTGGTCGTTCACTAGGCTATTTCCCTCTTTTTCTAGGAAGACTTCTTCTTCTACTTCCCTTTTTTCGAATTTTTATGAATAGTGTTCCTTCTATACTTTCAATATTTCCGGAATTTTAGTTTTCAATTCTGCTCTCTCGTTCTTCGTATTTCTTACTTTTTGTCCTTACTTTAGCCTCTTAACCACATTTCCAAATTCTTATTGGTTTCTCAATTATTTTCCCAGTTTGGTCCCACGTTTTCCTTTTTGCTATTTCTACTTCTTCTTTGGCTTTATTGCGTTTGGTTATATACGTTCCTTTGTTCTCTTCTGTTTTATTTGCTATGTATCTGTACCAGGCTTCTTTCTTTTCTTTGATTTTTATTTTTACTTTCTCGTTCTTTTTTTAATTTGGGTTTCGTGTTACTACTTTCGTACCGCATAATTCTCTTGCTGACTGTAGCATTATTTCTTTGAAGCAGTTCTGTTTCTTGTTTAGGGTCTACTCATTTTCGCCTTGTATTTCTTCCTCTTCCTTTGTAATTAATTTATTTGTATTTCTTCGTATTTATTTTTATTAGTATTTGTGGATTTTCTAAAACTTCTAAGTTTATTCTAGTATAGTTCTTTGGTTAGTTTAAAGTTGGTTCTTGTATGTTGGTTTTTGCTATCAGTAGTTTATGATTCGTCTTTAGTTCTGCATCTCTTATAACCTTAATGTCGTTAATCGCGTATCTCATGCTTCTGGAGTAGGTTGTAAAGTCTACCATAGTCTTATGTCTTAATTGCTCTGCTTCGTGGGTAATCTTATGTATGTGTTTATGTGAGAATCAAGTATTCCCTATTAGCATCTGATTTAAGATACAAAAGTCTGTCATCATTCTTATTTATTTTTTCCTGTATTCTATGGGCTCCCATTATTTTGTGTTTTGCTTCTCTTTTATTTCCTTTGTGAGCATTTCAATCACCCATTATAATTACATGTTTGTTTTTATTTGTTACAGCGGTCGTAGAGCCTCGTAGAACATTTTTGTATCTTCTACATCTGCATTTTCTGTTGGCGCATAGATTTGGATAATTCTTACCTTCTCTTGGAGTTCCAAATTTAATTTCAAAATTTTAGAATTTATGGGTTCCTATTCTGTTACTTTTGTTTCCACTTCTTGCTTAGAATAATTCCTACTCCCTCTGTTACCCTAGTTCCAATTGGTCGTCTTGAGTACTTTAGGGTATATCCTTTGTCCATCCTATTTATTCCGTTTCAATTTTTTTTGCTACGCCCAGTATTTGTATTTTGTTTCTCAATTTCTTCTATCATTTCGGGTTTCTTCCCTATGACGGAGATTATGTTCCACATCCCTACTTTTAAAGTTATTGTTATAAAATTTCTTAAAGTTCCAAAGACACACAGATATCTATTTTAAATTTTTTTATCCAAAAATTGTACTGTGTTAAGGAACTATATATATCGCGACTACGCCATTTACCAAGTTGCAAAAATAAAGAAATTTTAAATCATCTACGGTTTAGTTGTTAAGGTAGTCGAGCTCACTATTTACAATAAAATTTTCATTGCTTATACACAACTATGCTTTTATTTTTAAATTTTTTGCACTGTTAATCATACGACGTAATCATTGATAAACCTCGATAGCGCCGTGTCTTACCTAACTAGTAGAATTAGTGATGACAAAGTCTGTTTAGTCGATCGCTATGTCTGTTTAACCGAATAAAATTGGTGTGGCGGCCTTTTCGCTCTTGAACCGCTTTATATCGCGGCGGCATGCGGACCTTTGATATCAGCTACGTTTTGCCGTCGCACACGAACGGCATGGGCTTTTGCTCAGCCGAGGCTTTCACGCCCCGTAGCGCGGCCAGTTCGGTCGTGTCTTAGTCCGCATAAATTCATATTCACGCCCCGCAGCGCGGCCAGTTCGGTCGTGTCTTAGTCCGCATAAATTTGCATTCATGCACCGCAGCACGGCCAGTACGGTCGTGTCTTAACCCGCATACATCAGAAACATTTCGCATCCCCGCAAATATTCACGCATCGCAGCTCGGCCAATTTGGTCGTGTCTCAACATCCCGAAGATACCAGATCCGCAACGCAGAGGTGGCCACCTTGGAATCGCCGACGAAGCCGAAGCCGAAGCCGATTCAGGTGAGCGATTTGGCAATTCATTGGTTGATATCGGTAGCCGCCCCCATCCGCTAACGCGACGGCCGTTTAAGGGACGATTTGGCCTTATCGGCTGACCTTCCACTACGAGCCGTACTACGTTTCCACACCGCACCACGAGAGCGGCTATTTACACGCCTGCCTCTTCAAAAATCTATTGATGGTTGGCTTCTATTAAACTGCCACCTAATTACTATAGGCTGTAAGCTATTTTATAGTAACTAAGGATATATATTTAAGCATGCCCCACTTTATTTTCGGCTACTTATCAGCCTAAATTAATTTAAAACACTGCGACTTAAACATCATTAACTACAACGAGCGTTTAGTCCCATCCATTGATGAAGAAATTCAGTAAGTAGAAACATTTGGAATACATAGATTAATGTGTACATTTATTATTAAATTTTTTGAAAAAAACTTGCAGAATTGAAAAAAATTTTTGTTTTGTTAAATTAATAGTTTAAGTTTCCCTAAGATGACGTTCATGTGCTTACTTTTTCTGTTTCAGAGTAATTTAACTTTTGTAAGGCTTAAAGCTGACATCCTGATGTTGCCTTACCCATTTTGTTATATAATATTGCCCACTTTATAACAAAATTTTGATGTATAAATGAAATTTTGTTTGCAAAAAAATATGTTACCAGTTACGTAATCGTTTTTAAATCGTTAAGGAAGGTTAATTTATTTTTAAACTTCAAACAATTGTTCAGTTTTGATGCAGGTATTCTGCAGACTATACACTGCCTGCAAGCACACTGCAAATGAGAACTTCCTAATTTTTCTCCACTTGTTTTGTAAATGGCAATAATGCAGTCAGGATAATCTAATTTCCTGTTTCCGGACAAACAAGCGTTGGTGCTTTGTGAAAAGGCAGACGAGGAGGTGCTTGATGGTATTATAAACGGGAGATGCAGTGGAGTGAAAAGTTGGTAAATGTTTTTTATTGTAAAACAAGTTAAATTGTTTTACATAATTATTTGCACAGTTAGAGTAAGACTATATTTCTAACCGTATAAACTTTCATGCGCTATAAATCTTAACGAATTTGAACAAAATTTTCAGGAATTGCGTTTTAGGTGATCCTTAATAGGGCGCATTGCCCTTTTTCAAATAATTTTAGAATTGATTTTAAAATATTTATTTTTAATTATTGAAGCAAACATTCAGTAACCTTCAATTGCTTTTAAGTCTAAAAAAATAAATAATCACGTGAGACTTAATTTTGTGAAACATCACTCTTGTATAACTGAAATTGACTAACAGCTCGTAGAGCTCGCTTATTGAACTATCTAACAGGAAGCAAAATTTGTTCAATTAATTGGTTAGTTAATTTTCCATATTTCTAAAACTAGGCCAGTTAGTATTTTTATCTGATTTTTATAAGCATGCTGCGATTTGTCGAATCTGACCACGGTACCGTTCTGTCGACTTAAAACCAAAAAATTCTTAACATGCTTTTTCAACTTGCCTAAATGACCCATGCAAAAAGTGTTCCATATGCCAAAACAGGCAATCAGAAAGTGCATATTGGGACTGTAAGCTGGATACAGCAAGACATCGGTTTTATCCAACTAAGCAATTTTGTCTGTGCTCCTTGTGACATGAAGAGCAGACGCGTCGACTAAAGTTGTATACTTCGTCAGTTACTTATAGACCATAACTTTCTTTTCAGAATAATCCAATCAAAAAATGGCGGCCGATTTTTTTTGGTCCGAAGAATCCAGCACATCGAATGGATATTCATAGTTGGCAAACAAATCTTGCCGTAATTATCAATTTGTGCTTCAATTACTTTGTGAAAATCATACTTAGATAAGCACAAGTGTGAATCAGATTTAGTCTTCTTTATCATGTATTTATAAGATGTTTTTGGTGTTTAATATCCCGCGCGCAGAATTGGACACGAAAATACGAAATTTTTACCATGTTGCGGTTTAAACCGTTTTTACGAGTTTGCGTCGAAAATCACTATTTAATTTCTAAATTTTTTTGGGGGTCAAGTTAAGTCAGTTTAGCCCACCGTTAAGCGTATGCTTTAGACATCCCTACGATCATTTTTGGAGGCGGAAAATTAAATGCGTAGAAAAATGTTTCATGTGTTTCTTTTTAATTTTTACTTACTCATTTCTTTCAGCTCCCTCCAATGGTCGATGAAAAGCTTAGTCCAATTGTAAGTGCCTGATGTAGTTCTTGAATTGTTTGGAATTTTAATTGTTTTCGTCAGATATACCTCCAAACATTTTCATGGTGTATTATGGTCGGCAAATGCAGGACCTGCCAAAATATTTGAAAGTTTATCTTTTGTTCTAAAACTTTGAATTCTATCTGTGTCAGTATTACCAAACCAACGGATTTGTTATAAGATATGACCTCCATGCCATGACTAAACTAACATTAGCTTTTAATTTGTTTATTTTTCTTAGTAATTAAAGCCTACAACAATATTTTATTTTTCGGATATGTGTACCTTGCTCATGTTTCCTTATTCTTCAAACATAAGAGAATATTTGCAATACTTTTACTTAATAATTTTATCTGTTCTTGTTTTCTACCATTTACTATAATGAGTATTTAGTAAATATGTAATTGAACTGTCATCTGTAAAATAACAAAGTAGTTGGAACAATGACTTTTATCATAAATATTTTTTGCTGTTTCGGTAAATGTATTTACCTTAAATTATTACAACATTACTTTTCCTTTCGAGAAGGTAAATCTTTTTATCCCATTGAATTGAAAAGAACACGATTTTGGTGTCATTACATGCTCTTAAGATGTTTTATTTCAATCAAAAATTAACCACTCTAATTATCCTTTAGATTAGAATGTTTATTATACTGCTTAGAAGTCGTAATACTTGTTTAGTAGTCCGCTTTCTCTGATAGCATAAAGGAATGACCCATGGTAAAAAATATTATATCTAATTTTTGGAAAGGAGCAGAATATTTATTTAATAGCCATCGGTTATGGAGTCAAAGATGACATTTCAACAGGTTATAAATGGCATTTAAACCTTTTGGTGCGTAAACATTCATCCAAACATAACATGTAACATTTCTGGGGTTAAATTTAACTTCTCAGTTTTTATAAATTACGGTAATGTTATTGATTTGCTGATAAAATCAACAAGCGTAGTTAGGTAACTATAACACAGTTAACATTTTTGATATTTAAGTGAAAGCATTTTGATGTTTTGAATTGTTGAGTTAAAGATTTCTGTAAAATGCTTTAAGTTCGTGTACTCCGTGTTCAGTTTCCAAGAAAATGTTTTTACTTATCAAATCTTTTGCTTTTATTAACTACGAAAAACGTACTAACGCTTAAAAGGTAATTAATGACATTACAATCCCGTCTGTGAGTGTGCCTATCATCACAATAACTCAAAAAGTTAAGCTCTAAGAGTAAAATGAAATTTGGCACAGTAGTGCTTCAAATCTAAACAAAACATGATTTTTAGCCAAAAAAATTACGTTTTTTTGGTAGTTGCAAATTTGGGTTTACACCCTTCTTGTTTCTTTTTATATAACTTGGTGTGGCGGCCTTTTCGCCCTTGAACCGCTTTATATCGCGGCGACATGCCGGGGCGGCTTGAACATCTGCCGCTAGGTTTGCCGTCGCACACACAGAACGGCATATATGGGCTTTGCTCAGCCGACAGTATACACGCTCCACAGCGCGGCCAATTTCGGTCGTGTCTTAATACCCCGCAAATATACGCACTCCGCAGCGCGGCCAATTCGGTCGTGTCTTAACACCCCGCAAATATTCACACCGCATCACGTCCAGTACAGCCGCATTTAACATCCCGCAACATACAAGAAGACAGCGCATTAAGGTGGCCACCGTGAAACCATCGCCGACGAAGCCGAAGCCGAGGCCGATTACTTTCGGTGGATATCGGTAGCCGCCCCCATCCGCTTTCGCGCTGGCCGTTTAAGGGACGATTTGAGCCTTATCGGTTTACCTTCCAAAACAGGCCGTACTACGTATCGCACACCGCACCACGAGAGCGGCTATTTACACGCCTGGCTCTCCATCTTTTTGGTCCTTACGAGCCGTATCGGTATCGTATCCCACACCGCACCACGAGAGCGGTTATTTACACGCCTGGCTCTCCATAACTTGTTAAGCACATTAGATGCAGGGTTTTAAAAGCCACATTATAATTTTTCTTCGCAGAACTGTAAATGTGCCCTAATTTAACGTTAAACTGAACAAAAACTTTGTTTTTACATACATATATGTTGGATTTGAGGTTTGGAAGGCATGAAACAAAAAACTTCATAATTTTTTTAAAGATCATAACATAAAGGCTCATGCAATATGTGGCATTTTTACAAAATTTGCCTTAAAATTATGTTATCTTAATAATGAATAACAATTCCATGATGTTAAAGTCAAACTGCTCTAGAACAGTAACTGTTCGCCTCGATTTGTTGTAGTCTACCCAAAGAGTGGACAATTTTGATGTTAGCGTCTCCTGTTGGAAGCACAACAAATAGTAGCTATTTGTTAAGGATCTTTTCGTAGTTTTTGGCCGTTTAATTTAACCAAAATCCCCAAGTGGTCACCAACTCTTTGCGGAAATCGTGAGTTGCCCAACCAAGAAAAGACAACTTAGAGCTATCGAATAGTCCAGGTTATGTGCTTCAGCACTAAGTTCTTCCTGGCATCATTGTGATACTTGATTAGCAAAAATGTTCTTCAGTTGAAGGTTTTTGTCAGCGGCCGTAGCCTGCTGAATAGTGCGCAAGCTACCACTTTTGCCAAAAATTTACCCCGCATTACGTAACTTGGTGGTGCTCCTTTGAGAATTTCTAGAGTTCCATCGGCTAGAAGTGACCAGAGGCGGCAGAAATATTTTAACTGTTAGTTGACGCAATTTTTGCACGGTACTACTTGTTGAACTCCTGGGGTACCAAAACCTCCCCCTAATTTCTAGCGTGAAATCGGAAATTTTGCTCTTATTTACCCTGTTCCCACAAAAGCGAAACAAAACCAGTTTAGTGCTTAATTTTTAAAATGCATGTTTAGTCAATTTAAAGACCTTCTTGGATAATCTGTCGCCTAACAAACATTAGGATTGCATCTTAAACAATGAGATAACATTAGTTCAATATATTAATGAAAGTACTAGGTATTTCCTTACTACTAACTAGCAATGTGAATCAGATTTTTCAAAAAAGCCGAAAATCTACTTGAACTGATGATTTGTGGTGCGCTGTAGTATACTTGCACCCCTGTAGGACCTAACTTTTCAAGTTTCTAATTCGTTACACGCTGCTGTCAATGGTATTCAGAACACTGTTTAGTGTTGTCTTTTTGACGGCAATATACTTAGCGTTATACATTAATTGTATATGGATTCTACGGCTCACTGTTTTAAATGTCCACAACGATTTGTTGGATGGTTTCAATTCAATGATAACAATTTTTTGTATTCTGTTTAATAATATTGGCCTGATAGTTTTTTTTATAGAATCAGTTTATATCAAATGCTGAAGGAAACAGTTGCAGTTAAGTATGATATTAAAAGTTTTACAGTATAATTTATCTTTTTTATTAGATTTATTGAATTGGAAGCTATATTTATATTCATAAAAATATTTTTTACTATAGAACTATCTATTACCTTAAAAATCAATTATAGAGTATACTAATTATATGACCAATGATAAACAATCGGTTGTTTTTGGTCAAACAATATAATTTTTTAATTAGACCGATATTAATCGAATACATGATCCAATCAAAGAGGCTTTTCAGGTTTTAAAAAAATTATAGATGTAATATTTAGTAAAGACAAATGAGCTGAAACACTAAATATTGTCATTTATTCTAAGTCTAATGATGATTATATTAATTGGATTTAACATAGTGTCTGGAAAATTAGAACAACATCATACAAAAACAAACAAAGTTCTAAATTAGTAATTAAGATTTACTAATATGGTAGCTACAATGGTAGACAACAAATAAAATTTAAGCAGGAGTAAATCGGAATTAACTCCTTGCCGTTTTCTATGGAGAGAAAAATAATCATGGGAGAAGCCTCGATCGAAAAGCATCATTTTGAAAACGAATGGGGTTCTGATAACGCTTGCTCGGAATTTAGGGCTGGTCGAATACTGAAGGATCTTGGCATGAATATTTTCCATTAATTAAGTTTTTGAGAGTAAGCCCCACAAATGTGCTCAAAAGATGGTCATAAGCCTTCGACAACATTTTGACCCGCAACTTTCAAATGGTTTATTCAACTTACTTGGACCTTTGCCAGACAACTAAAAATGATCAATTACATAAACTAAAATTAGAGGTTTAATGTTCTTATCTACAACTGATCAGATAAATATAACGTCTCCTAGCAGTTTCTTCTTAAATGGTAAGGAATTATATCATTGGGCGTATTTTAAATTAAGCTATCGAACATACGCATACTTTTTTCTATCTTGTCCGGTTCGTCTGTGCCTGTGTATTTGTCTTTTACACTCTGTATCTTTCCAAATAGCACAACAGGTTTAAAGGCATCACCAAAAAAATATTGCTAACTTTAACCATCATCTTGAAACAAAACAGCAATTTCGTAAACCTTTAAATTCAGTAATTTTTTTCAGCTCTTAAAACTAGGGACAGACAAAGAAAATAAAGCGTATTGTATCTTCTTAAAGGCTTTGTTTGAAGACATTTTTGAACCTAGTCAGCCTTTAAAAACAAAGCTAATTTTATTTGACTTGTCGATTTAAAGAAGCTACTCTACTTATTAAAACCATAGACAGACTATTCCTGGATTCAGGCGCTATCTAAAAAAGAGTAACTACGGAAACATAAATTTTTCTCGGCTTTTGAAATTCAGAGGACCAACAAAATGTATTGTGCTATAAATATAAATGCTTTCTGTAAATATCTTTTTGAAACTCAAAAATTTTCATCCAAAAGTTTGGTTGCTAAGCACCACCAAAGTCTTGTGTCGGTTTCTGATTGTATTTTATCTTATCTCTCTTAAATATATTACTGCAAGTGCTAGAAAATATTGTAGGGCAAATCTTCTTTGGTTCGGTTTGTTTGAAAGTAGCTCGTTAGCTACTCTTCGTAACATAAAACCAAATGAATTTAAAATGTAATTTTTTGATTCTCGGCAGCAATCTTTCCCAAAAAATGTTTATGTATTTCATGGGTTAATGATAATCTCAAAAAATATACTTTCACTGTTAGTACTGTAGCACTGTTTGTGCAATAGCACTTTATATCCGAAAGATGCAGGTTATAATAAAAGTAGGTATTATCATTAGAGGAGGAATAGAGAGTGCGCAAAGTTTTGATATTTAACATTATAAATGGCATCTAACTAGGTGAATAATTCTTGAATACACAAAGACAAAGAAATAAAATATTAATATTATTTGTTAATCGCCACCTTACATATGAAAGTAAGCTACAACATTCTACTCCTTTTCAATGATTTGTATAAAATAAATAATGAAAAACCGCACCAACTAGTTTACGGCATGTGAAGGAAAACTCGTTTAATTGTAGCACAGCAACTTCATTAACGTGCAGATGTGTATGTACAAAACAGAAGCGCTGGGTTTTTGCACAAAACCTGCGTTGGTAATTAAATTGTGGTACGTATTTTATTCGGCTTTGACATTATCGTGCGCGCTCCAATAAAATAATTTCGGAATTGATTTATATCAGCACAAAATTATGGAGGCATAGAAAAAGCTAAAATGGGTTCCACTGTACCGAAGTTAATTAAATTAAAAGAGCGATGCAGCTCTGTTATAATTTTGAAACACGTGAAATGTTAATTTTGAAACAAACTCATCAAATTGCAATACTTGTAATGATTTAGTTATTATAACGAATTAATTTAATTTTGTTTTGTCGATTCCAATAAGAGGGTAGAGTGTAGCAACACAACAGAACGCAATAAATAATTAGTAAGCACAAAGTCGGTAATGTAAAGCTATTTAACAGTTCTTCCAACAAACAAAAGTTGCTTCGTTAACACAAACACAAAGCAACTAACTATGTAGGACTCGCACAAAAAGAAATCATTATGGTAATTATCAAAGGACATAGTTAATAAAAGTACGTTCAAACATAAAAATTTTTCACTAATAAATAATTACAGAACGCGCAACTAAATGAATTGCTCTACCAGTAACCATTTTATGTTAATGAGGACGTTTTCACTAGGCGAATCAGTTAAAACTTAAGGGCCAATAAGTATATATAAAAGCACGTAGCGTATAATTAAAGCATTTTCCATTATTGAAAGATTAGAATAACAAATTTACAGACACTTTTGTGTGAAGCTAAAACATTTGTCCGCAAAAACTAATCGGGCGCTTCAGAAGGCTTCATAAATGGAATATGAATAAAGGAACGATTTGGAGTCTGTTGAAATTAATTCATGTTTTGGAAAACCATGTGTAAAGTGCCGAAAACTGTTGAACGTGTGAGGTGAATGACAGTGACTCACATTAATTAATTAAAATCGAAAAATCAATTCTGTAGAAGCTTTCAAACTGATATTGGTAACAATATATTCCAAATAGCACAGATAAATGCTGGAGTGCCTCAAGGTAGCCTCCTAAACCCGATGTACTTACTCCACGCTTCTGACCTACCAATATTCAACAACACCATGGTAAGAACGTTTGCGAATACGATACAGCTGTTCTTACTTTCAACAACGATCCGTATACAGCATTGGTAATACTTCAACTTTATCTAAACCAAATTAAAAATTAGTTACGTAAGTGAATAACTAAGGCCAACGGAGACAAATTAGTACACACCACATACACAACAAAACATCTAACGTGCCCGCCAATCGTCTCAACAATACTCTCGTTTCAAACAAAGTGAAGTACCTGGAACTTCATCTTGACAGGTGTCTAATCTGGAAAACTCATATCACCAAAAAGTGCTAACAAATGGACACCAGACTAAAGGAGCTGTACTGGCTTATGGAAAGGAAATATCTTTTACCACTAGAGAATAAAACTCTATTGTACAAAAGTATAATACGCCCAATCTGGACATACGGATGCCAACTATGAGGATACGCCAGTAATTCTAACCTCGATATTATACAACGTTTTCAGTCAAAACCCTTCTAAATATGTCAAATGTGTTATGGTATGTGTCAAACTGCACACTATATGTAGACCTTGACATCCCATACGTAAAAAATGTCATCAAATAGTACGCTGTTAAACACCGAAACAATCTGGAAACTCAGAATTCAGAAGAATAAAGTCCGAAGATCAATTAGTATTCTTACCAAATATTAGCTTATAGAATGTAATATATTCTGACTGCTAATAAAGTTGAAATAAACAAAACAATAAATTAATTTTAATATGGACCAATATTTTAGTTATTGACAGCTTTATCAAAAGATTCGTATGCTTTATGTAGTAATACATAATAGTCATCGATACTTTTTCTACAAATACTATCAACACAATACTCTTAATCAAAACAAAACAAACCTTTCAATATCCGCATATACTAACATTGTGAATTTTGATATTAGTGCAAACATAACCACCTCTTTAATATACGCCATTGCAAACTACTTCAACACAAGAATATTAATAGGCAGTGCTAAGTAATACAATGGGGTTGAAATTACGATGGATGATAATATTCTTTGGCAAAAAATCACTGATAATAAAAGAAAACCATTAAGAGATTATGCGTTATTAATTAAAGTACACAGTACGGTTGAATCACCAAAGCACCCACCAATATTTTTAGAGTAATGAACTGCTAGGAAGTTATCGATAGTATAGCGCACATACTTACATACGAACAATATTGTAGTCGATCAATATCCATACTCCTGGCTGCTTCTGAAAATTTATCGCGGATTGTCTAGACTATATTATTATCCACCACATATTAGTAGTTACAATTTCAATCACTCTATAGCAAATAGCAAATGAAAGAATATTAGAGAGTATACAAGAAAAGGAAGGTTAATGAGAAAAATAAAAAAAAGAAATTTTATATTAATAGGACGTACCCTTAAAACATTCTTGTCTACTGCAAAAAATACAGGGTAAAAACATACAATACAAACTAAAACTACTATATATGCTCCAGATAACTAAAGATCTAGGATTCTTAAGCTACAAAAAAGAAGAAAATTAGGAAATACAGTGTTTGCCAGCACTGATTGCCAGACAAAAAAAACATTTTTTTATTTGTATATAAATACAAGCCTTAAAGACTAACAAGAACCTAATTTATAGGTTAATCTGCTAATTGAGATAGTACAGAGAGTTATAGATACAATAGGTGGGCGAATTTAAACTTTAATTATTTTTTATTTTTAATAATTATTTACAAAAAAACTACGCGATACGCGATCCTTTTTTCTTGCAGATTTTATAGACACACTTAGGCCAACTCTGAAATTAATGAGTTCTTGAGGCAATTTTTTCTAAGCCTTTTTCAGAGCTTTTAAAGCCACCTGTGTCTTGAGTTTTGACATTCTAAAGACGTCTTTCAAGATACCCCCAGATGAAATAATCCGTCGGACCAGGATCCGAACTCTTGGACATCCACTTATCTGGTACGATAAACTTTATCCGAGGTCTTGTCCATTCCATTGTCCACTTGGATGTCTGACTTAAAGCCGAATTCTGATGGAGGATAAAGTAACTGTTTGGATAGAGTCGCCGTGCATCTCTAGCCAAGAACTTCTTCAAAATTCAGTTACAATAGCATTTTATTTTGACTCTAAAATTCGGTTAACAACATAAAAATTAGTTGTGCCATTGTAAAACTATTACCCAGACCATAAATCCTTTTGAAAACGATTCTTTTCGGCAAAACTTTGCAAGTTTTGAATTCGTTTCGCTTTCCTTGACGTATTGAATTCTTCTGTGTCCTTTGACTCTAGCCAACCGAAACCAAGCCTTATCGCTTGTGATAACTTTTGGTTGTTCAGAATCTTATAAAGACCATATAATTTGGCCTTTTTTGGCAATGTTGGCTGCCCTCAAAATATGATCTTTTAGCTTAATTTTCTTCTTTTTGTTAAGAGTTTTGTTGATGTGACAGCTGTTGGTGGATTCTCTTTATTCGTCCAATTATCCAACTTTTTGAGGTCTTGATGTAAAATTTACGAAAAATCGAGCATTTCGGTATTAAAAAATCCTTTTTTGGCGTATTTTTGTCTCAATTCTTAATGTTGTGTTTTACTTACCTTGATTCATTGAGTTGAAGTGATAAATTATCTTTTATTTTTAAGTTCGGGTTCACCTTTGCGACGTTTCCTTGTTTTTATTTAAATTTTTTTTGAGATATTACAATTTATATATACATAATTAAAGTATGAATTATTGTATCCATAACCCTCTGTAGAATTTTTGTTCAGCAGTTGTATAGTTTTTGTTCTGGATCATCCCAATAATTGTGCTTTGTATGTTCATACAGGTTCTAATACCTGCTTTTAAATCAGCAATTTGATTTTGACTTTCGCCCCATTGTTTGCCTTAATGTTTTCTACCATCACATACATATTATAGACAGAGCTCTTCTGTTGCCGTTTATTTCCTAGTTCTTTGTCCCGACTTTTGTTAATTAGGTCTATGCTTTTCAATAATTGTTGCAGTAAGTGTTTTGTCTTTTCATTTCCTACTATTTTAGATTTGTTATTTAAATTTTTTTTACTGCTTATGATGGATAAGTATGTAGTTTCCTACTGTAGTACTTGCAGTATCTACACGCATTGCTCTTGCTTCTTTACTTAGTAATTTCCTAGTTGGTACATTACCGTTATTAGCTTTGTTTTGTACACTTGCCTATTCCCAAGGGTCATTTGCTGCTTTAATGTCTACACAATTTGTGCATTTTGACTTATTCTATTCAGGTCTATTGCAATATACTGCACACTTAGCGCATTTTCCCTTATTTTGCAATATTTTTTTCAATAAGTATACATAATATATTTGTTTTTAAGATAAAAGTTTAGATATATTTTAAAAAATAGTAGATACATAATGAATAAAGTTACACATGATACCGTAACTGATGTAACTAATAGGTAAAATAAATTTAAACAATATGATCAAAGGTACAGTTAGATATTTTTATTGTACCCGAAAAATTAAATACAACAATATTTAGCAATAAAACAGAATAAATCCTATTCTCCACCACATCTTCAACATTACCCACTCTAACATATAGCAGTCCAAAGCAGAAAACACAACACTAGAGAATATCAATGACTTGCTGGTGGTTCATAAAAGACAAAAAATAACCAAACCAACCACACAAATAACTGTTCACTGCTAGGCAATGTACTTTATGTGCAGAACAAAGAAGACAATAGCTAATGGGATACGAACAATAATCCAAGTTCATCTAATGACCCTCACACTCTTAAAACTTCTAAACCACTACCGATCTATATATTGTATTACAAACTTCAATAACATGGTTGAAATCTCAGCTAAAGTAACCGAACAGCATTATTATAGTAAGTCTGGCCAACAATACTGTTTAAATAAATTCTTTAACCTCAGATACAAACAGAAAATGATAAAACACCTACCAGAAAAAAGGTTCTTTATTAAATTTGCTAATCGGAAGATGAACGAGCATATGGGGTTGTTCTAATAAATATGCAACACAGTATTAATTAAAGACAAAATGTAAACTAAAGAAACCACAAGTTGAGCCTCTAAATAAAAAAGAAGATATTTTTTAGTGCACATGTTGCCAAATATACAGCGATTCAATAGTATACTGTACCAGATACTGTAGCTAGGTAAAATGTGATAATGGCTCATTTCCGAAAACGTTAAATTCAGAACACTGCAGCATAATATACCTTATGCAACAGTGGTTACCCTGTCAATTACAAAGACTGCTCCACCTACGAAAACTTAATAAACGCCAGGAACAAAACTCTTGGTACCAATCAGCAATCTTGAAACCCAAATTAAGTCCTTGCAGCACTAAGGCACTGCTAAAACATACTCAAGTGTAGTATCACAACAAATTCATAACGACATTGATAATAATTCTCAAACAAACTTAGGAGGTGAGGTAACTGCTCTTCTCACTAAATTTAACACTTTGTTCGCTTAACTGATAAATCAAAATTAAAATATTTTAAACCTGATGTCGTCTGTCGTTAATAAATGAGATCATAATGGCTATTACATTACAAATCGCCACATAGAAATCAACTGAGTTACTAAACCACAAAAACGCATTTTTAAACATTAATAAAATTGGTGATATTCTCATTTCAGAAATTAACTTTAAAGAGCAAATCACATTTCCAATTTATTACCAGGAACTAGAACTGGAACTTTAAAAACACACATTGTGGTCTAAGACTCGTCGAGACAAAAGGCTGACACCTCCTAAGAACTATAACCGACTATAATTACGGTTTTTCCTCTAAAGACGAGCCAATGTATTAGCCAACAGATAAAGTTCCAGATCTATTAGATTTCTTTATAACACATGGTATATTTACCAACTATACTAGAGTCAAGTCAAATCATTATATGTTGTCTGGCCATTTATCAATTATGACACTAAACAATTATGTAATTAAAAAAGAAGTGATTTATACTTCAACGAATAAGAGAACAAATTAAAATACATTTTAAAACATTATTAAGAAAACATAATTCTATAGTTGCGAACAAACAACCAATAAACCTCGATACTATCTCACCAATCCTATCCAGTAAGTTGCGTGGGAGTCTACGCCTAATTCAAACAAAGATTTACCCAAAAGTCACAACATATAGCTATATGTAAGAGAATTAGTGATTTGGAACATAATTTACAACATACTAACTTGGTTAACTTGTTAAAGCAACTATGCAAGAACACAAAAATAATGCGCCCCAAAACTACATTACTAAACCCAAGTAAAGAAATCGCTCCAACTAGAGCGCAATTAAAAAACTTAAAACATCTTTGGCTCACATTCCGCCAATTTTGAGCAAAGATAGTACGTGGGCTAGTTCAAATAAACAAAAGACATACCTACAAATATTTGTACACTGAAGCATTTATAGATGTGGTACGTGAAATATAACACGTTATAAAATGTTTTCTTTAAATAAAGCAAAACATAAAATCAACACGTTGAAGTAGTTAACAGCTCTATGACATTAGTGAATGAGGAACTATGTATCGAAGATGTTTCCTAAAAAGTCTATCGTATTAATTACAACAAAGCAAGGGCTGCTATATCATCTTTTGAAGCATGCTCATATATTAAAAGTACTAAAACCTAGCAAACCACCTGATCAAAAAACGGCATATAGATCGATTAGTTTAATTCCCATATTAAGTAAGGTATTCGAAAACCTGTTACTAAAAGAATGAGAAAAGACGTAAAAAAGGTCAGCAGTAATACATTGACATCATTTTGGATTCTGCTATAATATATAATAATATAAATAATATACTTAAAGGCTTAAAATAGAAGATACATTGGTGTCTCACAGAACAGTGTCTTGGAGCCGATCCTGTACCTCCTGTTTACGTTTGACATATTAGAGACAGACCTTAACTAGTACCTTCGCAGGCGATACGACTATTATATCCTTTCATAAAAATTCAAATACAGCCAGCAAACGCTTCCAAGTACGTTTAAGACTTGTCAGTGAATGGTTAAATCGATGGTAAGTTAAGGTCAATCAAACCAAATCCACGTAAGTTATTTTTAACATAAAAACCACCATTTGTCCGCCGACTAACATTGATGGTACTCTCATCTCTGTAAAGAATAAAATAACATACTTTGGACTTCAGCTGGTCTAGAGATGTATTGGTTGCTTGGTAGCAGATCAAAGTGCTTCTATACAAAATGATTTTAAAACCAATATGGATATACAACCTTGAAATGTGAGCATTTGCTAAAACATCTAGTATTAGCATTATCCAGCGGTTTACGTCTAGGATCCTACGTTCAACAATCCACGTAACAATAACATCAATGAATGGCTGTCTCCTTCAATGTCTTACACTCGAATAACCCATTTAGTTGATATTCCTCTAGAGTAAATATGAATTTCAAATGAGGTCAGTTGTTATTTGACTTTTGAGGAATATGCACTCTCGTGCCCGTACTCTAATATTTTAGAAAGTTCTAAGTGCCATACGTTGATAAGTGTATCTAGGGTCAACAGTTTGTTTGATGACATTAAAACTACGCATATCTTCGTTGTATTACCTAAAATAATACGTACAATTCCATATTTATTATAAATAAATGCCGACCTATGTTTCCAACTGGAAGCGGGTATAGGCTCGGGTGTTAACGGAATATACTCAAAATCAATCTATACTGCCTCCCTCCAACATAATCATTCCTAATACATCTCAATATCCGCAAACAATGGAAGGCATAACACATCAACAAACAGCCAAAGTAGCAAACACTGACAAACGACAAAACACACAGGATGATGAAGAACCTGATCTTTCAAACCTGAGCGATAATGACAGTTGAAAAAAGCACCCATGGCAAACGTCAAAGAAAAGGAAAAGAACTTCCAACATAAAATACAATATACAAGTTAGCCCTATCATTATTGAATACTTTCACAAATTAGAAACGATACCAGCACTGCTGCCCGCCTGTTTCCAAATCTCCTTCAATATACATCTATGAAATAAACAACTATGAAGAAATGATTGCTAACCTCACCGCAGTCATAGAACAAGAGCAGTTCTGTACTACATCTCTGGCGAACTTAAGACTTACCTCAGCGATGAGAATATAATACATCACATATACCAATTCAAGCATATAGAGTATCAAAACTGCTGCTACCATTTTTTATGGTCGACCTAGAGCTCAAAGACAATAACAAAGAGATCTTTGAAGCACAATACTTAAGCAACATAAAGGTGTCGATTAAACCGGCTAGGAAAAAAAACACCATGCAGCAATGTCTACGCTGTCGACACTATGGCCACACTAAAACCTACTGCACTAAACCATTCGAATGTGTTAAATGCGGTGGAATACACAATACGACTGCATGTAACCCCCCCCCCCCCCCAAACATCACAGCCAGGTGTGCATTATGCTAAGGAAGCCATCCCGCAAACTACAAAGGCTGCATGGTATACAAGAACTTACACAGGTCCAGAAACGCCTTGTTCAAAGCTCAGCAATTTATGTCCACAACAGTGGCCACCAAACACAAATGGCTTTTCCCCATTAAATACTATTATAACAACTCAAACAACAAAACTATAAACATTCCTCCAAAGAAAGCAACTTTACCAGCAAAAACTTATAGAAAAAAACTAATAACGTCGAAAAGAAACTTAAATGAAACACTTATTACTTTTTTTGTAGAATTTAGAACGATGCTGCTCTCTGGAAGGCCAATAGTGTAAGCAATCGCATCTCAGAAGATATAACTTTCTCACAACTCGAAAGTATCGACATTTTACTGATTTCCAAAACGGCAATTAAAATTCCACATTACACAATCTATTTCTTCAAACTCCCGGATGGTACAGCTTATGCTGTAATCGTTAAAACTTTAATTGCTCACTATGAACTGGATCCCTATATAACAAACAAAATTCAAAGTGCAAAAATTACAGTACAAGTACTAAGGTACCTTTGGATAATTGCAGCCGTTTATAGCCCACCAAGGCACTCCATTTACACTGAGAAATGCGAAAACTTCTTCCAAACACTAGGCACGTTTATTACCGAAGACGATTGGAACTCAAAACATGTAGCCTAGGGCTCAAGAATCACCACCACAAAAGTTCGTAACTTTCTTGGGGCAATTCAGAATCACAACTATTATTATCTTTCAACCAGCGAGCCAACCTGCTGACCTAGCGAATACTTACTGCCAAGCAGAATCTAGCTATGACTAATCCTCTGACTACACTCCAATCATCGTAATAATCAGCTGAACAATCATTAAAAAAGAATACCCTCTAAAGCTTTGCACTAAACACACTAATTGGAACTATTTTCGAAGTCAGTTAGAACAAAGGATGAATCTCATCAAACATCAGAATAAAATATGCACACGATCTTGATGAAGCTACTTAGTATCTGACCACGATAGTACAGAAAGCTGTATGGAATGCCACCCCGGTTACAATCAACGCTACATCCACACTAAATAACATTCCCAGATATATCCAAGATCTCAAAACTGAAAAACGTGGGGGAAGACAACAATGTCAAAGATCTAGAGATAAGCAGGACAAAGATTCCTATAACAGACTTACCCACCAGATGCATGAAACCTTAGCAGAAGTCCCCAATGAAACTTTTAGGCAACACCTCACAAATCTTTCACCCGATGACAACTCCATATGGAATTCCTCCTATTACAAATCCAGACGGTACATCGTCAATATCTGACTCGGAAAAAGCAACTACATTTGCATATCTTTCAAAGATCTTTACAACACTAACTCACAATGATGACAGCGATAGAGAAATTAAATCACTCCTTGATGTGCCGTGTCAACAAATTAAAGACACCGTAAAGTACCAAACAACTATACATCAAAACCACCGAATTGTCACCTATGTAATGAAAAGTCTTGAGAACAAGGAAATTTGTGCATCTTCAAAGACACCTCAACTCTTTACACGATTGGTTCCTTAAGTGGAAAATTACAGTTATCGCCGACAAATTTGCATAAGTAATTTTTACCACCAAACGAATCGAATGTCCACAATCCCACTAAAAGCAGGTAAAATATCTTGGCTTACACCTCGACCATAAACTCACTTGAAGTGCACATATCAAAGCAAATCGGAATCATCTAGATCTAAAACCAAGAAAATGACTTGGTTACTTGGAAGACGCTCTCAATTACCCCTGTCAAACGAAACACTACTTTATAAAATCATTTTGAATTCAGTTTGGACCTATAGAATCTAAGACTGCGCTAAACTATCGCACACCAAAATTTTACAGCGGTTCCAATTCAAGACTCTTCGAACGTTAGCAAACACCTGCTAGTATGTTTCTAATGACATTCTTCACACTGACCTGATGATCCCCTACGTAGTTAACAAAGCCAATCTTTTTGGATACCCCAATTCGCTCATCGAACAATTCGCCCTGATGTTACAAGACGGCTAAAGTGAACCTGACCATTCGATCTTCTACAGCAGTCCAACCAGGATTGAAGTCATCTATACCGGAAGGTTATCACCGGCTAACACTCCCCTCATATCATTTACTTAATACTCATATCTTGTAAAGAGTAGATTGTAAACTTGCAAACAGTAAAAAAATTGTCAGTTAATTAAATTTTTAATTTATTACAAAATTAAATAAGGTGAAACAGACGTATTTTATTTAAGAAAACGAAAAGCGATATGAGCCCTCACTACAATTAATCTTAAATATTGATAAAATTTAAAATTTAATTAAAAACAATTCAATAACCAGAAAAATAGTAATCAGTATTAGAGTCATCTCTGTTGGGATAACTTTTAATACAAAATAAAACGCCATTATCCTATATCTTTTACTAATCGCAGTTTCAGTTAATAACATAAAGGTTAGTAGTGCTATATATTAAAGAAGCTGCTACAAAGCCGTATATACGAAAGGCAATTTTGCAGCATCCCGGTTTCCCTGGTGTTGTGTCTATACAAAGACTTTTTTATAGAAGCTTGATAGCAGATATTAAGAGGGAAACGTTATCAGCGAACGCACCGGCGCGGAAAAAGGCCAATCCTTGAACCAAAATGTGTTTAATGCGCTCTTCCGACCGAGTGGAAATGCTTCCCCGGCTGCCCCCACACCTGCCTTCCGTCTATTTTCCGCGAGTGCAACCGACCCGGCCAGAAATAGATACTTTACGTTTATGTGCGCTGCTTGCTGGCGGAAAAGGTATGGAGACGATAACGGCGGCCGTTGCGGGCGGCAAATCGCCAATTTGGGAAAACAAGATGTTTCCGCGGGCGTCCGGTTACTTTTGCAAAATACTTTATGGACACGGCCCTTATTAGGTCGCCAAGTCGTGCGACTGAACTTTAAACGCCGGTTTTGATTCTGCTGTATTGATCGCGGAACAGGCTGACATTTCAAAACCGACACTATTAGTGGAGCAACTTTACGATCGTTGGATTGCTTCTCGCTTTGTTCTCTTTTCATTTCAATTTTTGAGTGCCGATGCTACTTACTTTTCATGTTATCTGTATTATTTATATTGTCTTTATGTCATCTCTATTGACAGTTTCATTTTCTGTTTATCCTATTACCTGTTATTGGTATTATGCATATTATATAGAGGGTCGTCGAGATACATAATGAAAGTAACATTAAAATCTAAGAAAATTTAAATTAATTTACTTGAAACTTAGCACAGTTAAAGTCAGTGGCTGCAACCCTCTCTAGCCGCGACCTAAATCTATTGCAGTACAGGACAACTTCCTCTTTATTCATGTGTTATTACCTCCATGATGGAGACTCTTAAGCTATCCTTGGTGTTATGATGACTCTTATTGACCCTTACCTCAACTAAGTCGGGACCTTGCTTTATGGGATGGAGCAGTTTTGCATCTTTAAACCTTCCTCAAAGAAGTAGGGCTCTATCACATCCCCCTCGCTGCTCACAAGCTTTATAATCATCACAGAGGAGCAAAACATTGCATGCATGACTGTGCAGACACTTCAGAGGCATTTTGGCAGATCCAACTGTCATTTTAGTAATTCATTTTTCTGGGTTAAAGTTTTTTGCCCGAAAAGAATTTTAGGAGGCCAGAGCTGTCGCCCTTGATGTCGTTCAGCAGTGCTTGGGCCTTTAACTTTCTATTCATCTTGTTGTTCTCAGTGAGGAGTTGGCGGTTCCACAGGATGATAAGTAGTGTAGGCCCTTATGCACTGCTAGGCTAACCATCGACCTCCCTATGTCTATTACTTTTGTCAGGTTTGTCATGCTTTCGATCAATTTTTTCTGACAGTAGTTACCCCCTTCTAGTGATCAAAATTCCTTATACTTCTTGGCTACGTGATAATCAAATGCATCGAATCAAAAAATGAACATTTAGTGTACACTTTGTAAAAGAAGTTCCAAACATTTTTCGTCGGTGTTTAAACTGGCTATGAAGGAGTTTCCAGTTTCTTTAAAATGTTACGTGGTCGAGAGTTATCTTGTTAAACGATTGCTTGCAGCACCTTCTGAAGGGAAGGAAGTATTATGAGCTGTAAGACAGCGTCGATGAAAATATGACTGATAAAATTGCCTCTAACTCTGACTAGAAATTATCTGCTATTGTAACCTGCTCTGTATACCATAATACTCACAGTTGGTGTGCCTCATACAAATGCAATCTTCTTTTTTCTTTCTCCGCGTCTACGACATATTAATATCTAACCATTGTTTAAGTTCCAAGAAATCTGGATTTACCAGAAAAGACAATTCTACTTTATTATTGTACCTACAGACACTTTTCCACTTCTTATCTTTGTTGGCAGTGTACAAAAGTCAATGGTTGTCGCAAGAAAAAACGTAGTGTTGTTAGTCCCATTGAAAAATGTTGACAACAGTCTAATGGTCTGCTATTGTTACGCTAGGGCATTTAAAGTAATGCTACTATCTGCAGTCGTAAGCCTTTAAAGATGAGGATTCTCTTGGTTAGTTGTACTGCGTACTCCAGTCATTACAAATGAGTTCCTTATTTGAACCGCTGATTTTATATTTGCACCACAGGACTACTACGGCGATCAATTCTTCAACTTATTTCTCGTAAGGAAGCACTTATTTCATGTAAGGCAACAATGCGTTGCCTTTTATATTTGCTAACTAGTCGATGACGAGGCATTTTTGCAATGTGTAAATTACGCATGTTAAATCTGAATGGCTGAAAACACTTATTTATTTTCGATAGACATTAACATATAGTTACCAAACTTTAATCATTGTCTGATTATAATGTGCCTAATTTAATGTAAAAATTTCAATGCAATATGAAAACATTCTTTAATGTTGCTGAAATTTCAATAGCCAGTAGTGTACATCGTTGTTTATTGTTTTAATTAAACATAAAAATCCAATAATAGAAGCATTTTATCTGCTTCAGCCATATTGATGACTTGGTTCTGCAGGTAATAATAGTCTGACCAATTTTTAGTTTTATTATTTTTATGAATTGCGACTACGATTCACAAATGTATTGCTCTATCGTATAAAGAAAATCGATTTACCCCGCACAATGGTAGCTTTAGGAAATTTCTCCCAATTTAGTAAGCTAGCGCTCGACTATTTGTCTTCTTTAAGTTCTTAGTCCGCTTTCGCACCACCGAATCGCGTATTCCTCATACATCTCATACTATTAACGATAAGTTTTTACCGATTCATATTTCCTAAATATACACTCCGCGTTTAATCTGTGAAAAAAATGAATTGTTTTAAATTTTTAATCATGGAGAACTAAGATAATAAATTGTAATTCTGCAATGGCGTATTTATATATGGCGTGGCTACTGATCAAGAACTTAGCACTTATACTCAATGCTGTAACGGCAACATATGCAAACAAACCACGTTTTACTATCGAAAATTACAAATTATTGTGTTGGATTTGCGTTTGTGACTAGATATTCTTAAATTCTGTTAGATGTTGTAGTAACAAGCTGATTTTTATCTTGCCATTTTTTAATGAAGAACAAACATACGAGTTTTGGAAAAGGAGAGAGTTTGAACTGCAACAAAAAACATTCCAAATGTTTATTTTGGTTAGATTTCTGTTATAATAGCAGTGAAGAAGTAGATTAACAAAAATGGTAATCTTAATATAGACGTTCCACGATGCTCTAGATGATCTTTTGGTATTGTTGATGACGTTCTTCACACCTTAATACAGGGTTATCAAGGTACATCCGGAAAATAAATAAGCAATACAAATAACATTAAAATATAAACAAAATTAAATTTAATCGCGTAAAACTGAGCACAATTAAAGTATTAAAATTTATGTTATTTAATATAGCCTACATTAGCGATGGAAGTTCCTAAACTGCCTTTGGTATCTCTTATTGACCTTCGCCTTGACCACACCCTACGCGTAGTAGTGAAGGCGATTTTAGTCGGGATAAAGAGTGGCCACAAGTCGGGGGACTAGTGGTAATACAAATTGGTGCACAATCGTACCTGGGCCTTTATGAAAATGTGGTTTGGTTGGAATACGTACTGCCACAACCGTCTCCAACCCGTTTATGAAACCGTCGATAGTAACTTTCAGACCTTCCTCAAAGAAGTGAGGCACCATAACATTTACTTAGCTGCTTACAAACTAACATCATCACAGAGGAAGGAAACTTTGTAGGAATGATTGTAGACACTTCGGAGGCATCTTGCAAATCTAACCGTCATTTTGCCGCAAATGAAATTTCTTTTCTGAAAAGAATATCGAGAAGCCAGCGCTGCTATGCCGCATGTCGTTTAATAGCGCTTGCGCTTTCAACTTCTTATCTATTTTGTTTTTTTCAATGAACATTTGGCGGTTCTTCAGAACAAAAAACTTGTAGTGTACGTTTTTGTTCTGCGCAGGATTCTGATCGATCTTCTCTTGGGATTAAGATCACTCGTTGTGAATTGTAATGTCACCAGTTACCCTCTCTTAGGGTTTTTATAGTCAAACCACGTAATAGTTTTTCAATGCAAAGTTGTGGTTATATTTTTGACTAATTTTATCAAATACCATAGGTTGTTGGTTATGCGAAGCTAACTTGTGTTACATAATAGGGGATTGCGCTCGCGTATAAAAAGGCCTTTCGGGTTTCCCCATAATGCCACCTGAAAACTTTCAGATTTGCCTCGACAACTCCGTAGGAGATAACCCAACAATTACAATTAAAGCGACTTCTGGAAACTTTAATATTATTAAGCCATGTGCAACTCGTTTTTGAAAGAAATTTGGAATAACCATCAAGTTCGATACATTAGTACCTCCTTTCATGGATGATGATAAGTATTACAACATTTCAGTGACCATATTTCTGATTTAATGTCACGAAAATGTCGTTTGTGGATGTAGCGTGATAAAATTTTGATTCTATACAATAACATACAACTGGAAAAAACTGAAAATAAGCAGATAAAAAAAAAACTTACCGCAAGCTTGCTAGGTAGTATCGGGGAAAAATCTTATTTTCCAAATGCTTCTATCTTGCATAATAATTACTGGAATAAGTATTGTGAATAGATCGCTACATTTTTAGAGGAAATTTACGAAAAAATTTGTTTTTGGCCAAAAACAGTGTTTTATTTAATCATAGCAACGCGTAACTGGTAAAATGCAACGAATAATACAACAATGAACAATGAAAATCCTACAGTAGCTGTCGTATTCCCCAAACCTTATTCTTTCCTATTTTTGCAGAACCGTTTGAATAGTTGACAGTTGTCGTACCAAAGTAACGCAGTTTTACGGTTTGTATTTTTAATGTTCTCAGTTCAGGTACAGATGTTTACAAGCATCCAATAAATAGTTGTAAAAGAGTATTTAAATGTAACTACGTATAAATAAAAATATTGGAATAAATAAGAATGAATACCACAGGTATATTACAAAATGTAAATCTTTGTAAAAATATTAGAAATAGTTTTGAGGGTATGTCTTAGTTGTCTTTTAGTGAACGTTTTAAGATATTTATTGTTTCTCTATATTTTACAATATTAGTGACAACATTATTATTGCTTATCTCGAGTAGGACATCATATAATTTCTAAGTTGAACTGGTCTAAAATATTTTTAAGGTAAGTACGTCAAAATAAAAAAAAAACAAAAGTAAGGAACAAACTTGAACTTCCATATAAATGGCTGTTCTCCTTTAAAGGAAATAACAAAGAGATGCAACGTTCTAAAGGCAACGCTAAAGCAGAGAGTTAACGACAGAAATAAAAATGTTTATAGTACCACAAAAGATTTGGCCGTAATATTGACTTTTTGTAAGAAGTAAAAGAAAATATAGTAAGCTGCATCCCCAAATCAGAAAAATTGTTTATTTAACATTTTGAGAAATTATTTGAACTTGTTTATGACATTGCATGGAATTAAAAATGGATGAGCTGCAAAAAATTAGAACAGTTTTATGTCTTGTCACAAAGAATTGTCACTTTGAGAATCACGTTGCTAATCTGAAGCTTTGTATAACGAGCACGATTTCGGTCCACCTGTCGTATACATCAGCTAAATATGTTTATAACTGAAAAATGTGATATGCTAGTCATTATTTTAAAGCAATTTTTCTTAAGATGCTTTTTTCGTACTTAAAACTATTGATACTATTAGATTTCTTTCTGTTTGCGATTTGTTTGTATAGCAAATATATTACATTTTTACTTACCAGTATATTAACGAGAATAATTATTATTAGCATATTTTTAGAAAAAAAATTAATTTTAGTACACATTAAAGTTAAAAGAGAGATTTAGAATCAAGTAAATAAATTGACTAATCGGGAGACAATTCTAACCATCCCTATCAAATAAACTATTCTGATATAAAACCCGCAACCAACTACGGAGCTGTGCAAAGACCTCTCATAGCAAAACTTTGGAAGAATGACAGTAAAAGGTTTTAATAATATGCATAAATGCTCTATTATACGTTATAAATAAAATTCTGACATAAAGCCAGTAAAGTCCACTTAGAAATTTTCAGTTCTTAATGTCCTACATAATACAGCCGTAATTAAGTCTGCTAATATTGTTACTAATGAGATTAAAAAACACAGAGAGTTTATACTAAGGGAAATTATAAAAATTCAATGAAAAACTCAAAAATACGAAGTAATCCTGTAGTAAAAAATTATGACCACTTTTAGCATGCAATGTATTTTCTCTACCCCTACCAAATTTGAGAGCAATAATTGATAGGTTTGTGATTTCTAAAGTTTCTATACATTGTCTGGACAACTTTATGTGGGCAAATCTGTCAAACCAAAATAAACGAGTTGTCATTAGACATAGCTAATATATTACGTGGCCAAATTTCCAAAAAATCAAATGATTTAAAACATAATTGTGGCTGCATAATATGGCCACACGCAACACAACAAAACTACAAAACTATATTGTGTTTTATAGATTAATCGTAAACTTATATTGGAACCAATTGACATTTGTAAGACTGGGTGGAGGAAGTTCAAATGATATTGAGATTCTGTGAGGGATAGGACAGGGTTGTGTTCTATCCCCGCTGATTTTTAACATATATTTAGAGTATCTCTTTAGAGAAATGCATGAAGGGATTTTACTGATTGGTAAAAGAGTAAGCAATATTAGATATGCCGACGATAGTTATTTTCGCAAACAACATAGAATGACTACAATACCTCATGGACAGAGTAACGGAAGTAAGTAAACAAAATTAATGATCATTAGTAAAAGCAACCAAATCCAACAACGACTAATAAAGAATGAAAATCCTTTTGAGAGGGTCAATAGATGTTACGACTCTTAAAGTTCAGTGGGACAACTCAAAAAATAGGATTTTTTATTGAGAAGAGCAACATTTAATAGTATTCACTCAATATTTAAAAGTCATCATTTGGCCATAGCCCTAAAGATACGATTATTACGTTGTTATGTGCTTTTCATACTACTATATGGAGTGGAACTCTAATAGAAACCACAAGTAAATAACTAGAACTCTTTGAGATGTGGCTGTATCGAAGAATTTTGAGAGTTTCCTGGACAGAACACATTACAAACATTGAGATTTTCAGAAAAAATGCAAAAGAAGACAAAACTATTAAATACAGTAAAAACCCTAAAATATATGGGCTATATTATGCTAAATGCCAATATATAACAGCTTGTACAAAATATACTGCAGAAAAAGTATTTGTAAGGATGATATCATGGTTTAAAAATTTGAGAACATGGTTCAGCAAGGACGCAATTCAGAACCGTAGTCAACAAATTATTAGAGGTCGGTATCCGGATTGGATAGGAACCTTATGAAGAAAAAGATGTTTATAATAATATAGCAGCTTACATAATTTACTCACAAAATTTTAATAGTATATAAATACACCCAGCGAGGGCATCTGTAGTGCTTCTACGGGTAACAGTATAGCTTATATAGTACGCGTTTAATTTACCGTAAGGTTGTGGTGAAAGACCGCGCCGCGCGTGATAAGAATTCAGGTGTCCGAGCCGATAACGTTTATTTACGTACGCATAAACATAAACTCGACATGAATCTAGAAAATATTATTACTAACACACCAAATGAGTATTTACTCAAACAACAAAATGAAGCGCTGTTTCAGGAAAATTATAAGAGAAGTCAAAGAGAACAACAGTTATATGCACAATGGCAATACGCGGTTAACGGATGGAATTCCGTAGGCGGTATGCTGCAAAGCTAATAATAAAAATAATAGCTTGAAATATTAATTGCAGACTTGCAAAACAAATTGATGAACTCAAAAGAATGTGATTCAGGGACAAATTACAACACCTGGTGGAATAGATACGAGAGTAATGATACCAGGGACATCAAGACAACTTCTCAATTACCCCGGCAAGAATATGGCACGGACGAAGAAGAGCTTGCTAAAGAAACGGAATGGATCAGGGTAAAACATAACTACAAGAAGCGTAAGATAAATACTACACCCGACAAGGAAACCCCCAAAAACGCAAGAAAAACAACTACAATTAAAAAGAAAAATCTCCACCACCTATCATAATACATGAAATAAAATCATATGAAAAATTATATGAGCTACTGATAACAAAAATAAAGGAAAATGATTTCCAAATTAAACTCACTGGCAACACGAGTGCAAAAGTTAATTGCACCAACTCAGACTGTTACAGAGCAGTGGTAAAACTAATGAGTGAAGAGGAAATAAGCTTTCACACATACGAAAATAAGCAAAGTAGGCCAATAAGGGTTATAGCAAAAACCTGCATAGTTCTTACAACACAGAAAGCATCAAAATTTTCTGTTAAAGGGGTTTTAACATTATGGCAGTTAACAATAAAATGTCGTGGAAAGAAAAACACCGTTAAATATGTTTATGTTAACATTTGATAATAACGAAGATATTGAAAAATATATAAGATTACGCGAATTTTAGGTAGTAAGGTTGAAATAGTTCCGGTAAAGGGTCAAAATTAATTCCCCAATGCAAAAAGTGCCAAGCATTTGGGCACACACAGAAATTTTGTGCAAAAGAACCAAGATGCGTTAAATGTGCTGGCAAACATAATACAGTTAATTGTAAAAATTGGAGAATCAGAAACCAAAATGTGTGAACTGTGGGGAGGAACACCCTGCTAACTATCGAGGTTGTGTAGTTGCAAAGAACTACAAAACTCAAAAATAAAAACTATTATAAAGCTACACCAAAATCGATAACCAGAAAAGAACATACAAAACGTACAAACGAAAAATGTACAAATAACTAATCAAGAGAAACCAACTTATGCCTCTATGGCTACAAACAGGACAAACAGTCAAATAAAACTAAAACCTCAGGAAAATAATGCTGACCAAACATTACAGCTTATACTTAAAAAATTACACAAATGGAGAATTCATTCCTGAATATGGAACAGAAAATTAAAAACTTGAAGGAAGTAATAAAAAAACTTCCACGAAAACTGAAAGAAACCAAAATGACTAACACACTTAAAATTATGTGTTGGAATGCAAACGGATTGTAACCATCAACAAGAGCTACAAGCAATCCTTGATATAAATAAGATAGATGTGTGTCTGATATCAGAAACGCACTTTACCAAACAATCATTTATTAAATTTAGAGGTTATAAAGTGTACTGCACAAATCATCCAGGAAACGAAGCCAAAGGTGGAAGTGCGGTAATAATCAAAGAAAATATACAACACTTTGAAGAAATTAAATTTGAAGCAGAGGACATCCAGGCCACAGCGGTGAGTGTTACAACTAAGAATATCGGTATCACTGTAGTCAGTTTATATAGCCCTCCAAAACACAAAATCAAATTTGAAAGATATGAACAATTATTCAAAACCATAGGAAATCGATTTATCATAGGCGGTGACTACAACGCAAAACACACGCACTGGGGATCGAGGCTGATTACAACTAGAGGAAGAGAACTGCTAAAATCTGTTCAAGCATATGGATGTGAAACTATCTCAACAGGCAAACCTACATACTGGCCAACAGATCCAGAAAAGGTTCCAGATCTGCTAGATTTCTATATCATCAAAAATATATCAAGCAATTACATGCAAATAGAAGATAACTTTGAATTGAGCTCGGATCACTCATCGATTGTACTGACGCTAAGCGAACATATTATCTCAAAGTCAAACAATCCTGGACTAGCTAACAAAAGACTGACTGGGAAAGTTTTAGAGCAACATTAGAAGAAAGAATTAATCTGGCAGTCCCACTACAAACAGAAGAACAGCTAGACTTTGAGGTGGAAAAGCTGGTTAAAGAAATTCAGTACTCTGCGTGGCAAAACACCCCAGAAATCAAAAGAAGACTGAAAGGTCATAACTATCCTAAAGAAATTTTGGAACTAATATCAGAAAAAGGAAAGCGAGGAAGAGATGGCATCAGACCAGAGCTCAGCAAGATAAAACTAGATTGAATAATCTTACATCTCAGCTAAGAAATGAAATTAAGCAGTTAAAAATGATACCATCAGTGAACATCTGCGTGGCCTTACTAATGATTCTAGTACTGAATATTCTTTATGGAAAACCACTAAGAATCTAAAAGACCTATTATGCAAATACCTCCGATCAAAAATGAGGACGGAGCTGGGCCAGAAGTAATGAACAAAAGCTGCAAGATTTGCCGACAATCTCGAAAAGATATTTCAACCCAATTTAACTGACGATGACAAAACACCACCGCCCTATGACATCAAGCAAGAAAGAAAAATAAAATTCCACCTGTCACTGTAATTGAAATTAAACAAGAAATAAAACTAATATCAATCAGAAAAAGCCCTGGCTTCGATCTAATTACTGGTCAAATTTTAAAAGAACTTCCGAAAAAGGCATTAACTAAAATCACCAACTTGATCAATGCTTCATTCCGACTACAGTATGTACCACAGCTGTGGAAAGTAGCCGAAGTAATCATGATTGCTAAACCAGGAAAGCCACCTCATGAAGCAGCATCATACAGGCCAATATCGCTTTTACCAATTATGTCTAAATTGTTTGAAAAACTTCTACTGAAGAGACTAAAACCAATCATCGAAGAAAACATCTTATCCCGGATCATCAATTTGGCTTCCGGAACCAGCACTGCACGATTGATCAGGTGCACAGAATCACAGATGTGATTGAAAAAGCATTAGAAGAAAAGAAAGTATGCTCGGCGATATTTTTGGATGTTGCACAGGCATTCGATAAGGTTTGGCACGAGGGCCTAATTCATAAGCTCAAAATGCTTCTCCTGTGCAATATTCAAAATTTTAGAATCCTACATATCTGAACGTTATTTCAGAGTCAAACAAGAAGATACTTATTCAGAGTTGAGGAAAATCCAAGCAGGTGTGCCGCAGGGAAGTGTACTGGGGCCACTCCTCTATCTTCTATACACTTGGGATTTGCCTACATTCAATGAAAATGTTGTTGCCACATTCGCAGATGATACTGCAATTCTAGCTACTGGGGACAACAATATAGAATCAACTGAAAATTACAAACAGCTGTTGCCGAAATACAAAGCTGGACAGCAAAATGGCGAATTAAATTAAATGAAAGCAAATCGGTGCATATTGATTTCACTAATAAAAGAATCGAGCACAATCCAATATATATCAACCAGCAAGTAGTACCGTATGAGAATACAGCTAAATATCTGGGCATGACCCTTGACGCAAAACTTAGATGGAAACCACATGTTAAGAAAAATGTGAAGAACTCAAGCTGAAGTACAGAAAACTGTACTGGTTATTGGGTGAGACATTCAGCCCTGACAGTATATAATAAGCTTTTGCTTTATCAACAAGTCCTGAAACCAGTGTGGACTTATGGTATTCAGCTATGGGGTTGTACCAGTCAAAGTAATCGAAATATCATACAGAGGTTCCAAAATAAGGTGCTGCGGGTATCGTTAATGCCCCTGGTACATTCGCAATGACAATCTCCATAAGGACCTGGATGTGGAAACCGTTGACAACGCTATCAGAAGGTATGCCGAAAGACATGAACAACGTCTACATCAGCACATCAATATTGAGGTTCTCCAGCTCCTTGATAATAATGTTGACTTAACTAGAAGATTAAAAGAGTGAAACCACTTGACTTAGTGCAGTGAGCCAATAATTATAATCCAGTGCGCAATAAAAAATAGTGCCCAATAAATGTCAAAACCAAAGTGATTGTCGTAGGAATAAGTACTTTGCAATTTTAAACCGTAGTAAATTAAGTTAAAAACAAATAGCTCATTAGTATGTATCTACTAGATTGCTATATAATAAATTCACTCAATGGGTGTTTTTAATAAAAAAAAAAAAAAAAATATATATAAATACTCGTAATATAGAACTCTATGATACTTCTTGTAAATTCCTTTGCAGTTTTAGAAGCCACTCGGCTTCGCCTCTGATGTATTAGGTAGAAGTTTTATATTGTTTTAAAACAGTTCTATATAAGTTTACCAAACTTCTTTATGTAAAATAAGTTAGAACTTTAATAATATTTTAAAATTCCATAAAATTTGCCTATTCATCAGAAAATTTCAATTTTTATAAATTTTTAACTAAAACTGAATGTTACAATATTCTTGTAATTAATTTAAAAATGAATTTACATAAAAATAATATGGGTAATGTCCGCTCTATTAAATTTAATGTAGATAGCGTTTATAACACAATTATAGTTAAACTTTTGTTTCAGTAATATTAATCACTTATTTTTTTACTTACATATCAGAGTATTGTGCGTTAACATAAAAACAGCTTTGCTACAGCATCTCGTAGATGTAAATACAAAGAATTAACTGACAAGCAAATAGAATTCGTACAATTTTTAGCAACAAATTTAGGCAGCTTACACAAATTAATCATAAAGAATCAAATAAACAGAGCATCCGCAAATGGGCGAATAATACTTGTGCGGAACTAAAATTATCAATACAAACAATAGTAACGTGAAATGTCAGAGCAATGTATGAATTAGATAAAGTAAAGCTACTAACTATAAAATGGAAATTAAAAAGGTAAAGTTGATACACTGTCGTTTGCGAAAGTAGATTAAACAGAACCTGGAAAACTTCAATCAAGTAATACTGTTTTACACTCTTCTAAAAGAAATAAATGACTTCCGCCAAAGCGGTGTACCAATTGTACAGGGTAAGACACTCAAACCGTACTATTTGTAAGTATTAAGAAACAAACAAAGAATTTTTTCTTTTTTATTTATTGCACCGAATGTTTAGAGCACAAATGGAAATTGGTATAAAAGCAAGAAAAGTTTTAATTTTTGAATATCACTCCAAGTGTATGGCGACCATCATTTTGTACACATTGTCTGAATCTCGTATGAAAAGTCTCACTCACACGTCGTAGTACCGCCAGTGTTATTGCACGATCTTCCTCAATCCTCATTTTTAAGTATAGTGTAGTTGCTGGATGAGTTTTAAAAATCTTCAACTTAAGATAGCCCCACTAAAAATAATCACAGGAGCTCAGGTCTGGCAATCTTGGAGGCCACTAACCATCCCCATTCCTATTGATGAAGCTGTTAAGGAAAAAGTCTTTCAGAAAGTTTATTGACACACTGGCTGTGTGACCGGTTACTCCAACTCGTTGGAAACAAATGTTTTTATTCACAGAAAATCGTTGAAGTTCTGGAATAAGAAAGGTTTCCAACATTTGAACATAGCGCGCTAGTGTTACAGTAACTGCATGGCCATCATCATCCTCGAAAAAATACGGGCTAATTATTCCGAAAAGATTTTACACCAGCCTGTAACTTTGGTCGAATGGAGAGGCCGTTCATAAAGTTGTTGAGGGTTGGAAATAGCCCAATAACAAAAATTGTGTTTACTGACATATTGACTAAAGTAGAAATGAGCTGTAGTGCTTATCCATATATTATCAATGACCTGTAGGTCGTCTTTAAGCAGCTGTAACATGTGCTCACAAACACCAACGCGGATAATATCCGGGGTTCAAAGCATAGACTATTTGCATCTTATACTGGTGTAGATATAAGTCATCATTCTCTTTACTGTTCGAGTCGAAAGTCCGAGAGCTTGTGATTGCTACCCTTACAACCTCCATATTCTCGGGGGTTCTAAAATTCTTGCACTACCACCTCTTGTCTTTTTGCTTGACCAGTTGTACATAAGTTGTTAGCCCAAAGGGACATGACTTTTCTACTTGGAACAGAAGCGCGAGGTGGAAGATAAAAATGTAGGCGGAACATGCGTTGTGCCGTACGTAACTTCAACCATTCTCTAAATACGCTGTAACAGCGCAACCGGTCCAACGCTGCATGGTTACTAAACTTTCAACTGTGTGAAATGTTAAGGTCACCACCTACTTTCTCTCCCCACACACCCCCGCCATGCAATCTTCTTATAAACGTGCAATTTGACTGCCCCACGTGGTATAATTAATAAAAAAATTAAAAATTCTATGCCAAAACTATATCACATATACTATGTGATGATGCTACAGTTAAAAGATTACCCAACTTTAAACATATGTACATATCTACGAATTAATTAAGCGAATATGGAAGAATAAAACGATGCCTCAAGAGTGGAAAGTCGATATAATATGTTAGTACGAATTCCAAAGAAAGGTAATTTAATGTTAGGCGAAAATTATAGAAAGATAATTTTATTGAATATAACATATAAGATATCAAGTACATTGGTACCAAAAGGATTAAATAATTTCACTAAAAAAATAGGAAAATATCAGAACGGGACAAAGATCAGCCATAGACGCAATTCATACAGTAAAACAGATAATAAAAAAATGCTCTGAACAAGACATAGAGGTAGAGATACTATTCATAGACTACAAACAGGCATTCGGTTAAAAAAAGGAGCGATCATAAGAGATGTGAGGGAAATGGGTATACCTGAAAAATTAATAACACTAATAAATATGACTATGCAAGGATTGAAACAGCAGTGCTAACGCACGAAGGATTAACGAAATAGACATATACAAAGCAGTACAATAAGGGGATGCGTTGTTATTTAACATTGCAATAGAAGGAATAATGAAAGATTGTCATAATAAAGAAACAATAATAAAGAAATCAATACAAGTTGTGAAATATGCAAATTATTTAGCATCGATAGCAACAGACAGGAAAAGCTTAAAAGAAGCAAACAAGACAACCAGCAGAAAAGCAAAGGAAGGGAGTTTAGAAGTAAATCGGGAAAAAACTAAATGTAGGAAAATCAGAAGAAAAAAAAAGAGATGACATCAGAGTAATAAAAATAAGAAATTATAATACAGAGGAAGTAGAAAGTTTTAAATACTTAAGGACAATAATAAATAAGAGAAATGGCAGAAGAGAGGAAACAGATGAAATATACTCGGGATATAAAGCGTACTTTGGACAGAAAATAATAATAAATAACAAAAAATAAATAAAAGACGATACTAAGACTATATAGAACAGTAGTAAGACCAGTAGTCTCACAAAAAATATAAAGAGAAATTAAAGATTTTTGAAAGGAAATAATAAGGAAGATATTTGGGAAAAAGAGTTTAGAAGACTGATAAATAGCAAAGTGGAAGAAAAGATCATGAAAACGTAGTTAAAGTAATAAATTCAAAAAATAAGATGATACGGACACATAAACCGAATGAGTAGACAAGTAGTAGTTAAAAAGATGACAAACTGGAAATCGAAGATACGAGCAAAAGGAAGGTCAAAAATACGTTGGGAAGAACAAGTAATGGAAGACATAAAAATAATGAGGATAATAAGATGGAGAAAGAAAATCAAGGACAGAAGGAAATGCAGAAAAATTGTTGAAGGAACAGCAAGACCACTCTATAAAGAAGGAAAGGAAGTATAAAGTAGAGAGTACTGTAGTGTAGCGTAGTAATTTAGTGGAATATTGTGAAGTGACGCACCACCAACACGTAGACAGTCAAGGGGACGGCTTCGACTTCTACAGAATGTATAACATTTTATTATTATTATAATTTTATTGTTAAATTTATTACTATTCTAAAGAAGCAGCCTATTTTTACATAACTTTTCCTGTTTGTTTAATGACACCATTGTATCTACAAGTTTTTACAGTTTTCCTTGTAATTGTCTTTCAAACATTTTGTATTTTTTCATCAAATCAAATATTTATTTAGCCTGATTTTGTCAATGCTCCTTTTTTTTCTTCATAAATAATGTAGACGAAAGCTGTGGAACTGTTAAAGGCCAGTCTATAATGTGCAATAATTTGCTATAAACCTAGTCTTAATTATTTTTGTTGCCGTATGGCAAATGGCGCCATCTTTTAGAAAAATATAATTCTAATGGCAATTAAGATAATTGCTATTAGCAACACATATTGTACTAATAGAGAGTAAGAGATTATTTTTTGAGTTACCGTGATATTTTGAAGCAGTGGTAGTTCTATCTATAAAATGAGGACGTCTCGCCCCTTCCGCAAAAAATATAATCAAACCTCGGATGGTCCTTTTTTATTATGATAGAGCCTCTAAGTATTGTGACTAAATCCAGCACAAATCATAAAATTTAATTTATTGCTCTTTGTTATTCATTCATTTAATTTTGTCGCCATCAAGTCCATTTAAAACAAATTTTAATTTTTTATATTGTTACATTGATTTTTCTTTTGTATGCATTAATTTATAGGCATTAATGTGTAAAATTTTTAATCCAATTATTTTATTGTTCTTCTGCAAGTATGACAAATACAAAGTAGGTAAATAATTGGTCCATATTTCTAAAACAAAATTGAAACAAATCTGCGTGTACTTTATAACATAGAAAAAAATGTCAAAGGCACCAGTAGCATAATCTAAAATGGCCGGAAATGGATTGCACAGTCTTCTGAAAAAATCGTTTATATTGCTAAAACTTTATAAACCTGTGTCTCCAAGTCTTGTAAGGTGCAAGGATTTATCAAGTGCAAATCATTTTTATTACAGATGTAAACCAACTGAAAGCTGAAACAAAAAGCCAAGATCGATAAGGCCATAAACATATAAGTGGCCAAGTAAGAAATCACCAAACAGCCACTCTCCATGTTCTTCACTGACTTCACTCATTGCGAAACTAACAAAGAAATTTACGAAAACAAACATCTCCAATATACAAAAATAACAATAGGACCACCTCGTCAGGAAAAGAAATACCTCAATATGCAATCTGCCAAAGAGATATGGACACACTAAAATTCTGGATACATCAACCCAGATGTGTAAAATGTGGTGCAAAGCAATCAACCAAAACAAAAAACACAACCGTGTCCCCATACTTACACGCTCACACGCAACCAATTATACAAGATACTAAGCCTACTAGGAGCTCCAAGAAAAATATTCCCACCACTACGCCCAAAAGTACTTTGCCCACAGCTAACCCTAATCCTAATACAATCATGCACCACCACCGTACGACCACCAACGCCACAAATTCTAGTAAATGGTTACCCACCTATTCCCAACCTCAACGCACTACAAATATCAAAAGTTAGAAAAGATTATGTTTGACTTAGCAGAGAATACGAGAACCTTACTAAATCTTCTCACACCCATTATTACCAAACTACATTAATGGAACCGCAAAGTGGAACGCCAACGGCTTGTCCAATCACTTCGATGAGCTACCTACATTTGTTGCTAATCACAACTTATATATAATATTCATGTCAGAAACACACTTTACCAATAAGTGCTATACAAACATAGCCAATTACATCATATACGACACCCAACATCGAGACGGAACGGCCCACGAAGGTATGGCAGTTATTAAGAAATAAAGTACTATCAAACCGATAAATCAACCCAAGAACACATCTAATTGTAAGCCACAAGTGTAGTCGTAGAAGACTGGACTGGGCCATTTACAGTCAGTTGACAGCCCTCTGCTACATAATATCAAAGAAGAATATTCATCCAGTTTTTTAACACTCTGGGTGCAAGATTTAGTGCCGGAGACTATAATGCTAAGCATCAAGAATGAAGTACTAGAATAACTACCAGCAAATGAGAAGATCTATTAAAATCGCTTGGTACGAACAGCCTAAGACATCTCACTACTAGACATTACTACTGCTCCAGCAATTTTCAAAGATTCCAGACCTCCTCAACCTAGGTATTGTAAAAAAACAGCCCAAAACTACTTGACGATTGAACAGTGTTTGATCTGTTCTCTACACTATATACTACTGTATTTATCGGAGACTTAGCAACAACAAAACAGATGGGTGCCTTTAGAGATCTAGTTAATAATAGAATAAACCTAGATGAACAGCAGAGGATACTGAAAAATCCGTAGAACACTTAACTCATACAATCCAAAGTACAACTTAGGACTCAAGCTCTCAGTTAAGTACGATTGACAAACAAGGCACCCTCTTTAACAGTTCAATAGCAGAAAAAGAAGAATTTGTAGAATATGGTAAAACAATAGTTCCCACAACGACAAGAGCAGACTCAACAGCGCAACACGGAACCTGAAAATAATGCCCCACGATCTAAAAGATCAGGGGATACAGAAATATCTACAAAATTACCAGACTATTTACTGTGGAAGGCACACAAAACTAAAGCAGCCACAGCAATCACTATCTTTAATCCGAAAGGCTGACGGCACTTGGTCCAACAGTGAAAAGAGAAACTCATACGTTTGCACAACACCTCACAAATACATTCCAGACCTTCCCGCCTGAGTTAAGTGCAAAGAAGAAGAAGAAATAAAACAATATCTGGAGGATCCAGATCAGTTCTGTACACCAATCAAAAAGATAACTCTAGCCAAGGCCAGACACACAATTATTCACAAAATAAACCCTAAAAAGCCCCAAGATACGACCTCGCCACGGGAAGAACTCCGAAAGAATTACCGAAGCGCAGATTTAAACTCATATTGTTCATATTCAACACTAGGTTACGTTTAAACCATTTTTCTGTACAATGGAAAGTGACCTAAGTTGTACTTATTTCAAAACCAAGCAAACCACTATAAGAGGAACTCATCCTACTGATCCATTAGTTTATTGCCAATGATTTCCAAATCATTCAAAAATCTCCTGCTGAAAATAATGAAACCACTTCTTGGAGAGCACGAATTGCAACCGGACCATCAATCTGAATTCAAGAAAGTATATACCATCATACAGCAAGTCTACAGAATAGTAAACGAAATCAACCAAGAAGTACTATTCTGTTGTGGGTTTGGAACCAGGCTTTTGACAGGACTGCTGTTCAATCAAAAGGACCTTGCCGCACAATTATTATCACCTTATAGAATTGCAGGTGAAATTTCATATAAAATTTGCGGAATTACATCCCATAAACGAAGCGTTTTGAGGATTATCCTGTACTTACTGTACACGGCAGACCTACCCACGCATCTTAATCAAAGGTTAACTTAGAGAAAATATAATTTCAGCAAGCCTGAACAACTTGGCTTGAAGATCATAAACTCTACAGGCGTAAATCTCAACTAACACTATCTAACAAAGTTTTACCATATAAAATCCTACTAAAACCTATTTAGGCATACGGACTGCAACTCTGGACCACCATCAGCAACTCTAATTTGAAGGTTCCAATCCAACCTAATTCCAACCCTTGCTATCTGAGAAACAAAGTACTCCATCGTGCGTGAGTACAAGTACCCCACTCAACTAAAATCTATACCAACCCCTTGCAGTAAACGTTTTGGATAATCGTAACACAACTCATAGACTAAATAGATACTATCCTAACAGATCGTTTCTAATTTCCAATCTTGTGCATATTATTACTTAGCTGTTTCTTAGCTACACATTCTACTTAAGTATATTTTAAATATCCTTATTAAGGAACTTTTCACTAGGAAAGTGTCCTCCATGTTAATCTAATTGTAACCATAAAATTCACTCATTGCTTAACTGACGAGGTTGTAAATCTAATAAATAATAATGGTAAGGTTCTAACTACTAGATTAAGGCTCTCATATGTTCGCACTATGCCGGGTCGTCACGCACCATCTCTGATGCGGGGCGGTGTGGCAAGCACCGCGCCTAAAACGACCGCCATTATTGCCCCTTGTTAGAGTGAACGCAGGTATTCAATTATTTTTAGTGACTGAGTAGGCCACCCGCCAGGCATCAAATGGCTTCGGGAATGAACCCGCGTCCGTCCACACCACAGCCCGCCCCTCTGTCGCACAACAACCCTAGTAATTAAATCCAATAAATAAATACAAAAAAAATTAGATATATAAGTATTTAACTACTCCTTTCATTGCCAGAAATGGGTAGATGAATACTTTTGATGCAGGGATTATATATATAGAATGTTATATCTAAAAACTACGTTTACAAACATAAAGAGGTATTTAGAGTGGGAAAAAATTATGTCGGCACGTTTCAGTAAAACCCTCTTTATCTGATTTCTACTGAAAGAAACGTTTTTATTCGGCAGCTTCCATCTGCTGCTGAATAAGCCCGCGCCGCTTGAAATCCGAAATTTTTACGTTTCAATTAAGGGCCGCGCTTAATTCGCACGCATTGCTTTAATTAACAATTAAGCCTAACATCACTGCCGCGCTGAAAAATCACTTACGCCCCTAATTCGCGCTTAAAGCGAAACGAGCCCCGGCGTGGAGGAGCGTTTATGTAACTGCGTTTACAGCATTACCGCCATCATTATCTGTCACTGGAAATAAACATTCCGCATTTTCGCGTTTTGCGAGCACTTCATTTTAATGGCCGCGGTCGTCTAGTTTTATGAAAGCGGCGACAATAAATTCTGCAAATAACGCGGCTCCTGTTTATTGTTCTGCCAAATGCGATCGAAAATACGGCCGCCGATGGCAATTTCGGTTACAGGTAATGGGTTCTATTAACCGCGGAAAATATGGCCGGGCGAAAGCGTAAGGCACTAATTGGCCTAATGGCAGGCTTTTGTTGCTGCAAGAGGCAAATTTAGCAAACATGTAACATTGGGGCTTCAAAATTAGCTCTTTTGTATAGCAGCGAGTTATCAATTGTACATATGTATTTCAAACCAAAAGTCACTTACAACATTTTTGCAGATACTTTTGTTACTTTCCTTTTAGATGCAATAAAAATTGCAGAACAATGTAATGATGTATTCCTTCTTTTTCTTTCACTCTACTTCCCCTCATTGTTATTCTCTATTCTGGCTATCTGCTGATTCGCTGTTAATATTGTTTTTTACACTATTTTCTTAACTTTATCCTTTGTTGGTTTAGTTGTTTCTCTTCTTCTATTTACCTTAAAACATGTTAATATTCTTCTTTTTATTTAATAAGCATTTACAATTTATTTTTGTATTTCTACTACTAGTAGTCTTGCACGTACGTTCTATGATCACTATCGGTGTCAAATGTTTTTATCATACTATAGCGCATAGTCTAATTTATTCTTTGTCCGTCGGTTAGGGCTTATTCAAGTCTATTGTATGTTAGTCTTTGTTAATCTTAGTTAACAAGTATTTCTCCTCGAGAGTTTCTTTTGTAAAATCCAAAAATCTATTTTGCCATCTAAATATTCTTTCCTTTTGCCAATTTTGGCATTAAGATATCCCATAGTTAAAGTACATTTACGAAAGTGCCTTTGTTATTTTATCATAAAATATTTCTATGTCTTCATAGAAGATGTTGAGGGGCGTATACTTTAATTTTTAGATGGCAAAGTTTTAATATTTCTATTTTCATGTAAGCTACTTTCTTTGATAATCTTCTTTTCTCTTAATTTTTATTAGTCCAATGATGTCCTAATTTATTCTATCTAGTTCTTCCTACAATTTTTTCAGCATATTATTTGTCCTCATTCTACAAATGTTATTTGAACAACTTTGTTCACAGGTTAAACCGCGTCGTATTGAGAAAAATCTCGACGTTTCGGCATCGGCTTTGATGCGATTTTCAAGAGTTTAGCCCTTCACTTTCAATCTGCCTACACCCCAAAGAGAACTACAAGTCTCTGAGTAAGAATGACCTTTCGTGTGCCCTGATTTGTCATTTATAAGGCTGGAAATACTCAAAACCTTAACTATACGCAAAGATGATATCATGATCAGCTTTGATATCGTTTCCTTGTTTACCAATATCCCGATTCCTGATACTCTACAGTTATTGAAGTTAATCTATAATATAAATAACAATATCCTTTCTTTAATTAATCATTGCCTATCCAACATTTGCACTTACAACTGAAAATTAAAAAGCCCACAATGCCTGAATATAAGAAATAATATCCAACGTTTACCTGTCATATAAAAATCCTTTATTACCCGGCACAGTCAATTACGCAATACCCTTAATCCAACAAACTATCGCCAACTCAATGCATCTCTTGCCAAAAAATGTTTTCGCCAAACTTTCACTTCCAGCTTATAAATGACAAAGCAGGACACACGAAAGGTCATTCTTGAGTTTTGGACCCCTAATTTATCCCCGTTTCCTGAAACAAGGGTTCTCTAATTTTAACTAAATATTATTCATGCCAAATATCAAAGGTCCATTTTACTGGCTTGGGAGTAAATCAGCTTGCCTCTAAAACTTTTGGGTCTTCGGCTCCCCTTTCCCGTTTATCCCGGCGAAGCTAGAGTACTTCGGGGTACACTACATTGGATGTTGTACCCCCAGGAGCTAGCAAAATTAAATTGTTATGAGTGCTGACCCGGGAACAGGCGACGTACAGTTGACCGTGAGAAAAGCATTCATCTCTAAGGTCTATCCCAACCAATCTAAAAGTTTGCCCCTGTGCTTTGTTGATGGTCTTATCAAAGCAAACTTTTATGGGAAACTGCAACTTCTTAAAAACAAAGGGATAGTCGGTAGTGAGGGATGCGGAGTATGAAAACTGTTTCCCCAGTTCAACAACCAGTAAAGATGGTAGCCTCTATCACGTGGGAGTGTAAGGACTTAACCTCTAGCCGAGTGCCGTTACAGAGCTGAAGAGATTTGAGGTTACGTGGTAGCATGGCTGGAGACCCTATTTTTAAAGTAAAAACATGAGGTGGTAGTCCAGGAGGGTTGAGACTGTTGAGGAAGTCAACCGGGAAGTAAACGGTGTCTTCAGTTTCAACGACAGCATCCACCGAACAATACGTCATCTCCTGAGTTACCATTCGACATAAAAGGCTGATGTTAATCTCCAAGCTCTGTCGTTCTTATGTAGTCCTTTCTTTCAACCACTACACTGTCTGGACTTGACTTATAGTTCTTAGTTGAATACTGAAAACGTTGTCTCTATCGATCACAGGTCAAAAATGACAGAAATAGAAGCTTACTTTTTGATTCTCACTTTAACCCCTTTGGGGGGTCAAATCAAAAATTCCCGAAACACGAGTTTTTTTTAATTTGACCGAAGATTATTCCTGCCAAGTTGCACGTTTCTAACTCGAGCCGGTTTCAAAAAAGCCTAAAACTTTGGACCCCCTATTAGCCCCCTGGAGAGGAAAATTTCGAAAAATTCTTTCTTAGTACGTCCCTACGTCATACAAAGAATAAACCCCTAAAATTTTAAGGTTCCAGGTTCGACGGTTTAGGCTAGGCGTTGATAAATCAGTCAGTCAGTAAGTGAGTGAAGGCTTTCTCTTTTATACGTATAGATTCAATTTTATATTAAAATATATCTAAAACTTTAGAAATCTTTTTTTTTTTTGCCTTTAAAAAAAATTTCCAAGGCACCTTTTTTTAGCCATCTACACCAAGATGCCTTAATAGGAGATGTGTTCAAGCTCTGAGGGTCTCCAATTTTTTTCTGAAAAAGTACTTACCCAAGAAAGTTGAAACTTCTGTAACTTTTCAATGTAATTATCGTCTAGACCTGTACATTTTTCCCAACGTCGTCTCTATTATTCCATGGCCGATGAGAACACTTGTTTAGGGTGTGTTTTGCCTACTGAACAATCTCCGAAGCAACAGCAGCTCGATTGGAAAAATAGTAGACACAGAGAGTGTCCTTCATAGTCGGATAAATTATGGCGGCATCATGTGTCAACATGTCCTAAGACAATTGGCATTTGCATATCCTTGTGTTCGACAGTCGGCATGCGTGGGACCCACCTTGAATAAACTTTTCGACATTTTTATGTCATTATGCAAAATGGACTCCACAGATCTTATGAAAATGCCAAGTTTAGAGGCGATATCACCTATACCTAATCAAAGATCTTCGGTTTATTGTCATACAACTCATGAACGCACATTTTACACACACACAACCCCTTCACTGCATGTTTCTCTTAATTGACGATAAATTTCGATGGGCGTTTCATCACGCAAGAGGAGAAAACGTATGATTATACGTTATTCTTGAACACTGTGCGTCGCCATTTAAAGTACCCAAAACAACATTCACTACAATGGAGGTAATTCGACCTGTGTACATGTTGCTTACCATTTATATTACAAATTCAGAAATATTTTCAGTGTTTTTTAAAATAAACCGCATCTTTCTACTTACTCCCACTGCTAAGAAAAAATTTGGAGACCTTGAAACTCGACCACACCTCGTACCTTGCCATATATCATAGCTAGATGCTTTTCTGGGTTTATATATTTAATTATTTTTATAACCAAAAAGATTTTAATTGATGGTGACATTGTAATAACGATATTAAATATTCCGCCACTTTGTATTTGAATAATTTGAGTGAGGCTTACAAATGTTTGTTAAATTTGCTAGAAAAATATTATTTTTTTAATTTGCGAACACACCCACTACCCTGTTTAATGCTTATACATGTGTATTATGCCTTTACGATCTTTTCTACATAAATTTTGTAACTATTGCAAAATGTTTTGTTTTATATCTCTAGACATCAAAACTATCACCCCATTCCCCTGTTCACAACTGGTCAACAGGGTATAGGACGTATAAGACGCATGATAAGCTAAAGAGTCTTTCTTTTTTAAAAAAGTTTGCGAGATATTCGACTTTGAAGTTTTTGAAACATTTTTTTATTTTTTCCATGGTTAGCCATTTTGTGAAAGTGCGTAAAGACAAGTAACTTTTCTCATTAATAATATCATATAGTTGCCTCTCTCTGGTAGTTGATAATCTCAATCTCCCATAGGTATGTTTTATACTGAAGTTTCTTTCTACGAAAATATGGATTCCAGTGTATCAAAGAAGACGTAAATTTTTCTTTTTAAAATCAATACTTTAAACGATAGAAAACTGCAGAAACTATTAAATGAGCAAGTGGAGTTTTCACTTGTATTATTTTAGCTTTCAAAAATTTATTTTTATATTAGAACAATTATTGATGCAGGGCAGTTCTTATATTAAAATTTACATTATCCATATCTTCTGTCATCTAGATTGTCCGTCTGATATGCTCTATAAAGCGATAATCTAAAATATATCTTAGTGTGAAATGAGTAGGAGTATGTTATTGAATACATTTTTAAATTCATCTCTTTTTCTCTCATCTTCCCTTCTCTTGCGTATTTGCATGGTTTATTGTATATTGTGCAAGTTCAACTTTTTGCATTAAGTTTAACCTAAATAGACATATTGTAAAATCATTTTAAGATTATACATTTTTTTATTATTTTTATATCTAAAAAAGATAATAGTAAAGAATTTTTAGTTACCCTTCTTTCTTATTAAGAATATCTAGAGTTACGAAATCGTGTTTACGTAATTCGTTTCTAATATTTTTGTGGAATGTAAGTGATGTTTAATATTATTATTTTGTATATTATATGTATGGTAATTTTATGACACTTTAATATTAATTTTAACTTCATTATTTTTTATTATTTTTTATATTTTTTTTTTAAAGAATGCAGTCTGGTTTGGAGTAGCTAACTATTGACGAAGAAATATTTTAAAATAATTTGAAAATTGTAATTGTTAGGATAGCCCTAGTTGAGCTGCAGGAGTTTGCTGTTGGTTTTAGATAGTTTGGGAGTGATTAAATACTGGATTACAAGTGATGCCCGGCGTTATGCCTTGATGTTCCCTGTTAGCGCTCGAGTTGGAACCGGGACTGAGACTGAGGCCGTAACTGTGGCAGTATCAAAGTCAGGACTGGCAGGCTGCATATTAAGTATAGAATTCCGATTTGGAAATAATCGATCTTTAACAATAACAAAATAAATAAAAAATAACAAGCAATTTGACGACCTTAATAAGTTATCAGTTGCATTTGAAAATTCAGCGAGGGTAACCAACGCAACTTTATGCTATAAATAAAAAAATACTGTAATTGTGAGTTTTTAAAACTATTTTTTAAACTTTTGAATTCAATTCTATTACATGTAACCCTTGAACTAGCCGCTGTTATTTTTTGAAGATTCTAGATACACAATAAAAAAGTGTAATAAGTAGAAATAAAAAGATATACAAATTAAAACTTAAAGAAATTAATTAAAGCCCTTAATTATGTCTTACAGATTAGCTACTATTTTAAAAGTTGACTAAACTCACAATATTTTTCTTTATTAAAATTACCCCGTGCTACTTTAATTATAGCGTAAAAAGTAAGAGATGGGATTAAGCCAAAAGCCCGTTAAATAAAAACATGGAAAAATTAGCACAACATAATCGATGTTCACCCCGGCAGATTCTAATCAGAAGTCCACGCTCCGGTCGTGTGGGTTACTAGGCGCCTAACAAAATCATCCAAGGCCGCCACCCTTCACCCAGCGCAGATAAACAACCAGGGCGCTACACAGCGATGTGTTTAACAAGTTGGGATGCATAGCCATTATTTCCAAGGACTGGCGGCGAAGTTTCCCAGAATAAAGAAGTTTCCAACACTCGACGACAATTGAGTGTTTAAAAGCTTAGCTGGAAGTTCGCTTACATAACGGACTTTTATTATTTTACTGCGCCATAATCCGCAAACGCTATTTTAAACGGCGCTGCGAAAGCTCGGGTTAAATTTGAAGACTCTATTAAATGTTTAATAGTATGAAGATCGCTGTGATAGAACAATGCTGCGGGATAACAGAGAACTTTGGGCAAGCGATGGAAACTGGAATTGATATTATGTGAGGATGGAAAAATAAAAATAAAATTGAATACAAGATTTTGTCATACTGCCTTTAACGATTTATTTTATCATCTTACTTTTCTGGATTATAACAAATATAACATTTCCCATATAAAACATTTTTTTAATGCAGTTGTAATTATAAAAATATTAAATTAACATGTGTCTATGGTTCACATTTACATGTTTTAATGGAATTTGTGGAGTGATTATTCCATGTTTTGGTAATGGGCTTTGGTTATTTTTAGAGAATGTCGTAAACTGCTTTGGCACGTAACAAAATTTTGCAAGAATCCGAGTCCATGTTCAGTTAAGTAACCTAACATAACAGCTTTGCAACCCTTATTAATAAAACTTACTAATTTTATTAAGATTGTTGAAGGAAATGCCACGACATAAAAATGAAGTAGAATAATTCACATGCACTACGTATCTTTATTTAATAAACTAGCTACGTCTTAAAATCTAGAACTTTACCAATAGACTTGGAAAGGAAAATATTTGACTCATGTGTTTCACTAGTTTTAACATACGACACCGAAGCTATGACCTTCAATCTGAAAGTGATAAATAAATTACAAACACAAAAATCAATGGAAAGAAAAATATTAGGAGTAACACAGTAAGATGAAAACATAAACAAAGGGTTAAGGGAAAGAAAAAGGACCAAGACAGAGTGAAAAAAAATGCACTATAGGATTGGAGCTAGACAAGCATTTAGTAAGAACAGAAGAGAGATAGACGAATAGACTCTTAAATTGTCAGCCCAAAATGGGTAAGGGAAATGCAGGTCACTTAAATGTTGGAAAGATGACATAGAAATTATAGCAGGAAAACGATGAAGAAGGGTAGCAAAAGACCGAAAAGGATGGAAAAAAGGCAGGACTATATCTATGATTGGATGAGAAAAGTCTGAAAAATAGAAAGACTATTTATTGTACAAATCATCCACTCAAATGTAAAGTAAATAACTTGCAAGCTACATTTACTCAAGTCAGTATGCTGCTATTCAGTGTACTGCCCTTCTCGAGGCAACATAAAGAAAAATGTATCGCAAGTAACTGCAATAATAAACACACAAGCAATGGTTCTACACTATGGTACGCGATCGTAAAGAATGCATAGTAGACGCTGGTTGTAGAAAGACAAAATGCGTTGTAAAAAATAAATAGAGAAAAGTCAAACGAAGCCACACTGATCATTTATATTTATCAAAACTAGATCAGACTATTTTTAACTTAATATAACCTACTCTAACTTAACGTTAACTTAGATGCGGCGGCTAGGCGGAGATGCAGACAGCTAGTGGTCCGGTAGCGTAAACAGTCGGGCGACGAAACCAGCGGCAGGGCAGGGAAGCAACGCTTTCGGACACAGCTTTTCCTTAATGCTACCTCTAATTGCACACAAACGAATCTTCTGTTAGAAAAAAGGTAGGATACACACCTGTTGCTTGCTTTCTTTACCGGTTAATGGGAAGACCCGAGACCAGCTTGTGGAAAGCGTTTTTCCTTTCCGCCACGGTATTGATTTTTAGGCTCAGTGATAGCAGACAGAAGTACGGATTTGTCAGATGCATATCCAAGGTGTAAGCGGGTTAAATAAAAATTTGGTTTTACAGCAGGCTAGTAGATCCAGTATAGAGGGGTTCACGTCTTATTATAGAGAAATTCAGATAATTAGCAAACTTTGTAGAAGAGAATAATTATCGTTTTATATCAGCTTGTATTTAAAGGGACTGGTCAACCTACCTGGGGTGTAGGGTCGCCGAGGGTTAGTACCTCTAGTTCTGAGATTGTCGGACTTTAGAGTCATTTCAGGGCATTGGTCCTCCGGCGATCCCAACTCTCACTTATGGCTCCAAGTGCCACACCCTGGTAACTGTGTCGACACACAGGCGAAACTAAGTGAGGGGTCACAGAAAGCAACTTCCACATATTGGATTTAATGGTTTTAGTGATAATGAAAGTGAGCAGCAGCGCTTTCATAACTACATGAAGGGGGAGATAAGAAATATCAGTACTGCTTCATAGTAGACATCAATGGGCGACGACAAAAATATGTCACCATCGGCCACTGAACTGCGATGTGTAAGACAAGGGGAAACCAACACATTAATTCCCAAGAACAATCATCAAACATCATGACAGACAAAATCAAGAATGGCCCCGAGTACCGGCGCCTCTTCAATGAGGTAAGGTTGCAAAAAATGTCCGGGTTTGTGATGGTGAAGAAGGACACCAACAAACTGAAAATGCTTAGGAAATCAAATACTATTAGAATTGGTACCTGGAATGTCAGAAGCGCTTTTGAGGGGGGGAGAATCCATAATATTGTTCAAGAAACAACTAGACTAAAGGTAGACATCATGGGGATCAGCGAAATGCGATGGCCGGGTTCAGGAAATTGTAATATATTGAATCATGTTGTGTACTACTCTGGCAACGATGACGACCACCACTATAATGGTGTAGGAATAATAGTAACTAAAGAAATTAACGACTCTGTCAAAAAAGTAATAGCGCACTCAGATAGAATTATAATGAAACAAATAGAAGCTAACCCATTTAACTTAAACGTTATCCAAGTGTATGCTCCAACTGCGAATAGCGAAGATGAAGAAATAGAAGATCTATATGAACAGCTTAGAAAGGTCTTAAAATATACGAAATCTAATGACATAACTCTCATAATAGGGGATTTTAACGCGAAAGTTGGAAGTCAAAGAGAAGATAACATAATTGGACAGTTCGGATTAGGATCTAGAAATGAAAGAGGAGATAGATTCATACAGTTTTGCCGAGAGGAAGAACTTGTAGTGATGAACACCATGTTCAAGCTCCACACAGAAGAATATATACATGGAAGGCTCCAGGTGATACGAAAGAAAAATAATACGAAACCAAATTGACTATATCACTATTAATCACCGTTTCCGCAATTGCATAAAATCAACAAAAACTTATCCCGGAGCAGATGTCGGATCAGACCACAATCCGGTAATATGTAAATGTAAACTAAAACTTAAAAGGGTTACGAGAAAAACTAATGAAAAACAACATAATATAAGGGCTCTTTGTGAAGGAGATGTTAAAGAACAAGTTCGAAAATCGTTGGAGGAGAAATTTAAAAATGTAAATAATACTACCACTGGATTTAGTAACAAAAACAACTCAACAAAGGAAGTAATAGAAGAGAAGTGGAACGCTATGAAACAAAATCTGCAAAGTATTATAAAAGAATACGTTCCACAAAAACGAAGAGAGAAGAAAAATGAGTGGATGAGAGAAGACATTTTAAAATTAATGGACGAAAGGAGATTAATGAAAAATAAAGATATGAACAAATACAGAGAGATACAACGACAGATACGAGGTGAGATAAGAAAGGCAAAAGAAAAATGGTTGAGAGATAAATGCCAAGAAATAGAACAGCTAGAAAACAAACACGACAGCTTTAATATGCATCGAAAAATAAAAGAAGCTGCTGGAATATTTAGAAGAAAACAACGAACAGACTAATAGATAATACAGGACAGGAAATAACAGACATAAGCGAAAAATTAAAAACCTGGAAAGAATACATCGAAAAGTTATTTGCAGACGACCGTCCAGAAAAACACGAAATAAAAGAGGCTAAAACCGGACCTCCTATAACAAAAGATGAAGTTAAGAAAACAATAGAAAAGGCGAAAACCCGGAAAGCAACGGGCCCAGACGAGATACCCACTGAAATTTTAAAACTCCTAAATGAAGATGGAATAAATGCACTCACTAGGATATTCAATCTAATATACGACACTGGAGAGATCCCGACGGACTGGACTAAGTCGACTTTTATAACCATACCAAAGAAAACAACACCGAGACAATGCGAAGACTATAGAACGATAAGTCTGATGAGCTGTGCCCTTAAGATCTTCTTGAAAATTATACACGCCAGGATCTATCAACAATGCGAATCAAAATTGACCGAAACCCAATTCGGTTTTAGAAATGCGTTGGGAACAAGAGAAGCACTATTTGCCTTAAATGTATTGATCCAAAGATGTAGGGACGTAAACTGTGACGTACACTTATGTTTTATAGACTTCAGCAAAGCATTTGACAAAGTAAAACATCATGAACTACTAAAAATATTAGAGAAAACCGGGACAGACGACAAAAATACTAGAATAATAGCCAACCTATACTGGAGTCAAAACGCGAATGTAAAAATAGAAGATAATACCACCCAAGGAATTCAAATCCTTAGAGGGGTTCGCCAAGGATGCGTGCTTTCACCGACTCTGTTTCATATTTACTCGGAAGAGATGTTCAAAGAAGCATTACATGATGTGAATGAAGGTATATTAATCAATGGTGAACTAATCAATAACAGCAGATACGCAGATGACTGTAATATTGGCAAGAAACGTGGAAGGTCTACAATTATTAATGGAAAGAATACGTATAACATGTGAGAAATACGGAATCACCCTCAACACAAGCAAGACAAAATACATGACAATAACTAAGAACATTACGCTACCAGCAACATTATATATTAATAATACTGAGATAGAAAGGACTAGCAAATACACATATCTGGGAACCAATATACACGAACAATGGGACCACTCGACAGAAATAAGAACAAGAATAGAAAAAGCAAGAGCCGCATTCATTCAAATGAAAAAGTTTTGATCGGTAGAGACCTAAGCCTGCAAACCAAGATTAGAATCCTGAGATGTATATTTTCTCGACGCTACTATACGGAGCTGAGTCATGGACTTTAACAAAAGCATCAGAGAAGAAACTGGAATCATTTGAAATGTGGACCTACCGACGTATCTTGAGAATACCATGGACAGAGCATATCACTAACAAAGACGTTATGGAACGAATTGATAAAAAAACAGAAATCCTAATAACAATAAAATCTCGCAAGCTAGAATATCTAGGACACATAATGAGAAACACAAAGAGATATAGAATCTTGCAACTCATTTTAGAAGGAAAAGTGATGGGAAGAAGAGGCCCAGGAAGGAGGAGAATATCTTGGCTAAAGAACTTGCGGCAATGGTTCGATATGTCCACGGTACAATTATTCCGAAAAGCAGTAGACAAAGTACAAATTGCATTGATGATAGCTAACATCCGGAATGGATAAAGCACGGGAAGAAGAAGAAGGTCAATGTACCAGGAGAAAAATGCTAATTTCCCAGATTTTTTCTTAACGAATGGCATTTCCTTGTTATACATGCGTTGTTACACAGTAAAATCTAGTTACACAGTAAAACCTAGTTACGACATTTCTTCTACTCTTTTACCAATAAACAGCTCTATCATTCACACATTCGCCGTTCCGACTACATAACAAAAAAAAAGTTAACTGGAAAAAATACTGCACTGAAATAGAACAAAAATAATTCTAAACAAAGTCTTCAAAACTCTACTGAAGTGAACCAAATGTTAACAAACCTAACTGATGCTTTCTTACTAGCAGCTCAACACTCCACGTCCACAATGCAACCGCAAAATCAAACTTTTTATATTTTAATCAAGATTAAGAAACCTACAGTAGTTAAAAGAAGATGAACAACTAATCAGTTAAAGGTAAACATTAAATGGACCACAGCATAACTACATCACTAGTCTAAACAGCTTTGATAACTCAATTTAGAAGCCAATTCAACACAGAAGAACATCTAATCACCAATTACCACTTATACATAATGAAGCGACACTCATCCTACAATAGGTCAGAAATGATGAAGAGAAGTCAGTGGTCTTTGCTAAAATATTTAGTCAATCAACGATAAAACCGATGATGAAGTAGAAGAACAGGTGTAAAACATCCTTTTTAATATACCGAACATTTAAGTATTCACCCCAAAGTAATTACAAAGAAAATTAACTATCTAAACGTTAAAAAAGCTTCAGGTATAAACTGAGTTACACTAGAAATCATGAAAAAATTACCGCCAAAAACTGTAAAGTTAATGCAATTTTTAGAATAAAAAAGTAGTAAACAAATCCAAATCCGCACGCAGCGACTACAGAGACACGATATTCAAGTGTTTGCGCACTAGAAGTTTGGTCAGAAGGCATACTGCTTTTCAAAAGACTCCACAGATAAGAGCCAAGCCAATTAAAGTTTGGTGAGTGGACAGGCCATGCAGAAGTATAACTTTGTTTGAATCATCAATTGGAAAAGCAGTAGAATGAGCTAGAGCTGCACTGAGTCATTAAGGCACTGTAGAACGATTAACACAAACAGATAGATCATTGATTATTATTGTTATATATTGATATTAACAATCAAAATTAACTACAACGAATTCTACGAGTTAATTTTATCGAAAATGTATAAAAAAGAGTAGAAGAGACAAACTTCCAATGTTGCCATCTTGCTTTTCTTTTATCAACATGAAGGAAGTGGCTACGAAGTATTCACCTCCTTAGACTTGTAAGTCTCATGCAGTTTTCATATTGTTCTTTATTGACATTAGGGTGTAGCTATATGACTTGTATGTCTCTGTAGTAAACCATAGTGAGTTGTAATTCGATTTTGTCTTTCACATACTCAATATTGGAGTATGCGTGATTGTAAGCACACTAAAAAGCATTAAGGTGTTTCTCAAGGTCTTTATTTGGAATTGTTGAATTGAATTTGTTTTCTAGTGATGGTTGCAAGGTTCATTTCGTAAGCCAATAATTTTTTCTGGTTCCAAGAACCATCTCTTTAAGTTTTTTTAAATGTGTGTTTTTTACATTAATTTTTCATTCGTATAAAGGTCCAAATATTTAGCTTTATCTAATTGCTCTATAGAAAAGTTGTTGAGTGTTGTAGGTAAACACATCTCTGTCATGTTGTGAATAGTATATGGTTAGATTTTGTTTTAATGACTTTGAGCTTTCATTTCTGGGACCACTCTATAGTCTTTTATATTAATATTTTATAATCATTTAATTGATTTAAGTCGATAAAAAATTCTGTTTTTCTTGTGTTTGTTTAAGATCTTTGTATTTTATTTTTATTGGTGATTTTGTTACTTTTCTTCTTTCTTGCTTTGTATTGATGATTATCTCTCATGGTCGCTCATTTGTATTGTGTTGAGGACTGTTACATTATGTTTCTATTATCTGTTATAATCATGTCTTATTTAGTATGGTGTTTGGGCTCTTTCAAGTCCACTTCGGCTGCTCTTTCTTTCTAATAAATGTTTATTATTTTCAGCTATTATTCTTCTAGTAAATTTGCCAGTGCCCGTCCTTTCTCGTCCCTGTTTCCAATTCCGTTTTGGCTTGTGCATATTTCTCCATCTTAATGTTTTCCAATTTTTGTATTAAAGTCTCCTATGATGAGATGGTATTGTATTTTGTTATATTCTTGTGTCATCGCACATCTCTTCCACTTCTTCATCGTAATGTTCACTTGTAACGTATGTTTGAATTAATTTCAGTTAGTATCTTTTGGTTAGCATCTTTAAACATAGTATATGCTACTCTAGGTGATATTGATACAGTGACTTTGATATTACTTGACCATTTATTTGTGAATCGGGGATCCATTCTTCTATTGCTACTGTATAGTATGTTATTTGTTGTCAGTATAATTGGCTCTTCTCCTTTTTTTTAACTCACTGATTCGTACGATATCTCATTTTATGTGCAAAAGTTTTTTTTCTAGTTGTAGAATTTTGTTTTCTGTTCTTAGTGTTCTTACGTTGTATGTTGCTAAGTTCAGACTTGTAGTTTTTATCTTCTTTTTTGATGTTTGCGAATTTTTGTCTTTCCCAGAATTCTTGAGGCAAACTTTGTTTGCGGGATTTGTGTTTATCAAAGCTACCCACCTGGGATATAATTCCGCTATTTTTAAAATTTGCCATGATGATTGGAGGTTTTTTTAATCCTTCACGTTTGCCAGACGGGTTGAAATACGGTTGGAGGTAGGAAGGGGTATAAGCGTGTGAGAGATTTTTAGATTACATAGAAACTCTCTTTCCGGAGTCGTTATGTGGTACCCACCAACTACCCATACGTATAAACAATTTTTGTTTCTTTATAGTATAAATAACGAATCATTTTAACAACACTTTACAACCACTTTCACTTGGGAACAGATCTACAAGTGAAAATACATATGTAAACATATCTTGACTGAGATAATAGACAAACATTATGAAGAACAATTTGTCATTTATCATAAAATACATAGGAATTATTAAAAATCATCTCCTAATATTGGTTTCTGTGACCCTAAAATTAGCTATTAAAGAAATAAATATAAAAACATATTTGAACTACATGAAAAAATATTAGTTCAGTATTAAAACATGTAATATATATAAAATGTTATTAACGACAGCAAGCAATATTTTCTCAGATAAAATTCATGATAAACGGAACAACAATAAGAAAGCCCAGCATAACAAATGTTGACGCAGAGCATTTTGTATCCGATAAAATAAAAATTAGGTGCTTTATTCTTCGATAATAAAAGCATTCTTTAGTGCGAGCATTAAAACTGTTTTTGCTACGCTATGGTGTATACATACATATAACTACAATAAACGCTCGCAAAAACTTTTTTGTTTTATTGTCCGGAAAGTATATATCACAGCAAACGTTGAAAGAATTTAATGTAGCTAGAAGCTTGACAAACAATTTTCCAATGGCAGTGAATTATTTTGCGGGGTGCTTCCCGCTGGGCTCCTGGAAGATTGCGCCATTTTTTCTCCGGCCTGTATTAATCACACGCTGCGAGCACTCCGATAAATTTGCTGTCCGAATAATTCCCGTTGTTTTAGTCTGTGGCGCAATTCATCGCAGAAATGACGATCCGCCATTAATGCCGATCGACGCCTGTCATTTTCCTAATAATTCCAGCAGACGTCGATGGTAATTTTATTGAACATCATTTTTATTGGAGCCATGGCTTTCAGCTCGTGGCCTGAATGCTAATGACGTTTGCTCGCATTCCGCCAAAGAAAAGTTTGAGCAATCTCATTTCTATGCATTGATGTAGTTGTATTACAGCAGCGCAATGAAGCAGAACTTTAGGCAAATTCCCATTTAAATTCAATTTTCACTTTGTGCGCGCGCTTTTATTATTTTTGACTTATTTATCGCGCATTACAACTGAAGCAACATGAATAGGAATAAAATTACATTTAGATTTTAAATTATCAGGAAAATAGTGCAAAATCCTTTTGCTGTTGAAACTTACGCTGAACCTCAAGCCCGTGTCCTGAGTTCCCCCCTATCATGTCAATTATGCTGTTGTGTATCGGCAGCAAGCCCAATTATGAAGGCAAATAACTAAACCTAATTCTGTAACCACCTGCGGGGCGAAATTATAATTACATATTGTATATTTGGCCGATATATAGTTACAAAGGTTGGCGGTTTGCAAAACGTAAATTAATACAAACTGCTAACATTACCTCAATCGCAGACCGTTACCGACATTCCTATCAAATGCAGCAAACTGAAAAGATAAATGTGGTTGTCTGGTTATCACAGCATAAATTTAATAATATACAAGCAAACATTTAAAATATTCGAATATCAAAGAAACAACTAATTAGAGAAAGGAAAAGATTTTAGTAATTTAAAAGCATCTATATGGTATGTTTGAAAAGTATTGAGACCAGAAAATTTCTTTAAATGAAAATATGTTTATATACATTTTATATTTTTTAAAATAACATCCCTGAATATTAGTTTGTAAGTCTCGAATCAAAACATTCGCCACAGTAGCCTGCATATTTTTAAAAGTTTCAAAACGATGTTTTTTGGGCCTAAATTTGAGCCAGATGTGTAATTGTTCTTCTATTTCCATCTCATAAATAGGCAGAGCTGCCTTTTCTTTTTTTGGTCGTCCTCTAAATTTGCTATTTGTCTAGAATTCTGTTAAACTTTACAATTTTTAGAGATATTTAACCCGGTTTTTAGGTGTGGATTTTCTGTAATTCTAATTGTAATTTTTTAAAATGCATTTAAATGCACGTCTATCTAAATAACACTGCTGCGTTTAGATAGTCTAGAAACACTGATGGGTTTTGATTAACTCTCGGGATTGCTAAAATCCTGAAATAAGTATAAAGTTAGTTGTATAGATGCGGGTAAACACTTCTTTATAGTCTTCGTATAGAACAAATCTACTTCAATGATGCGGCCCTGCTCATGCAAGTCTTGATGTAAAATCTAGACTAATAATAATTATATCATATTACTTATGCCTATACAATTCGAAAAACTCTTAAACAAACATTGTATTTAAATTGCAGAGAACTCCTCCCTCAAATCATTGGTCTTCTGTTTTCTTTTCTAACCAAAAGAACAATTAAAAGGAAAGCAAACTAGGGGTGCTAGAAAAACCAAATGAAATCAAATTAATGTTGAGACACTGACAGTAGTTAACTTTAAGAACTTTAAAATAATTAATTTAAAGTAATATTACACGCAGACGGTCTCTCCAAGATAAGGCTTAAAAAAGATTAATATATATATTAGAATCTAGACATATGCTTTACCACACAGACTCAAAAAGTCAAAGTGAATCAGATATAGTTATTTTAGTAGTGGTAATAATTTAATTTAAGCAGTACAACCTTTTGTAGCAACATGAAACGAGATGAACGACATTTTATTAAATAACAAACAGAAAGTAAACGAAGTAGGAGCTTTGAGTTTATTTAACATTAACAAAGATCACATATTTCTAAAGTTTAAATTAAAAGTTAAATAAATATATAAATAGAGAATCTCAAAAATTAAATAAAATGAGATCGGTACCAAACTCTTAAAAACAAAAACTAGTCAGTAAGAGATAGGACACAAATTATAGGATAAAGAAAATCATTAGCAAAATAATAACTTAACTGCAAGTATTGTCATTTCCAAAAGATTGAGAGCAGAAGCAACAAAGCGAAAACACTAAAAACAAAATAGAGCATATAAAGCAGTTACTTAAAAAATATATACAAAATTAAAAAACGGTTAAAGGCAGAAAGAAAATTAAGAAGACCTAGAAAAAATTTAAAAACTTAATTGAATAGGACAACGATTAAAAAGCTTAAAATGTAATGCCGATCTTTACAGAAAACTAAAACAACACCTAAAAAATGGGTGAGTAGTAGTGAAGTTTTCGTGAAAACAGCGCTTTGGCCAATTAAACCAAAAATATTGTTTATAAGCTAACGTTTACTGCTAATAAAAGACAACTCCAATTGGTATTGGAGGTAATCCATCGATTGGACACTCCAAATTTACCTCCGATACAGACGCATACATTTGCTGAATTTTATCTGTACTTGAGGTGTCCGCGATGACCTCCAGGGTGACCTTCAGAATAGTCTTTGCCCATTGGAGGCTATTCTATTGCTGTAGATCTACCCCTCCTCTCATACACACTACTGAATCTCGCCAAAGTTGACGCGCCAAAATTTTGATGCCGTTCATCAACGATTATATATCAACTTTACCTCCCCACATGGCCTTTTCTTGCTTAGCTTTTTTCCTCAGTCGGTAGCGCCGACACTCCGCATTTCCAATCGAGTCTGCGTTAATTCGACGTTACGTTGATTCTGCGTTCACTTTCCTTTCATATACTGCGACATTTTCAACTTGGATGCGTCGCAGTTCTTCCAAATTTAATAGTACAGTTCCCAGAATTTGGTTCCACACCAAACAGTCATTTATGTTTCTCAAACCATGCTACAAACAATGACGCAGGCTTTCCAAGACCATTTCTTGGCGTTTACAGCAACACCTTCCAGAACACCAGAGCGGGATCACCATCGCTAAATAGTTGCAGTATATGAACCTTCCACATTCTTGACAGCTGTCCAAAACACTATGCCAGCCACCCAGAACGACGCTAACCGAAACATCAGCATCATACTTCGCATATTTAGAAACAACTAAATACTTGAGGCCGTTCAAACTGCTGCCATGCTGAAAGCGTTTTAAAGATACAACGATACACCCATCTCTAACTTTAGGGTTTTTAGAAGAAAAAATAGTTGGATAGTAGTCGGCCCTACTAACGTGAGGTTTCCCTGAAAACGTCGCTTTGTTATCTGACTGAGTCACCCCCCTTGCGTCAGACAGGAGACGAAAAAATTCGGCTAGTTTACTTATCGCTTTCAACCCTCCTCTATCGAATTTGCTGCGTCCAGTAATCTTCGCGTATTAGTTGTTTTAAGCTCCTCTATTTTAGGCTCGCTCATAATTTTAGAATGACACTCGGTATTCGTACAGAAATCTTGCTATTTTCCATATCCTACCCCCCTTATATTTATCTTATTGTTTAAAAAAGTTTACTAAAATAATACATAACAAAGCATCATGCACACTCAACGTGAAGATTCAAGAAAGTAAAATATTCAAATTGCACCTAATCACAACCACCATAAGAACGACAAACTCCTGATTATGTGGTCGTTGATTTTTTTTGTAGTTATGTTTAATGGTGGAAAGTACCCAGGAAGAATTATTAGCATCTCAGAGAAAGTACCCACTGTTGACTGCATGTAAAAAGGTCTCAAATTTTGGAGATTGCCTAAAGGAAGGATGCGATTCTTTATGATTGGAATGAAGTACTGTGCAAAATAAATCCTCCCTAATTGCTTAAAAGGAATCAATGTTTTGTACATGTATAAAATGTACTTACTTACTTATTTCTCGTTCTAGCATTATAAATCAAAGAATATTGTTTATCGTATTTGTGCTTTATTGGCTTTTTTTAATCTCAAAACACCAACATTCTAATAAATTTATTAATTTTAAAGAAAATTCTACTCGTTTTCACTCCCAGTACATATTTTGGCTTATTGTTGGCCCAAGGCAAGTTTTACATGTAACATAATTTGGGGATAAAATCAGGTGTGGACCAAAGTCACCCCAACGCCATACAACTTTATCCCTAATTTTTAAAAATTTGTAGGGGGGATTTGGATTGTTAAGAAAACATAAATTTTCTACCCAAACGGTTCATCCATTTATGCTCTATATGTAAAAAGTACTAGACGTACTAATACGTAATACATAATAATTATACTAAATAGGTGAAAAAACGTAGAATTTTGGGCGAACTGTAACGCCAATTTACTGTTAATGTTTACACGTTAATGTATTACCGTGAAAATTAAAACTACTGAAACTTTTAGAACGTTCGTCTATTTGTAAATACAATATTTAAAAAGCTTTAGCTTATAACAAATAGATAAAAATGTTATGCTCAAGATGTCCCTGAGACTGTTTACAAGCGTCCCTAGAATCCAGAAATAGCATATGTTGTTAGAGCGGCTAAACTTTTTGATAAAAAAGGTATTTCATATCGTTAGGAATGATTTTCAGGAAGAAGCTTACTCCCAACGATTTATTGGCGTAGATAAATTGACTCTCATGTAGGAAATGCGCATATAATTGTTTGTCTATCAATAGAAGTATGACATCTGGGATGTACATCTAACGACAAAATTTATGTTTGCTCTCTCATTACGAATATATAAAAATAACGAATTACGTAAAGAAATTATAGTTAACCATGAGGAACGGAACTTATTTTGTATTTGACACTATTGAGTTGTTATTATGATGTCTTTGTAATACTTGGACCCTAAAAATTAGTTTTTATTTTTTTATTTTTATTTATAATTGTTATAACATATAATAAAGCAACAACTGTACTACCAATTTTGTTCTCCTTTTTCTTTAGTCTTCAGTCCTGCCACTAGTTTGCAGCAAGTCCCTGCTTCTCTCTGTCCTGCGCTTTATTCTTCATAACTCTTACTTCATGAGGCTTCGATTATTTGTTTGATAAATTTTATCATGGGTCGAGCTCTTGGATTCAATAATTCAGTAAACCATTTCCTCTCAGAACAACTCAGAACACCTAATGTTTGCATCCTTGTTTTGTTATTTGTATTCAAAATTTTCTTTTCTCTTCTATTTGTTCTAAGACTTCTTTGTTTGTTTTCTGTTGTGCCCGGGAGAATTTTATTGCCCTCCTATAACACCACATCTTGATATTGCCCATTATTGTGTGATGTTTTGAGCGTAGCATTGCTTTTGTTTTGTTTTTGTTTACTTTTATGTTGTAGTTGTTTAGAAAAATCTTATCTATTTCTTTCAGTGCTTGCATCAATTCTCCTTCTGTTTCTACAAGTAGGACTATAACGTCTGCGTATCTGATGGTGTTGATTTTTTTTCCATATATAGGGATTATTTTGTTTTGTGTTTGTCTGAATTTGTTTATTGCTTGTTGTATGTATATATTAAAAGTAGTGTTCGGGTTTAAACGGACTGTACCGTATTTTTAATTTCAAACGAAGGAACTTCAATCAAAAGGCCAAAAGGCTGGAAGACACTCACCGTGGAAGCGGACTCTACTGCAGGAATCGACTCACCCGGGGCTGTAATCAGGGAGAATCGAGGAAAAGGAAAAAAGGGTGTGGGTGGAAAAAAGGATAAGTTACCCCGATCTTCACTGCGGGTCGATCGGAAGCGTTTTTCTGGATGTGGGTCCTTCAGCTGATCGTTTCCGAGGTTTGCAACAGGATTTTTCTATTTTTTCTCGCAGGGTTAAATACAAAAAACGGTCCGAGTTTCGCCATCGGCAAATATCGACTTCCGTACATGCAATCGGCCAACAACAAACGAGCTCCGGGATGTGGAAACTCCTGACACCAATCGAACTCTCGGTCAAAACTGTTTCGTACACACGGAAAAATTAAAGTCGGTGGAACGTTTCTAAAACTATCATGACTACACCAAAACAGATGTAACAGCTTTGCTTTTATAGCGACGTCGCCGTGAAGGCGAACAAATCCGCCGCGCGCTTTTTCTAATTAAACAAAAACAAAAAAAATTGGTAATTGGCCCAAACAAGTAGCGAAAGAGCACATGCCTGTCTAACTCCTCATCTAATTGTTGCTTCATTTTGTTTCCCCTTATATTCAATAATTGTTGATTGGTGTTTGTATATATAATATATTATTTGTCTTTCTTTGTCGTTAACTCTTAATTGTTGTAATATTTCAAACATTTTGTTTTAATTTACCGCCAAACGCCTTTTCTGGGTCAATAAAAGCTATTTACGTTTCTTTTTGTTTGTCTATTATCCTTAAAGACAGAATTGCTTCTTCTAAAACCGAATTACTCTTCTGTCAGGTTTTCTTCAACATCGCTTTCAATTCTCCTGTATAGTGTTTTTATTAGAAATTTTAAAAGCATGCGATAGTTTTATGTTCTTCACATTTTCGTGTTGCAGCTTTTTTTGGAATTGTCAGTATATTAGACGAGGTATTTGATTACTTCGCTAGGTATATTATCTGTACCTGAGATATTATTTTTGAGATCATTTTATGCTTTTATAGTGGAAGTTCATTATTAATAATAACCATTGTAATTGAAAAATAGCTTTTGGGAACCAAATTGACTTGGGTCTAATTATATGTAATTTGCTGCTTTCTGTGTTACAGTACTATGCTAAACATGTCCCAACGTGCCCAGTTTTTGCGGCACGCAATATAGCAGTGACTTTGACTGATGTATTTTTAATTACGTGAATTATCTTTATTATCGTATGGAAATGGATCGTTTAATTACAACAAATAAAAACACAAAAATACATAATTTCATACCAACACGTACGTTTGATTCTACAACACACAAATATATAAATTATGTGATATCTCATTTATTAGCGATTACAATATTATAATACTTACATACACACATATGCAGATATTCTTTAAGCTAATGTGATGGCTATATATATGGCATGGAAGGAATAACATCCAGTGTTATCTTAAAATAGTAAAATATATTTGTGACATTTACAGTGTTTTATTACTAAGTGGTCTACGCTGTTATATCTGTTGGTCGTAGCCTTTGAAGTCGTCTTTGGTAGGTATTATCCTTTAGCGATTGTATAGTCGTATTTGGATGTGGTTATTAGCGTATTTGGTGATGACCTCTCTGATATACGATACTTTCAGATCGTGATGTAGTGTTTGATTTGACATATACCACGAAGCAACTACTATAGCGCCCAAGCTTTCAGACTAAAATCTGTGCAGTATATCCACGACGAACTTTAGCAGCTCCACTGTTCGACTTTAATAATTTATTTTCAGTTGATTTGCTACCCAAGAGCCAGTTAAGTTTTTTAAATTTAATGTCTATTTTTTGCCTTTTCTTGGCTATGTGCCCCTTTTAAGTAGGTCCTTGATGCAAATCCATTTCCAGATATTTTACTTGTTTGGACCGTGGAACTTCGATATTGTTCATTATTACCGCTGGGCATAGTTGTCGTCGCAGCATAAATGTGACTTGGTCGGATTTATTTTTATTTACGCGGATGCGCCATTTTTCTACCCATTTGCTAATAAGGTCAATATGCTCTTGTACCTGGTGGCTTGCCATAACAGGATTATTGGGAAAAGAAAGGACGGCAGTGCCATCGGCGAGAGTTTTTGTTGTGGGTACATCCGCGGTATATATCAGAAAAAAAAGTGGTCCAAGGGCACTACCTTGCGGAACACCAGAATTTATTGTCTTGATTTCCGAGAGTTCAACACCAATTTTTATATACTTTTCCTTTTCTTTTAACGCTCTCTCTGTTATAAAGTCATATCTAGGCGATTTCCTGTTATTTAGATATTTTATCTAAGTTCCTGTTTCCGCTGACGAGAAAGCTCGGATTGATAGTGGTAATTGCAAGAACGCAGTTAAATATTCTTCCACTTCTTTATCTTGCTTATTTGTGTGAGGGTTGAAGGTGTCCGCTAGTTGTTGAGCAAATACATTTGTTTTTTCTAGATCTGACCTGGCCCATAGCCCTGTTTGACTTTGTGTAGAAGGATTTAGAATCTGAGGTTCTTTAAAGCTTTTACTAGCTTTACAGAGCGAATAATCGTATCTTGATAGATTGCCAAGGTATATTTAAAATTTTTAATTGCAAACTTCTCTTAATTTCTTCTTTAGCTGGTTACTTAGGTGCTTGTATCTTGTTCCGTTTTGAATATCATTTGTACGCTGCCATGCACGTGCACTTTGTTTCTGGGCTATTGGTTTTTTAATATCGAGTAGAAAATTTACTGAATTTCGTTATCTGCGGTGAACTGCTTCTTAAATCGTTTTGATTAAATGATTTGTTGTACTTTCCAGATGTTCCGGTTCTTTTATTTTGACATTAAGTTCTAGATCGTTTTTGATAAAATCCCGAAATGTCTGCCAATCTATGTTCTGGTTACACATTTTTGGACACATTTCTCTGAATATAACGGTTTCAGTAATTATAATAGAATGATCCGGTAACAAATCATAGTTTGACTCAATGCCAAGGTAGTTATTTGAAACTTCATGCATGACAACAAAGGTCTGGAATTTTGTTGAGATCAGATGGCTGGTTCGTAAGCTCACCTGTCGAGAGGAATGAATAATTTCCATCAGTGATAACTTTACACAGTTCTCTTCCTCGTGTTGTTATTAACCTGGAGCTTCACTGCTTGGCGTTTGACATTATAATCGTCTACTGCGAGAAATTGGCATTCAAGCGTATCCAAGACACAGATCCCTTGTATGCTTTTCTTTAGTAAATCTGTGTCTTGGAGTGCAATAAATTGCGAACAATACTAGGACCAGGTAAGCTTTAAACTTGAACCGTCGTGACTTGTAAAAATTACTCTTCATACTTTGGCAGTTTATAATGAGCAATAGTTTTCTGTATAATAATAGCTGTCCCACCATGGGTACTCTGTATGATAAGTTACATAGCGAAGTATTATAAAATAGGTTCTTGTTGTGAAATGAGCTTCTAAGATTAACAATATATCAATTTTATTCAAGGTTAAGAAAGCTACTACTTCTTCTTTATGTTGTTGCAGTCCATTGACATTCTACTAGGCTTCTTAACAAGGACGGGATCATACTGTTTTGCTGAAGAAGTTGACGGAATAGATTTTTAAATTCATCAAGAAACCTTGTTAAACATAATTCAGGACTTGTAGTGTTTTGTAGTACGTTTGTTGAATACTGATGGAACAGCGTTTGCTCTAAAGACATTTGCGTAACATTTAGTTTTATTTTCTTTTGTAGTTTCTGATAAATCGTACATCCTTTGCAGTTGGAGTCCGCCACATAAAGCAAATTTGGCAGATGTTTTGCAATATTTTAACATTTGACATTCTCGTGGACGTCACCGCATTTTACACACGCATAGAGTAATAACACTATGCCTTATTGTAATTATATGAGTGGCATCTGGGTGGCTGAGGCCGGGGCCAGTGGCAGCAGGCTACATGATAATTTTAAAATAACACCAATGATAATTAAAAAGCTTTTAAAATTATTAAGTAAATACATACAATTCATCACCTCTAAGATAGGGTGGCCGGCCGATGACCTCACGAGGCACTTATCAATTCACACCAAATATCTTATCATCATCATATGATGTATTTAACCCTTAAATGGGTGCCTGAGATACACCACCCTCATTGCTGCTATTGAGTATCTTCCTATAAATGGCAATTTTTTACATTTCTATGTTATGTATGATTGCTATATAACATTTGCATTTATATTTATACAACTTAAAGTTTGTAGTGCTAAAATAACTTGATATAGGGCAGAAAAATATTGTTTACTAGTTTCTGCTGACGAAAAGGATTTTGCAGTTGATCACCCGGAATCAAATGAATCAAAATATTGTGAAAAGTTAAAATACTGATAATGATATTGATTCTGATTACGAATTCTAACCAATATTATATACCTGCATTGTCAAATATTAGAACGCGAATGCACAATCTAATTATTCGCCTTTCTGAGCCTGCAAAGTCTGCGCAAAATTTAGAAAGATCTGTAGAATGTTTCTTATTGACTATCAATTATGTAATAACACAACTTAATGTAGCGCTAGTAACAATCCTGAAAATTGGAAACAAAAGTTTTTGTAAATATCTATTGAAATTGCAAAAAGCCTGGAGTATCAGAAAATCTGTATCGAAAACCAAAATTACCAAAAAAAAAAGAAATGTGTGTAATGGCCCAAGGCAAAGAATATAAAAAAGTGGAAGTGCCTTTTCTCTTTTTGATGGTCAAATTTGATGATGATAGGCATATTCACCTACGTACACACCTACACGATACTTAAAACCCTAATACAAAATCATCAAGAATACTTAGGGGGTGTTTATATTTTCAGACGTGTCAGTCACCCTGCGCGACTAACTATGCCAAAAAAATGTTAACTTTGCATAAGGGTTAAATAAGGAAGGAAAAATAGAATTATTTAGACGTCTCTTTATCTTTTATATTTAAAATTCTAAACAAACAATATTTTAAGTCATACTATTTATTATTAATTTTCGAAAGTCTTAACTAAATCATTGTTTTTCCTAAGTTACTCTAGACATGTCCAGATCTAATATCTGTAACATGTGGTGATTAGAGGGACTTACACTTCTTTTCCTTGGCGAAAAAGAAATCACCATATCGGGAGAAGTAAAGTACTTAGGAGTCGTTTCCGATTCTAAATAAATTTGGAACCGTCATATTAAGAAAGTAGTCAACAAATCGGTGACAACTCTAGCAGTTGTCAGACAGATGTGGGAGCTAAAACCGGAAATGGTGCACTGGTTGTACACTAGAGTGGTTGGACTCTCTCTTACATACTCTGCTTTGATCTGGTCACCCAAAGTAACACAAGAAACCACCAAACTAAAACTAGGCAAGGTACAAAGACTCGCCTGTTTGGGTATTACAGAGGCTATGAGAACCACGTCCACTGCAGCAATGGAGACTGTTCTAAACCTCCCACCTCTGCACATAGTAATTCAGGGGGGGGGCAAAATTAGGTCACTATAGGCTGTATCATTCACTGTACAAGACACACACGGGTACAGGTCATACAAGAATAATTGACAGTCTGGGGGGCCCTCTGCTTGAAATGAGGACGGACCACATGACCTCAAAAACATGTGACGACTTTCTATTCGAGGTAATCATGCTGGATCGAAGTAGGAGCGAGACATTTAGACAGGAAATTGCACCTGGTAGTCTAATCTGGTACACATATAGTTCTAAAATCGAGGTGGTCACCGGAGCAGGAATATATGCTAAGGCTCCCAGGGTAGAGCTAAGCCTGGGTCAGTACGCCTCTGTCGTTTAGACAGAAATATACACCATACTACAGTGTGCGCGTAAAAACGATAAGAGAGCTTACAGCAGCAAGCGGATCTATATTATATTAGACAGCCAGGTAACTTGAAAGGCTTTATCAAGTACTAAAGCATCATTTAGACTGGTATGGAAATGCATCAACAAACTCAATGCAGTGGCAGAACATAATACGGTGAAACTGCTATGGGCACCTGGGCATTGCGGTACCTACGTCAATGAAAAAGCCTATGAATTGGCTAAACAAGGATCTGGTGAGGCTTATATCCACCCAGAATCTGATTTAGGAATCTCACAAGTGCTGCCCAAATCTTTATTAAAGAGAGGACACGCACTCATCATCGAATGTACTGGAAGAACCGACCAGGACATTATTTCAGCAAAACCTTCAACAAGGGACCTTGCCAAAAGAGCGCTGCAGAACTCCTTAATCTAAGTAGGCCACAGTAAAGATAATCATAGGGTTTCTCATAGGACATGCAACTGTTAAAGAACACCTCTGGAAAATTGGTAAATTTAATGGTAACCTTGCATGCAGACTCTGTAGCAAGAAACCAGAAACAGCTTTGCATATCATATGCAAATGCGATGCGCTGTGCAGGAAAAGGCAACATACATTTGGGAGACCAATCCTGGAACCGAAAGACTTTTAGACACACCCTGTAAAGGACCAGTATCTGTTGATTCAGGGAACATCAGTTACAGATTAGTTGTGAGTTTCCTATATTAGGGTAATCACAATAAACCTTAGACTGTAGTGAACATGGATCCATCAAAGAAGACATACCGCAAGGAGGAAAAAAATATATGGTACATTAGTTGATTTAGAACACATTTAATTGTCAACAGCAGACTTATTAAGTGGCGAAGCGAAGCGGAGTCACTTACTAACTTCATGTTGTTCGTCTGTTTGTCTGTCTGTCTGTCCGTCCGTCCGAGCAAAAACTCGAGAACGGCTGGGAATTTCCAAATTCTGTTTCCACCAATCGACAGGTGACCAAAAAGGCTTGTTTGCTAGTGATTTTGAAACTGATTGGTCACAGGTCAGCGTGGTCAGACTGCTTCGCCACTTCGCTATGCGTTGCAAGCTTTGCAGGTTTATTCATATATGATATTCAAAGATCGTAGATTAAAAAGTAATGTAGTGTTATAAAAGTACGTAATTTTTTATAAAATTAAAATTATTGATAGTGTAATACAACGGTAGTTGATATCTTAATGTAAATATTAAGTAAAATTATAGAAATATGTTTTCTGTGGTATGACTAGCCCCTAACATTATCATAAAGCTATCTTTTCTTCGGTAAAGATTTATTTTGCTAAATAGCTCTTACTAGTTACTACTATAAAGTCTTTAGCCAGAATTTTCTCAGGTACTGTGTTCATAACTCAGTTTTCACTTCTATTTTATCTGTCTAGAGTTGGAGGTTGTGTACGCATTGTGTAAGAAGATTAGCAATTTGAATAATCATTTTTATATATAAAGAAAATTTTATTTTTAATTTTTAAAAGATTGTCCAAAAGATAGGGCTTTAGATCCAAAATGACCCTTTTGTATTGTGTTTAATACTATTTCGTATTGTTAATTGTAATCAACACATTTCAATCACTCAAAAGGGAGATTGACACTAGAAAAAAAAATTACAAGGAGTAAATTTTGGGTTTTGTTACATCATTGAAGAAAAAGTCTGACCACAGGGGATGTTAGCGAAGAAATCTGCGAAGTTTAAGGCGACAGAACAGACGCTCAACTAACAGTGGTTAAATAGTTAAATATTTTGATTCTAAAGACAAGTCTTTTTCTATTCAGCCATCAAAATTGAATAACAAATCGACTCTTGGAATTACGCGTATCAACTTAACTTTGTTCATAAAATGCGCAAAAACTTACCGAAAACAGGTGAGTTGAGAGTTGCTATGAATTGGTCAACTAAATGGAAGTTTGAAGAACCGAACGGGGTCAAGGTTCTTCCGAATCTAACCTACAGTCTAGACTATGGTCTCTTCCGATCAATTAAGTGGTTACCGATTTGAGTTTTTGGTAAAGTAGAAGAAGCCTGTCAAGGACTCTTTAGTTCGGAGGAAGCAGAATCTGGTAGCTTGCTGAACGGTGGCAAAAATCGTAGATTATTGTTTTTGAATAAATTCAGGTATATAAAACGTTGTTATTGATATTAAGCTCGAACTCTTGACCCAACCTTATGCGCATAAATACCAAAATATCTAGATATTGTCGAGATGTTTATTAAAAGATATTGTTATTTATATCTAAATACTAAAATGAATTATTTATACACAACACAGCTGATGGTTACTAATCTAATGTAACCTGCAAAAACCCACAAAATTAAAAAAAATTCAAAAATTCCTAAAGAAAGTAGTGAAGTTGAATCCTACAAAAAACTTGTATAACAAGAGTTTAATAATTGTTTAAAACTTTGTCGATTTTAAAGTAAATTTTTAGTTCAAAAATTAATTTAAGGATTACAAAATCGAAGCTTTAATACAATTCAATGCTTGGTAATTTTTTTAACCACATTTTTTTCGGTTACTTAGTGATTTGTCATCAAAAAAGGCTGGTAATAAACATAGCAGTTCTTTTTATGTTGCAATGGTTATTAAAGTATTCGTTTGTATAACACTCACTTTAAAGAGCTTGTAAAGTATATGAGTTAGGCAAAAAGCAAGATTAATTGCCCTTGACGATGACAAAGTGTAAAATAAAAAACCACCCTAAAACAAATTTATTGGCTCACTGCTAGAACGAATTTTTCATCGGCGCTTTACGATTTTGGATACAAATGAGTTTTTTACTCTTTAAACCACTTCGTCGCGGGCAAATGTTAATACGTCGGAACGCATAAAGCGCGATACGATGAGAGCGTGCATACGGAATTCGTTTTATAGAATACAACGGGTTATGAAATGCGAACAGCTTTTTCAAGTGTTTGTCCATAAAAGCTTCGTGACAACCGCGGCCGCCTAATGGACAGTTTTATTGCCCCTTATTTTCGCAAAATAAATATCGAAAACTGCTGGGACATCGCCAACGCTGCGTTTCGGAAAAACCTGTCCGCCCTCGTTACTATCGCGTTTAATGCCATCGTTCATGTCGAAGAGAGTAAACGCTGCAGACTTTCGGCATAAAACGGAGCGCTTTGTTCGCTTTGAGGGGTAAGGTCCGCGTAGTAAGCTCTCATTAGGCGCAAAATGGGACGCTCGCCTTTTTTAACCGGCGAATCGGCTTTTTCAAAGGCAGCCCGCGATGCCTAAAGAATGCCAAATAATGAGATCCGCAGGCAAGGATTTTGCCTCCAAATTGGAACTGAATACTCTTTTATGCATCTGATTGCTCGAAAGGGCAATATTTCTTGCTTTTTAAGAATTTGTTTATTGTTTATACGACGCTATGCACTGGTGAACTGTTGAATGGGATTGTCTAAATTCAAATTGGTCGTCAGGAATAAGATCTAGCAATAATATCAGTAAAGTAGAAGTTTTTCTAGCGGCTTGGAAATGGTAGATAAAAGCCTTACGGGTCTGGATAAGGAGACTTGGTGCGGATTTTTACTAGGTTTGGTCATTAGAATTACTTCAGCTAAGGAGGCCAATAGTGGAGCCAAAGAATTCCATTGAATAAGTATGTCAGGAGTACAATACCTTTCCTAGAAAGTTCTTTCACCATTTTCGGTGTGATTTGGTCAGGTCTTTTTTAGTTTCTTTAAGAACATTAGTTTTATGAGATCAGGAGTTTTCACAAAACTTGGTAACTCTGTAATTATTTCTTGTGTTGATACAGCATTTTGGAGGCTAAATACTTTAGCCAGGTGTTGTGCAAACAGATCGGCCTTGTCCTTGTTACTTCTAGCCCAATCTCCAGGTCCATCTTTTAGGATTGGAGGGTTAGCTTGAATTGATTTTGTGGAAGCTTTTATTGGATCCAAATTGAATTGTCAATTAAGATTAGTAACACAATCTCAGAATGACTTGTTTTGCGTCTCTTTTAATTTGTTACTTAATTGATTACATGTCTTTTGGTGAATGATTTCTCATTTTTTGATTTCTAATAAAATGTTGGAAAATTTTTCTTGGACCTTCAATTTCGGTATAGCATGGCTTGCTGCTTCTTGTAGGATGAAAAAAGCTTTTCTGAAGCTTCTTCTAGCTCTGCAGGTTTCTTGAGTTATACTTTTAAGTTCACAGTTTTATTGATTTTGGTTTTGTAGGCTTCCCAATCGGTTCTTGAGTTGTGTAGCCTGGGTATTTTTTAACATTTACAACAGTTGTAGCAGTTGTTGCGATTACAAGCATATGATATGATTGTAGTTCGATTGTATATCTATTTATCATTTGTCACAAAGAAATACAGAAAATGTGGTATTTTATTATGGTCTGTTGGCTAGTAGATTGGAGTGCCCGTGGATAAAAATGAATTCCTTCTCTTCCCCTGTAGTAGTAATAAGACGTGATTTCCCATAAGGTGTTTTTCGAATTATAATCACCTCCGGATATAAATTTGGGACCAGGAGTTGAGAAGTCTGCAAAGTTTTCTTTTTTTAGATTATGTCGGGATGGACAATATACTGCTGGGATTGTTATGTTGTATAGTAGTGCTGCGACCTTAATAGATGTGTGGCTTATAAGTAGTCTTATGGATAACTCAGTAGTTTATAATGTCTTTTAAGGTCTTCTTTATTAATATTGCACTTCCAGCATGAGCTGTGTTGTCAGGATGATTAGTGTGGTAAAATTTATGGCTTGGTATCTTAAGGCGTGATTTTTCTGTAAGGTGGGTTTCACTAATTAGAAGTATGTCTATTAGATGTTGGTGAAGAAAGATTTTCCTTCGTGTTGTGTTACACCGTTAAACTTCCATAGAGCAATTCTGAGTGCTTTGGCTATTATTCCTTTCCTATCAGCATTGTCAGCATGTTCAGCATGTTCAAGACCATTGAAACATACTTTTAAATTCTTCTAGGAATTTCCCAATTATTGAATAGAAGTTTGCAATACTATCGTTATTCAGAGCTTGGGGAGGGGGGTATTATTTATATTATTGTTGAGTGCAATAGCATAACTAACTTATGGACGTGTTAGATTAAAAGAAGTTGTTAGAAAACTGACATTTACTGGTGTTGGTAGAATTGGTATTGACGCAAGTATTTTTATAGAGTTGATTGTAGCATTCACATCTTATATATTTTGCTGTACCCATATAGCGCACGTAGCTAAAGTGTTTTTGCTTTTTTTGTAAATCATAGTATTGTGAGGATCTCCACATTTTACGCACACTAATAGACGGTTGCAACAATAAGGTATACTAGGGTTTCACTAAGGTTTGCTAGGTATGTCTTTAAAATATATTTTTGCATAATTGCCATTTTACATTAATGTCTGTAGTTACAAGCTTTTCTATATCTTCTAAACTTGTGGCCAAGTCGTCACTCAGACCTGCAGTTGTTCATTTAAGTTGAACCGTGGTCCCTCTCATCTCATTTGCTTATGAGGGATAGTCCGGACTGTACAGTGGCTGGTAGTGCAACGTTGTTTATTCTAACATTTGGTCAGTCATCGTGTCTCGTTATAAAGGTTGTTTGTTGTTTCATTTTTCCCGCTTCGGAGCTATTTAAGTGGGTTTGAAAGTGATTTGATACTTGCTGGGCGTCCCTATTAACGGCTAATGTGGCAATATCGTCAGCGAACGTTGCGATTACAATGTTAATTGTATTTGCGGTGTCTGGTATAAACACTAAATAGAAAAAGGGTCCTAGGACGCAACCTTCCGGTACACTGCATTTGATGCCATGGACTATGAAGACGACAGAATTGAATTTAGTTTGAAAATGTCGTTTAGTAAGGTATTAAGTTAAGATAAAGTACTATCAGACTATCCAAGGCGTGTTTTATGTTCAAAAACGTTGTAGAAAAATATTAATTTTTTCTAGATTTGTTATGATTTTATTTACAATTCTGTGGCAGTGGTAAATCGTCGAGTGTTTCTCACAAAAGTCGAATTGATATGTTAGTAGTATCTCATCTAAACTGATCTCTGTTTTCAATCTTTTCAAGAATAGCCTTTCTAAGATAATTGATGACAGGGGCAGCAAACTTTATTGGTCTGTAGGAAGACGAATTAAGTGATTTTTCAGATGTGGGGATAAAAATTATTTGTGCAAATTTTCAGGTTATGAGACAGTAGCACAATTTTATCATGATATTCAAAATGGTGGTTTATATTGTTGTTTTCCTTAATTATTTGTGAATCTGGCCTTATAAGATCATAGCCAGAGGCTTTGTGGATATTATATTTGTCAATTAAGTTTTTAACTTCTGTAGGCAAAATTGGTTTGATTGGAAGAGTCTTTAGACACGGCGTATTTGGAAAGTTGTGGATAATTAATTCATTATTGACAATTGCGCTTGGGTTAGGTTGTAGAGCACTGAAGGTTTGTAATAGATAGTCTGTAAATATGTCGAATTTTTCTTGGTCTGCTCTTGCCCAGCGTCTATCCTGCTTCTTTAGTGGTGATAAATTATTTGTTGGTATCTTAAATATTTTGTTGCTTTGCGTTTTTTGATAGGCTAGTTATATGTGCTTCGAATGTGGAGTTCTTTAAGTCTTCTAATGTAAATTTTAGTTGTCGTGTTAGTCTGTGAAGTATGTTTTTATCGATAGGATTCGCTATCTGCGTCCTGCACCTGTCTTTTCTACGTTCAATTCAAGGATGTGTATAAGAAATTTATATTATCTTATTGGTTTTGGTTTATTATTGGTGTGCTTCTTCGAGCAGCTTCTTGAATTGTGGTTGTGAGAATTTGAACAAATGCAGAATTTAGAGAAATGTTTAAATGTAAATTGTCATCAATAATTTTTTGAAACTAAATCAAATTTGTTTTAGTGGACACTAGTCTTGGTGCAACTGAATTACCAGAGAACGATTGGATGACAAATCCCAGTTGGATTCGATGTAGATGTAATTGTGAGCTATGCTATTGACTGCAAAGAAGTCAAGTAAATCTGGAATTTTATTGGGGTCAATAGGTTAATACGTTGGCTAAAACTTGAGAACCCATCGTGCACAAACTTTACTACACCCAAAGATTTTTTGTGATATTTCAGATTGGTGGCCTTAAAATACGAGAGACGTCGTTGGATAGTTTAGAGGTATTGAAACGACACATTTTTTTATTATCTGACCCACTTGGCGAACGAAGTCTTCTCTTGCTACAGATTCTTTGATCGGCTTCCTCATCAACGCCAGTTCAGAAATTTCAGAAGTTTCCATGTGCTTAAGAAATTGTCACCATACATGTGATTCATTTTAGCTACATTACATTCTTTGACTTACAAATATCTAAGGACTTTACCGTACCACACTTGGGAGAGGAGAAGAAAGTGGTGTTCGACAGGATTGCATGCTCACTGCTTAACTATAATCTGGAGATTATTTACAAAGGGAGAAGAAAATTGCTTGTAGATTTGTTTATTTTATTAAAAAAAAATGGTACAGGCCTGATCAAAAATGCCAATCCAATGTTGAGCAATTTATTCTGAAAGTAAAAATCAGTGTTACGGGTTATACAGATTTGCGGGCTTTGCCAAACTGCCTGGAAACGGTACAAACTGCGCGAGCTCGCGTACTTACGCAAACATTTACTGTGGAGCCCGCATAGAAGCCGGCGCGCCCCGGTAAAAATCTGAGCGCTAATGTAATTAACAGCAATCCTAATATTTGCCTCATTAAATTTTTACCAATGAAGCGCCCCGACTTTATCCGCCGAAGTCATCCAATCAAGATAACGACCCAAGTTAATAGAAATAGCAGGAAAGATGGGCTCGGCATTAAATTACACGCGAAAGGCCGGCCTGATAATAAAATACGTTTTGATTTGGGAGGCTCTTCAAGCGGATAACGCGAACTTTCGTCTGCTACTCCGGTGGCTAATTGACGTACGAGTCTGTTTAATGTGCTCACCGAAGGCTAATTTAAAAATATCCGATGTTCTAGTGGAGCGTGGTATGGAGTACGAGAAATTTATTGCATGCTGGAGTTTATTCATTGAAAATTATTCTCGTGCAAAAAAATATTGATTTTGTCTGTTTGACTACCTTATTTGATGTTCCTTTAATATCCTTTTTCAAGAATTTGGAGTGGGCGTTATCATGATGAAAAAACAATCTACTTCTTTTTGTGCGTTGTTTTGTAGTACAAAAGCAATGATTTTGGTTTAGATAAACATCACTATGGATGTTAAATTGCGTCTTGCCGTTTTTATTCGGGATTCTCTCTCCAAGATCTAGTTTAACTAATAGTTTTTTAATTGAATGTACCAATTTATTCACTTAGCTTACTTAGATATACTTAAAGTATCTCCTGTAATTAAGTCTTTTAAACTAAGTGTTTATGGTTTATTTAACTGTGTTCAATGTACTTATACCGAGTTATCGGCAAATATAAAAATCAACAAATCCTATGCCATTAGTGTAAATGTACGTGAAGCAATGCTTTTCCGTTTCATGTCTGACATTTTTAAGCTTTTTTAAAATGAAATAATTATGTCTGGGTACACTTTAAGGGATTCTCGCTTTGAAGTACTTGACTTTTACAAAAACCCTGAACGCCAAACGCTATTTTCTACAGCAAATAGAACCTGAAACTTCGTCTGTCGCTACTGCGCAATAATATAGATTACAGAAACATTTCTATAAACCAACAAAAGTGGAGAACTACTGCTATCGTGCCGTGAAATATGTAAATAGCTACAATTTTTAATATCTTAAAAATTAATTTGTACAAAGCTTTTTCCTTATCTTCAGAAGCGGTAAAATAAACGTAATATTACACACTGGTCAAAGAAACAGAATTATTGTTCAAATAAACTGCGGCTGCTTTGGGTTAATTAACAAATTTTTAATTGATGGATTTCGGGTTTCGAACTAAAAAAGCTAATCTGTTTTATATTGTAGAGAAGAGCCTTAACAAAACCTATCATAACGCACTTATTACACCTAGTCTAATAAAAATTGGAACGGTTTTTAAAAGAAAAATAATTCAACTAGAGAGCTTTTCGCACAAGTTTGTTAATAGTTGCAATAAGGGCATATCATAGAACCAAAATCTTAAAAGTTGCCATGACGAACTCAAATAAAACTACTTTAAGCACCCAAATCGCCATGGAAATGGTAAATGAGCACAACAAAAATATTTAATCTGATAAAAAACGGGGATACAGATAAAATTATTTTGTCGTCTAGTAACGACCAAAAAATAAGTGGCAAGAGGCATTAAGTAATGAGTGTTCTATGAAAAGCGACCAATTTTCTTATTCCAATATTGGTAGCTTTGTTCTTATCATTAATTTTGCATTGGTTGCTTTTCCAGTACATCAGTTTATTTTTCGTTTTCGCCATGGAACAGTTCACAACGGAGCAGCGGTGAAGGGTCACGCAGACAGTGCGAAAACTTTCTGCGACTTTCAGAAGAAATGAAGCACCCAACGAATCTACAGTGCAAAAACTAGTGAGGAAGTTTGAGACGACTGGTTCAGTAGGAACGGTTAAATTACCTAGGCGGAGTCAGTCTCGTCAACATCACTGCTGTGTAAGACAGTGTTATTGTGAGTCCTGGAAAATCGATTTGCCGACTTTAGCAGCAGTTGGACATTTGGACAGCTTCGATGTATCGAAGGTCTCCGTATGCATGCAGAAAGAGTAGTAACGGGCAAAAATTTGGGGAAAAATTTCTCTTAAGTTCGTCAACAAACAGAAATGTCGGGTTTGGGAAAATAGAAAATCACTGAATAATCCAGGATCGTAAAATGCATCCATTAAGAAAGGCTGTGTGGTGTGGTTTTTGAGTTGTTTTTCTTTGAAGAAAATGAGGAGACTGTAGTTACTGTCAATGTAGAACGTTATCGTAATATGATATTCAATCAGTTGTAGCTTATCTTTGAAAATATATGTAGATATTGACTATCTCTAGTTTCAGGAGGATAGAACGACTGCTACATTTCGCACGAGATGGTTGCCTTACTCTAAACCAGTAATTTTTTGAACGGTGACTAGGGATGACCGGGAAGTTCCTACGATCTTACCCTATGTGACTTTTTCTTATGGGACGTTTGTGAAATCACAGGTGTACGCTAACAAACCACGCACAATTTTAAAACTAAAGGCGAAAATCATCTGCGAGAAAATTATCAGTAATTTTAAGACGCGCATAGATGCATGCAGACTCAATACGAATAAGCATATGCCTGACATCGTGTTTCACACGTAAATGGAGAATTGACTGATTACAAGTATGTTAATTTGACCCCCTTTGTGGAATGTCCTTTAGTTAAATAAAGGACCGAATTAGTGTTAAATAAGAGAACAATAATCCAAATAAAGAACTACAAGATAGGAATATTTTTAAGCCAAATCAAGATGAATGAAGATTGATAAGAGATTCTACGCCCCTCGTAGGAAAAAGGCCTGCAGACTGATAGGTTAAGGCTACCATAGGCCCTTCCTGACTGCCTATCTTTTGCGTACCATATCTGATACGAGCCGGTGTGACAAGCACCCCACTTTAGACAAGCGCATTATTTTTAGTGACTGAGTAGACCACCCACCAGACATTTGAGCTTCTAATAAGCTATTAATAAAGTAAAAGAAACTTTTTAGGACAACCTCAAGTTTGACAGCATTTTTCTAATTTTCCGGCAAAAGTTAAATTCTGTAAGACTAAAACTATGTCTCAGAATAACTTAATATGCAGCACCTAAGGCTGTAATTACAGTTTTAATGCGCTCTAGAAGTTGATATAACTATTTCAAGAAATGCTTAACAAGCTCTCCGGTCCTTAGAGTCCTACTGCACAGCAAAAATGCGACGCTTGCCAGTAACTTCTTCCGTAATGAGCAGATAACGTAATGATTTTAGAGTTTGTCTTCAACTTGCACAATATGAAGTTTATAAGTGTCTCCGCGCTAGACAAATAATCTAACAAAGGATAAAGCTGGATGCGCTAGGATTTGCCGGTATTGTCTGGAGTCCCATTTTCATCAACTTTGTTATTTGATTTCTGCAGCTCTCCAGACGTCGGTCGCGCTCGTTGCAGGTTCCTTTGTGTTAAAAAGCTGCATTACATGTAAATTATGTTTGCTTCTCCCCTATTTGTACTTGCTGAGAGATTTATAACACTTATTATTTTACCTAATTGTTAATAATTTTTACTTTTTTGGTTTACGTGCTACCTACTCCTTTGTTATGTGATTTATTTTTATTGATTGAAACGAATTTTTGTGCGCTCGGGAAATGCTTGCAAAAATGAATTTAGAGATCTATTTCAATTTCGTGCTCATTTGAATTCATATATTCATAGAATTTATTGGCGGAATATTACATGCAAAAGAACAGCATGCAAGTACGTACATTTCGGAAAGCTAAAAGCGGCTGAATATTTCAGCGGAAATTAAACGACTGCGAGTAAATCAAATATGAACAGGTATTTTCTTTTTAAGTGCGGTGAGGTAATAGGAGAAAGCGCAGCTTCTGGGTATTATAAGTAGGAATATCCAATTTTGCACTACTGCATCAGTAAAAACAGGGCTTTCATAATGTGCCGCAAAAGATTTTTTCTTACTACAGCAACTTTTCAGCCAATTTTATGTTTGACGTTAATTACAGTTAGGTCAGTGTTTGCAATTTTGTTTGCACTATAGGTCAACACTAAATATGGCGTCAGCTAAGACCAGCCATACAACCGAAGAAAGGATCTTCATTGTGGCTGCTTTTTACGAGAGGAACCGAAGTGCTAGTGAAACATTGACTGCCTTCAAGGGCAAGTTTGACAAGTACACTACCTCGTCTGTCTCTATAATAACAAGGCAAAAATATCATAATAAAATTTGCACTATAAATAATTTACCTCATTGTCACTATAATTAAAAGGCTGATAGGAAAATTTGGGAAGGCGAGAAATGTACTGGATAACACTTTGTAAAGAACAGACAGACCAGTCATTGTAACTACTCCCGAGACCGTAGAACAAGCTCGGGAGCTTTATGAACAAAAGCCCACAACTTCGGTCTCTAAAGGCGCAGCTCAACATATTGTGAGTGTGAGTTCTATGCACACAATTACAAAAGTCTCTGGCCAAGGTAGAAAATTGGCAAAAGACTCACTTGTGCAAAGGCAATTATAAAAATGGTTTGGACCAAAAAGTTGGACATAAAGCACGCCCATTTCATTTTCAACTAGATGTTTGTGTCAACAAAAGTTATCGACATTGAGATACCGGAAACCCATATTTGACCCAAGTTCGCTGATTGCACACAGAAAAAGTTAATATATGGTGTGCAATTTCCTACTATGAAATTATCGGTCCACTATTTCCCACAAAAATTTCTTCAGAAACTCATTCCAAATGTGAGACAAAAGACAAGTCAACTAATACTGGTTTCAGCCTATTAGACTCAGGGCATCTTCGACATCCTCACAGAGGTCTTTAGAAAGAGGATTATAAGTCTGGACGCCACCCATAAGATAGAAGGTGGATTCGACTGCCCCCAAATTTCCTCGATTTAAACCCATGTAATTTCTTCTTATAGGTTTATCGCAACAAACCTCATTTCATTGACGAACTCAATAATCGCATCACAGCAGAGATTCTGGTCATTTCTGCGGGTACCAGTGTTTCGTGGAAAGGATTGAAAAAAAAAAACTCATTTATACATCATAATTATAAAAGAAGAATTAAAATTCTACTTTGCGCAGTTTTTTATAATGAATTTTTTATCATTTGCGTCAGAAAACGAAGGTCAATCGTTGTGCAACTGTTCATTATCAAGTTTCTCAATACCGATCGCGTACAATTGTCTGAAATTTAAAAAAAAATTAAAGGACAGTTCAGAAAAACGCTTGTGAAGGTACAGCGTAAACATTTTTGCAAGAACAGGAATCAATGAGAAATAAAGTACATTGACGTTTTACAAGAGCTACTAAGCATTGTTCGCCGCCCTCTCGAAAATAAATGCTGATTGCTGAAATTACTTCTGAGGACGAAGTAATCTGCAGTATTAGCTAGACAACCACTACTTACAACTTTGGGTTTCAAATAGTGTTTGCCAGATACGCCTCTTATTATCATTCCAAAGATCAGAAGGCTCTTCGTACGGTCAAATCTTAGCACCTTGGAATTATTATTTGCTTGGACTGGTAAAAGATACTTGAAAGACATAGACTTGATGATGTTCGTGTGGAAGTGCCATCGGCTGGTGTTACACGATAACGATAAAAAACTTTCTAAGTCACGAGATTATGTAGAAGAATAACTCTGTATATTTGTATCTTTATGACGTTTTAATAGACTAAAAAAATATTCGGTTTACATTTAAGTCACCCATGCAAATATTGTTTTTATTCAGATAATAACAAAAAATTATAAGAGTGATAGACATATATTTACCAGTTATTAAACTGCAAAATGTATTTAAGGCCCCATAATGTATTAATTACAGCAATTTTGCATTAGCTTCAAAGTAACTTAAATTTAGAAATTCTAAAACTAATCTTAGGTGAATCTATTAGCCAGGTCTAGCGGGTCGAATCTTTAGAGTTGTTTGTCAGATTGTCCTAGAAGAGCAGCAGCTAAATCATTGGGGCGAGCATTAAGTTTTTCTTGGTATTTGGTGCTGGCGCGTAAAATTTCATCTTTAACTTGTTGAAGTAGCCAATTAGGGGTGTATCTAGGAGCATTGGCTATTAACCGAATTACTTTATTTTGGAATCTTTGCAAAATTTCCAGGTTGGAATTGCTGGCAGACTCCCATAACTCGATTCCATAAGTCCATATTGCTTTCAAAATTGACTAATAGAGTAGTATTTTGTTTTGAAGTAATAATTGAGAGTTTCTTCTTATCATCCAGTACATGTTACGGAGTTTTAGCCCAAGTTGTAATCATTATATGAGTATTCCAGGTCAAGCGTCGGTCTAAATAAATCCCTAGATATTTTACGCTATCTTGTTGTGGTATGAGAGTGTTATTCAATGTTACTGTGTTTTTCCGTAGAGCGAAGGTTATTTGAACTGACTTTGATTCATTCACATGTATTTGTCATAGTTTGAGCCATTTTTCTGTTTTTCTGGAATTTTGTTGGGGTATCTGCGATACTGTTTGAGGATCGTTATGTGATGCAAGGATGGCAGTACCGTCTACCTATATATCTAGCAGCATTTCAGGTGTTGTTGGCAAATCTGCCGTATATAGGAGGTACAAGACAGGATTTAGAATCCTGCTCTGTAGAACCCCTGCTTGAATTGGCCGTATGGATGATTATGCATCTTTAAATTAGAGACGAAAGCTCCTTTCCGACAGCTCATGGTATTCTGGTGATAGTGCCTTCTTTAGTCTATATAACAAACCGGTAAGCCACACCTTATCGAAGGCTTGGATAATATCTAGTGATACCGACGAGCAGTATTTTTTTAAATGCAGTCGCGGTTTATTTTTGTGACTACGCTATGCACTTGTTCTATAGTGTATTATATAGTATTTGGTATAATTTTTTTTGGTTTAGTGTTGGTTTTATCTTTTCCAGAAATATCTTTTCAAACACTTTGGACAAGATAGGTAGCAAACTGATCGGTCAGTATGAAGTGACCTCTTCTAACTATCACAATTTTCATTGATCTGAGAAAAAATTACATTAATTATGTAGGTTACAAGTTTAATTGCCTATTTGGGTAACTTTTTTAGGATTCTGGCTATAATTAGATCGTAACCAGGAGCTTTTTCGAGTTACGATTTTTTATAATAGCTTTGACCACTAATTATTACAGGTCTTATAGGTTTAGGGACGTTGTTATACTTATTGAGAGTTTGATATATGTATAAGTGTTTTTTCGTTTACGAGGCAGGATCTGCCTTTTCTTGATTTGTTCTTGTCCAAGTTTTGTCGTATTTCCTAATGGGTGGAACTGAAAGTTTTGATGTTTTTAAGTGTTACGTGGCGTTTCCATAAAGAATAACTGGTGTTCTCAGTAGGAGTTAGGTTTCTACATTTATTGGATAGGAGATTTGTTAATTCCCGCATAGTTTGAATGAGTAGGGTTTTGTTTCTGGATTTTATTTTGGTTTTCCAGGTCCTCCTTAATCATCTTTTAGTTTTTGTTTAACAATTTTTAGGTATTATTCCAAAAATTGTTGAATTTTGTGGACTGGAGTGGCCTCCAAAGCCGCTTTTTGAATGATCTGATTAAAATGTTCGATGGACACTGTAAAGTTCACACTCCGTTTTTAAGGGGATGCTTGATTGTATTTTTTATAATTAATTTCTGAAAGTAATTACAATTAGTGGCTCTAGAAGATAGTATTGCTGGCTTTTGAACTTTTAGTATTTCTATGCTATATGTAATAAGTCTTGGTGAGTGATCGGAGGACAAATTTCAGCAAGAGTTAGCTTGAAATAATTTGATAAGGCTCCTTTAATGACGCAGAAGTCTAATATGTCTGGAATCTTGTTGAGATTTGTTAGCAAATACGTTGGTTCATATGTGCTTAGGTAGTGTAAGTTGTGATCTATTATTTTGTACAACTCTTTACCTCAAGTTAATGTTATTCTCGACCCCCCTATTTGATTTTTGTTGGTTGTAATCTCCACCAGCTATGAACGTGGGCCCAAGTGTGTTAAAGAAGGATACAAATTGCTGCTTTTTAATAGTGGATTATGGAGGGCAATATACAGAAGAGAATATAATATATCTATTTTTCTCTATTACTGCGACTGTAGTAGCTTGGAGATATTCGAATTCAAATTTTTGTAATCCATAATTTTTTCCCTTGGGTGGACCAAGGGCAATAAAGAAAAGGCAAAATTGTTTGCACTCTACTTATCTAGAGTATTTAAACCACACGATAATCTACTCAATGTTAAACTCCTTGATCTTTAACCACCACCTAAAATACCCCTTTGTCTCATATCACCACTCACACCAAAGACAATTAAATCTGAGATCCAACGATTAAGTCTCAAGAAAGTACCAAGAAATAGTATTTTTCTAAGGTACTGTAGTACTAACTTCAACTTGAATAATACCCCTATTTTTTATTTCTATTACCCCTGGAGTACAGTCAAGCCTGAGACTTTTAGCGCGTATCCACTAGTAGCGTATGTTTTAATTAGACGCTTCATATAGATCTGCAAATCCCAAGAGCCAAGAAAGCAATCCAAGAGAAAGACATTAGGCATCACAAAATTAGAACAAATCCACTCAAATCGCGAAACCGAAAAAGTCATCAAAAAAGGTGAATACATCTATTGTAAATATATCAAGTTTTTGACAACAAAAAGTGCGCTAGTTTGATGTTGCATAAGTTGGATTCCATTAATATACAAAAAATAATTACAAAAGCTTTGAGCACAGAGGTCAAAGATTTTAATCCGGAAAGTTAGAAACGTTTTCTTTTCTAAGATTGTCACTAAAATTATTTCTACTGTATTTTTTTTTAATTTTGTTTTTTTTTTTTTCATCACTAATTATTTGAAATACATTGATCCTTTACCTATAAGAATATATATATATATATATATATAAAATTATTTAGGCCGACTTCTTTAAACTTTTTTTTAGCTAAATGAATGGTGTCCCAAAAAAACACAGAATGATTTTATTTGTTAATTGGAATGTTATAATATTATATTAAAAGATAAATGTCATTAAATGTGGAATAGTATATTTGACATTTAACACTTCAATTATTTTGACATAATTCTTGATCACATTTTCGCAGAACTGTAGCCCAATTTCGTCGATACCCCTTCGAATTTTTTTTTTTTTGGACTTTACGAATCGATCCCTAGAGAAAAATTATACGGTGTGTAGTCGCAAGATCGTGGTGAAATAAGTTGGGAAGTAAGTCATTTATTAAATTTTTTCTCCAATAACTTACGCGTTGTTTAATCCAAATCTATCCAAATAAGACTATAAAAAATCCACTATTATCTTACGATAACGTTTATTATTGATAGTCACTGCGTCTTAGGCCTCATTTTAAAAAATAACAGCCCAATCACTTCACCAACATAAAATCCATACCAAACTGTTGCTCTTTGGTTATGTAAAGATCTTTTTTAAATCACCCTACGATTTTCTATGTTCTAAATACAATTATTTTGTTTACTGCCATACTCATGATGGAAAAGTGTCTCGTCATAGAGACAAAATTACCGCAAATTTCTCGATTCGTTAATATATCCGGCACTTCAAATAGTCGTCTAGCTTCAGTTTCTTTGTTAACTAAATTTTAAATGGGCACAGGCGCAAATTTTTCGTTAAAATCCTCTGTATGGTGCTTTTTGAAATGTTCAGGTGAAGTGATCGATGGCGCACTGAGGTTTTCGAACCGTCTGTCACATTATCGTTTGCAGCGGAAATGTTTTCAGCTGAAGGCCGGTACAAGGTCTGATTGTTTTTTTTTTGTCGTTTGTAAAGGAGCCTGCGTGTTCAATTTTTTTGCAGTCGTTTTAATTGGTGCATTTATCCTTTCAAAAATGCTACCCAGTTTGAGCTCAATCTCGGCCTACTAATAATCGAGTCTATTACAAAAAGTCACCAATGTTCTGAGACATTGCCACCCACGCAGCTTTGTGTAGACTCGACAGATCCTATGGAAATGCCAAGTTTAGAGGCGATATCACACGTAACAGCTTGCTCTACTAGTGCAATCATGGCTTCGGTTCGCAGTCAAGGCTGTGTTGGTTTATTGTCACACAACTCTTGCCTTTTTTAAACTTTTTTGCGTACGAATGTACATTTTTAACAACTATAACGCTTTTACAGTATGTCTCACTCAACTGGTAATGAATTTCGATAGACGTTTGACCACGCAAGCGGAGTAAGCGGAAGATTACACGTTCGTTTTAAACACTAAATGTCGCCATTTAAAGTACACAAACCAACACTCACTGCAATGGTGGTAATTCGGCCTGTGTACATTGTATAGTGCTGCCATATGTATTACAAATTCACAAGTATTTTCCGCGTCTTTTAAAATTGATCATATTTTTCTAATGCTGAGAAAAGAATTAGGAAATTTTAGTACTTGAAAGCACCTCGTAATTTGATCATTAATATTACGGGATACAATACCGTACTTTGCTTTGCTTTAAATTTATTATAATATTTTCTATTTTCTGTCGTTGTAATGTTATAAAAGTTTGTTTGCTTAATATATTATTACCAAACTTGAAAAAATAACATTGGAATTTCAAACAATGCGATTAAGTAATGATAGTAGCATGAAGCTTTACAATTAATTTTTTCTCTCTAAGGGAATTTAATTTATTTTCTCCACATAGCTTATTGAACATTTAACATTCCACTTGACTGTTTTTATTTGCGTGTTGAATATTTTGGCTTTTATCCACATAGGACTAGAACTTTGTTATGTAGGACGTTTTGGAGAGGGATCATTATAATGCAAATCGCGGGTAAAGTATTGAGAACTTCGGGTCGATAGGTCTTTATAAATAACTACAAACCACCTAATAGCGCAAAATTACTTATTACCGCATGGTTGATTTGATACTTTGTTCCGTCTTTGACGCGTGGGAGCTACGCGGTGTAAAATGTGGCGACCCCGTGCCGAAGGTGCAAATCAGAGTCTGGGAAGTTTTAATTTAATCGTTCAAAGCGAAACACTAAGTCTTAACGACCTAACTTAAAAAACAACGCACGCAACAACGTGTCGCAGCTGTGTTCACGAACTACAGGAAAGTAAGTTGATGAAAGAAAAAATTACAACGCGGCGGATACTTTCCGCGGCGGGCGCATCTGGCGCTGACAAATAAAGCGCAAATCTGAAAAACGCTGTAAAACCTGATACATCGCTTTCCTGAAATATAAATCCCATTGTTCTGTGATCGAAATAAAATGGCTTGTCCTTTCAATTTTACGAAAAATAACAATTGTTTGTGACAAAAATCTATACAAAACGTTAAGTTTCTTGACTATTCTTAATAAACAAGTATTTTTTTCTAAATTTGCTAACCACAATCTACAGTTGAGTCCTATAACTAATGGAACATGCCCTTGTTTAATACTTCTTTTTTTATTTAAATAACAAGCTACTTACAATACTCTAAAACTTTTGCATCATTTTAAAATTGTAGAAAGCTGATATTTAGTGCAACAATATCAAATATTTTTTAGTTTTTTCTCTTTTGTGTCACAAATGCAGATAATTATAATACATTTATACAAAAAATGCGACAAATAAATTAACTAACAAAAAATTAAATTAAAAGGCATTTTTTGGAGGTAAGAGATGGTCAAAATGTTGTAGGTTCCAAGAAATAATGTGTCCACAACACAAGACGGTTGTGTGACGTTTTGTAATTGCACAGAGCAATGTCGCGAAGTGGACAATAGAGGACATGAAGTAATAATTACCGGAGCAGGATGATGCTATAACATGACACTAGTAATGTTATGGCAACTACTTTAGTAAACATGAGGAGCACAATATAGACGTGTTGTTAAATGCTCGTACATTTCGTCAATTTCTTATTCTTTTATTTGAAAATAAAAAAGCTTTCTCGGGTTGCTACAGATAAACGGATGACTGATGACTGACAAAGAATTACTTTTTGGATGACACCATTAAGAAAGGCATAACATCAGAGACGCTGCCCCCATGATTAAATGGAATCCCCAACACCAATAAGAATGGTGTACTACTGCGCCCATTGTCAGTACCTTCGGTGGCCCCACCTAGAATTTGGTAAAATATTTGTCCAGTTGTACATTGGCCTTATCATCAATTACATCAAAGACTCTAAACACTTTGTAGGCCACCCGCAATAGATCTAGATACAAAAGAGAGACTTAATGGTCAGTTTTGACATAACGTCCTGATTTACCAAAGTTCCAATTAAAATGTCCTGGACCACCTAAAGCAAGTTTCTCCTAATAACATCTTGCAGCTTTTTCGACAATGCTTTACGCCCAGTTGCTTTATTTGGCAAGGTATGCAACACCAACAATACACAGAGTAGAGTTGGGAAGCTTACTCAGCCTTGTAATCGCCAACTACTACATGGAGAAATCTAAAGAAATCGCCTTAAATACACCACTAACACGCACTATATGGCTATAGTACCTCGATGATGTATTTGTAATTTGGAGGCACGGCAAGAAAACACTACCGTAGTTTATAAAACTCCTGAATTTAATATATCCAAGTACAGAGTTTATCATGAAATTGAAATTGAACAATAGAATTGCTTTAATAGATGTACAGGTAGTGAGAACGAAAAATGGACATTTACAAAACACTGGACGATACCTTTACAAGGAATAGAATCGCCATCCCAATAAAAAAAAATTGTGAAAACATTGGTAGATCGAACACGCCAATATATGAACGTCAGTTCTTAGGTAAAGAACTAAAATATCTGGAACAAACCTTACAAGGGAATGAGTACTTGAGTATAGTGATATAAAGAGCCACTTAATAGATGCTCATGCAAAATACAATCGGAAGCTGTCGCAGTAGGCAACGTTTTTTACCTTTTATTGAGAGAGTTATATGCCGGACAAGAAAAATTCCGAACAAACACAAGGCAAAAACCATTAAACACTACTACCACTAAAATATCTGACCAGCCGAGGACACAAGAAGTCCACAGGATACATTAGGGGTATATCACTTGTAGAAAAAAACAGCGACTCCTATGCCTCGATGAATCTCCGTCTAGACGTACACAACATCGTCGGCAACATATCCGTATCCTTAAGTTTGTCGAAAGTATATTGTTAACAAGCTACGTATCTCTTCTGTAACAAATTAAATTTGTAGATCTTTATGGAGTGTTAAATTGAAGTAGTGTGCTTTAGCTATTATACATAACATTTTCTATTAAAACCGCTATATGATTTTTGTGAAGACTTAGTGCAACTCCACAGTTGAATACCATATGTCCATATGGGTTAGTCCAGGGATAGTCCTAATTTACGGCAAAAGAACCACGTCATTTGTTGGTGTTTTATTTTAACATGGGTTTAAATTGGGGGCAATTGATGCCACCTTCTATCTTACGGAAGGCTTCTAGACTTATAATTCTTTATAAAGACTTTGGTAAGGATGCCAAAGATTCTCAGAATTCGATGGGCGGTGACTCCATCTTGATCTTCTAATTGTGGCCAATCTTTAGAAACTACCTACATGTGGATTAACTAAGTTGATCTTACTTGGCTTAAGATATTGGCAAAATAAAATCGGACAATCAGCAATGAGCACGCTCTAGTTGGTTGATTGAAGATTTTAAATAACACGCATTCAGCAGATGATGGATTTGAATATTAGGGGCGGCTACCTTGATCCGCGCCACTGAAAATTATAGAAGTCAATTTGAGAACTACCGCTTCAGATCTTCCTTTATTTACTTTCCTGTGTCACAATTATTCAAGTTTGTCCACTATATTTTATGGAGAGCGAACCCCATCGGAGCAATTCAACAGCGTTTTACTTGGTGATTCAACCCAGTGTCTCAATGTTATTATATATGAATACTAAATGGAGATTAAAGGTAAATCTACCTTTGGCTCTATGAAAAAGCCCTTACAACGGTTCTAACGTTTTCTTATTTACCACTTTGGCGTGAAAATTAGAAACATGAGAGACAAGTTTTATGTATTTATTAAATAAGCCGTGGAGTTTTATCCAACTTAGTTTTAGATAAAGATGTATCCACTGGAGCTTTTTTGCTTTTAAGCTTGGGGGTGTAGGCATTTAAAAGATTTTGCCTTTACATAGTACTTTAGATAGTACAAAGCTGCATGTAAAATATTATGTAACAGCTATTAAAGAATAAATTATTTAAAACCTAATATTACACTGTCAGCGGATCAAAATATTATTTAACTTTCCAATAGACCAAGAAGAAGTGTCAAACTTAACATTGTCAAGATCAGAATTAAAGGCTTTTTCTTCTCACACAACAGGGACAATAATGGATGACAATTTCAGTTTGTATAACCAGTGGCTTTCGTTTAAAAGTAAATAATAGGTCTAGTAAAAAGAAATCCATTATTTTTCCAGTAGATGGCTTTAATAAATTGTATCTCGCGCTCTAAAAGTTCGATCGGTTTACACTAGATGGCGTTAGAAAGCTGACATCTCGCACTAAAAAACTTATTTGACAGTTTTGTGAATGGTTGATTCAGTTTTGTGAATAGTTGATTCAGTTTTGTTTGAGATCACGTCAAAGGTGGACACCAGCAAAGAGAAAATACGCTATATTTTACAGTTTTTCTTCGATAAAGGTGAAAACGCAAGCCAGGCGCCTGAAAATGTGAACAGTGTTTATGGTTCTGATACTGTAACAGCCAATCAAGCGCAGCTTTGGTTTTGTCGATTCCGTTCTGGTAATTTCGATGTCAAAGATGCACCACGCTCTGGAAGGACAATTGTCGAAAATATGGATAAAATCATGGATCCCGACCGTCATATAAGCACTGTTTCTATTTCCCAGGAGCTAAAAATTGCACAAAAACCCGTTGGGGACCATTTGAAAAAGGCTGGATACAAAAAGAAGCTGGATGTATGGGTGCCACACAAGTTAACGCAAAAAAACCTCATGGACCGAATCACCATCTGTAAATCGCTGCTGAATCGCAACAGAGTCGACCCATTTCTGAAGCGGATGGTAATTGGCGATGAAAAGTGGTCGTGGTCGAAGCGCGGTGAGCCGTCGCAAACGGTAGCCAATCCAAGATTGATTTTTCTGTGCGTTTGGTAGGATTGGCAAGGAATCATATACTATGAGCTGCTCCTTTACGACCAAACTCTTAATTCGAACCTGTGCTGTGAACAATTGGACCGTCTGAAGGAAGCAATCGCCAGAAGCGGCCAACTTTAGCTACTAGGACAGGAATTGTGTTTCATCAAGACAACTCCAGGACACACACATCGATAGCGACTCGCCAGAAGCTCCGGAAGTTTGGATGGAAGGTTCTTATGCATCCACCTTATAGTTGGGACTTGGCACCAAGTGATTACCACCTCTTCCTGTTCATGGCGAATTATTTTACTGGGCCTCAAGAGACTCTTGTGGAAATCGACTGTCCCAGTTTTTTGCCAATAGGGACAAGGGCTTCTATGAGAAAGGCATAATGAAATTAGCTTCAAAATGGCAACAAATTTTCGAACAAAACGGCGCATATTTGATCTAAATCAGTTCATTCTAAGTACGTTAAATATAACCTTCAATTTCATGAATTTTTTACTAGACCTATTATATGATAATCTCACACTTCTATCTGCAGAGAATATTACTAAACATAGACATCGCAATTTTTCATGTGCTAAAAGTGCTAGAAGACACTCTTGTTATAATGAGATAAACGACATAATGTTTCGTGTTTTATGTAGTGCCAAAATACCTAGTCGTTTGGAACCAACGAGTTTCTATGAAAAGTTGACGAAGTAACGCTTATTCTATATTCTGAAGATAAGTACTTTGTAATACAACTTGTGCACACACTCTAGCTCATTTATCCAAAAAATCCGGCTAACCTGCGAAAAATACAGGCTCAATTAAAACACAGAAACATATAAACATTCTAGAAGAACTATCTTTTCACTTTTACTTTTGAAACTTGGGTCAGCAAGAAGATAAAATTTTGCTTTTTCTATTTCTTTATGTATCAATATTGCATCTAATCCCCCTTCAGAAATCTTTTATTTTTGAAAATCTTAGTGTGTATTCTTCATTTGAGAGGTGTCTTAATGTTCAATAAAAAAATACATAAGTGTTGACATTATCAAATAGAAAGAACTGCCCCTTCAATTTACTTTGATTGCTATATATAATAAAAAACGCTATCAAAGATGCGAAAACTAAGAATTTTCAAAAATTTTCAGGATTAAACTCGTTTGTTATACCACGAGTTTGGCTCATACAGTCTGATTAATTTGAGGCAACTGTCAGTGAGCATAATATCAGTAAATTAAAAAGACATTTTCACCAACGACAGAGCAAAAAGCTATAAAATTATGAGCATTGTCTACCATTCCTCAAACTAAAACGTAATATTCATTTTAATGATTTCAAAGTCGGAGTTGGTGGTTCTACAACTAAGGAAAGTAATGCAGCAGATTTCCAGTTAATAAAATTAGTACAAAATTACTGTTTTCCTGAAAAAGCAACTGTGATTTCTGAGCTAAAGGTTGTTCGTGATTATGGTGGATTAGTTTGTGTCAAAACCAAGTTTACAAATCGTAAGGACACGAAGTTGATCAAGTCCCCAACCCTCCTTCCTGATACTGATGCTACGGTCGACATGATAATCCATGAGCAATATAATTTCAATTATCATGCTGGTGCTCAATATTTCAAAAATACGTGACAAATTTTGGATCATCCATTAGGAGAATTCTCAATTCATGTGTGATCTACAAGCGATTTACTGCGAAGAATTTGAGTGTTCCTGTGGCTATACTTTCTGAGCACCAAGTGAAAGATGCTCAAGTATATGATGTGACAGGAGTTGACTTAGCTGAACCACCGACTCTGCGAGGTGGTACTAAATGTTATACCCTACTATTCACCTGTGCAGTGTATTGTTGTGTACACATGGAATTAGTTACCAACTTATCCACCGAAGATTTTGACTAGCATTCTCTTCGGATGAGACGTCCAACTACTCTCTATTCGGACAATGAAACTAATTGTTTTTAAAGTGCATAATTTGTTCCGGAAAACCAACTGGAGGGAAGTGCAGCGGAAAACTCAGCCCCAAATGATTCAATGAAAATTTAACCCTCCTTCTGCACCGTGGTGGCGTGGCTGATGGAAACGGTTGATTAGGAGTGTCAAGGATGATCTTGAAGCGGATGCTGGTATTTAAAAAAATATCAAGATGTAATATCGTAGTCCATTAACTTACGTAACAGAGGACCAGGATTATTTGATCCCACTTACGCCAGAAATGTTTATACATAATTTACCAATAAATGTCTGTTCCGAATCTTCAATGGTCGAGGTCAATTTTGAAAACCAAAGAAAGAATCTTCACAACTTCTGGTGGAATTCAAAGAAAGATTCAGAGAAGAGTACTTGTTTCAGTTAGTCCAACGAGGAAAAAACCAAAAGTGCTATAGACTTAAGGTTGGCGATGTCGTCTTGGTGGGAGTTGACGAAAGGAAAAAAATCTTGTATTCCATGGTAAAGATTTTGGAGCTTATTTATGAAAAAGATGGTATATTTCGAGTAATTCGAGTGAAGTCCAAATTTGGTGAAATAATTCGACCTCTACAACATCTATTCTCTTTGGAAATTTCTTACAGAGATGATTTTGCACCAATACCTGATTCTGATAAGGAAGTAGAAACAGTTCCAGTAGCTATTGCTCCAAAATTAACAGAATTTTGACCAAAGTCTATACGTCTAATTAGTGCTCTTTCTCGTTTCAGGAATAATTGACTTGGTGATGTATTTTTATAATTTGTTTCCAGTTTATGGTTGTAATTTATTGATTGTTTGGTTTAAGAATACTTTTAATTTTTAGTTAGCATCAATTGTTTGGGTTTTTACTCCTCTAGTGAGGTTTAACGTTATGTATTTTCCAAATGGGAACTTCTCAGCTGTCACTTTTATGCAGCTTCAATTTTATATTTTGCGTTACAAAATTGTTTGCCGGAGGCAGGAGTTCGTCTCAAGTCATTTTTTTTCAATCAACTAGTTTAGTTATTCAGGAAAAGTAATTAATTTCTGGTTAGTTAAATAGTCAAGCAGGTAGACATCCAAGGCTCGCATCTTTTGGAGGAAGACCTTTGCCGGGTAGAAAAGGATACTCTCCTCGACAGTCGTAACGATTTTAAAGCAAACTCACACTTTAACAGGTAGCCGAACGCATGTTTTATCTTTCTTAATCAACAAATAATTTTTTCTTAGCAACTAACTTTATTGCTAGGAACACATGATAATACATCAAATTATCTTTCCAACAGTTGTAAAGGCGTTTTACATCTTTAAGTGTGTCATGTTGGTGCAAAAAACTAAGTTTAAAATACTTATAAGAACTACAAATTTTGTCGGCATTTTTAAAATTTAAATATTGTTATCAATTAAACAATATGTTCGCCAGAGTGGTCCAAACGGCTGAGGAGTGGAATGCGATACGGATAGACCTGGGCTCAATTCTCGGAGCTCTCTGATGCCTGGTGAGTGGCCTACTCAGTCACTGAAAATAATGGAGTACCTGCGTTTACTTGAACAAGGGGCAGCAATAGCGGTCGTCTAAGGTGCAGTGTTTGTCACATCGCCCCGCATCAGAGATGATACGCGACGACCGGGCAGAGAATGGCAAACATACAAGAGCTTTAACCTCTCAGTTTATAGGCCGTGCTTCCACACGGGGAGTTCGAGGCGTAGACGGAATTAAATAATATAAGCTCGTGTTATTAAAAAGGTAAAAAAAACGACGGACGGGCGGATAAACTACGCTATAGGCTTTTTTATATGTATAAAAACCTAAAATAATTAGTTTTATAAAAATTTATAAATTATTATCTCACTAGGAAAGGGTTGTTCACTGCGGAGAAAATTAACTGTCATTGCAGATTTATTTAAAAAATTTCACATACAATGTCAAAATAGCTACGTATTTACCATATATGTAATAAAAAATTAATAACCTTGTATAAACACATCTGCATTAATCAACTTACATTTACAAATATTTTCAGATACAGAACAGTAGAACTTTATAAAAAAGAATAGTAAAAACCGTCGCTCTACGTCTAACCCCCTCAATTCCATCCCCAAGTAAATCCTGCCGAGCTACTCAATAAAACCGAACTTTAAGCTTACGCTCAAGGAGAAAATACACTAATTATCGGCTGGCGGTTTTATTATGCCGAGGAGAATGCAGTGCTGCCACGACCCATAAATCCGGATACGCCTAATTCTTCCATCTAGACGTATTAGGTCGAGCTGATGTATTATCGAGTTCGCGGCTGCAAAAAGCCGCCTGTTTCTGGGGCATGGCGAGCGGAAAATGCAAAAGCGATTTCGCTGCAGATTTCCCCATGGCAAATTCCACGGCCGCAGCACTAAGTAGATTATTGCTTCGCTAGTGAACGATTCCTCCCTTTGTTGGGTCTATCGGCGGCGGCGGGCTATTTCTGGATTTTCAGACTGCCGCGTTTCCCCAAAAAGGAGAGACTTCAAAGGGTTCTTTACTAATATTACAGCCCGACAGGCTTGAACAGCAAATACATGCAGAAGCGCGGGGTGTTGTGTGGATCGATATCAATATTTTTCAAGGGTATAAATGTCTTGTAATAACAAAAATGCATACAACTGACTTTTCTGATAAAAATTATGCTTTTGTATTGTTAATTATCATATATATTAAGTTAACGGAGTTGGTTATAGTTCAATGTTATGAGAGCAACCCGGAAGGAAATTTTTGTTTGGTCATCGTCTATAAACTCGTGTAGTTACAAAATCTTTATTTATTTTTTTAAATTTATTTATTTATCTACAATCTGTCTCTTAGAGACATACGGTAGGCGATTTGACAATAATATGTACATACCAAAATAACATAAACATGTGGGAAGCAATTCAACGAGAGTTCCCATTTAGTAACTTAGTAATTTTTAAGTTTACACTGTACTCATTTACACATTACGCACTATCTTGTTACACAAAGCGGTAAATCACGTTGAATAACAGCGTTTAGGACAAACAAGGATTGAGTAAACTTTGGATTGAAAGATCCTTAAAATGTTAATATTGGAACTGCTTGCTCTTTTCCAGAGATGAACGCTCTAACCCCATATTGGTTTCATAACGTCTTTATAGAGTAAAGCTTTGTTATTAATGGGCAGTTGAGACTTTCGGCCTGAAATCCAGTATATCTTTTGAATCTTAAGAGTCTAGTTGTTTCCTATTCGTAAAATATGCCTCTTCCAAGTCAGTCATCTGTCTAGGTGGAGTTCTAAGTATTTCACATGTTTGTCTTACGGTACTGGTGTGTCATTAAGCAGTACAGGAGGGCAAATACCACTTCTTAGAACAAAAGTTACTTCTACCGACTTTCCTTCATTTATTTGGACCAAGGTTCTAATTCTTGCAAATGTTTCTGTAGATGTTGAGTTGCCATATAGGGTTTCAGATAAGAAGAAAGTACCGCAGTATGGTCTGCAAATGTTACTACCATAGTGGGAAGATCAGCCGTAAAAAGCAGGTATAATAATGGACCCAAAACACTGCCCTGAGGTACACCTGCGTATATTGGGACTATCTCCATATTTTACAAGAAGATGCCTGTCTGTTAGGTAGGGTTTTTGATTTTTAACAAAAACCTCTGATGCTACACTTTATCAAATGTTTATGCGATAACTATAAAGATGGCTGAGGAGTAGCGTTTGTCGTTAACGTTTTTTTAATTTTGTCGACCACTCGGTGTACCTGTCCAATGAAGGCATTCCTTTTATTTTTATTCAAGAAGATAGATAATAATTTTCTTAACAGCAATTTTTTGAAAACCTTGGACAAGAGAGGCAGCAGACTAATTGGTTTGTATGAAGACAGGTCAGTACGTGGTTTCCTAGATTTCGATTTCAACAACTTTCCATTGTTCTGGAAAATTGAAGAAATAGGTGATAAACACAGCCCTTTTTTCCGGAAATTCTTTCAAAGCTGTTGCTGTAATTGGGCCGGATGACTTGATTTTAGTTCCGCGATAAGCATGGTCTGGACTTATGTGTGTTTGATCTTTGAGATTGGTGTGCACAGTTGAAACGGTGTTTCTAAGTAACATTGAATTTCTTGTTCTCCTTTGAGCGTGATTTTAGAATCATATGGTGTGAAAACTGCTTTCAAATGATTGGCAAATGCAGGAGCCTTTTCTTCGTTACCTCTCGCCCAAGTATTACTTGGAAGACGCGATGGTATTTTATATTTTTGTGTCCCTCTAGAAGAAGTATTCTATAGTTTCTGTTGGAGACAAGTGCTGTAGGTAGTTTTATACCGATTCATTTTTGATGAATGGTGGAAGTTGTTTTAGTTCCGATATTTTACGATTGAGCTTTCTTTTCGTCAGAGTGTCTGGTTGTTTACCATTTTCTTCGTGTTTACGTTCTTCGGTGGTATTTTTCTTCACTACAATAAGACAATCTGTAGATGCAATATTCTGGGTGTTTGAATGGTGTTGCCTTCCATGCAGCTTACTGGATAGTTTTATTAAATAGTTCTACTGTAGTAAATAAAACTTTTTTAATTTTTAGAGATACGTCGAGCGGTAGAGGCAATTATCTTTCTGAAAAAATTCCAGTCAATTTGCTGCAAAGATTAAGAAGTTTTAAATTGAGGAATTTCGGTGTTTCCATGGTTAGAATTGGCGAGTGCTCGCTTGTGAGGTCAAAACAAAATGCGGCTTTGAAATAGTTTGGGTTTACTCCTTTTATGTACCATAAGTCGAGTAGATCAGGCATTTTTGCTGGGTCTGACAGCCTGTAAAGATATAGTGCACTCCATTATAAATTAGTGCTTTTATTCTCTTTCTTTGATTTTGGTTAGCCGAGATCCCCACTGCTCTATGTTTCGCATTGTAATTACCAGAGAAATAAATCTGTTACCCAAGGTTTGTAAAAATGTTCATATTGCTCTAATTTATTATTGTGACGTGGATGGCAGTATAGTGTGAGAGAATCAGCGGTCCTTTCCAATCTTCTATTACTACTGTGCTAGCCTGTAGGTGTGCTGTATTTACATTTAGATAATTTGTGGTACTTATCATAATAGAGTTTTTAATAATAATAGCTGTTCAGCGTGGGCTGTTCTACATGGGTGTTGTGTGGCATTATTTTGGAATTTGTATGTAAATACGATCCATATAGTACCATTCGATAATTTGCAAACGTCCGTGCAGCGGTTTTGAAATAAAAGAGACACGTTCATCTTTGTGGTGTGCTAATCATTAGCATTCCAGGCAGCCACTTTAAGATGTAAATCCATTAATTATCTTGGAAACGGCTGTGGTTAGTAAAGTTGACATATTACCCATTTGCTCCATAAGGATTTTGTTTAAGTGCTTGCAGCCAGTTGTTTCATTTGTAGCTGTGGATTGCTAACATTTTATTGGATCGTGATGGGGTTGTTGTCTATTAATGCTCGATGGCTAGGCGAAGCTGATACTTGGTTGGACCAGTTGCGCCGAAAACCGATGAGTTCGCGTAGGTTGTCTGTTTCTTGACGAGGGGTACATTTTTTGTCGCAATTCCTTATAAACTAAACATCCTTTGTAGTTAGCAAGACTATTTAAGATACAGTTCACACACTTAACGCCAGGACTTTTCTCTTTGCGCTGACATTGGGTGGTGAGTTCTATTACAGATATTTTAAGTGTGTCCGTATTTTTGGTGTTTATCGCATTGCGGGATCCCGCGCTTTACATTAGGTGATTTCGAATTTAACTATCGAGTGACTCAGTTTGTTATATTGTAAATATCTTAGTTAATTAGCTCTGTAAAGAAAAGTGGTAATTTTTGTGCCTATGCTTTATATTAGCAATATTGGTAACTTCATAGCCAAGTGTTTTTATTTCCTCTTTTAGCTCTTCTAGATTCGTAGATGGATATATATTTTTAAGAACTACCCTGACGCTTTGTTCGTGTTTTCGCTGAAAGAAATGAAATTAGGTATTTCCTTCAGCTAAGTGCACTTTTCTGATGTGGTAAGATTTTTGCTTTGTCTTTATTTATCATTTTTAATGTATATTTATATATAGCGATCGATTATAGTAACCACACGAGTAGTTTCATAACTTGGGGGTGGTTTGGGTTCCCTGACTACTAAGTTTACGTCATGATCTGAATTTAAAACTGTTTGATCAGTAAGGGGCCGAAAGCGGTAGGATTCAGCCAGTATTCTGCTCTTAACCTGGATTATGTGTTGATAGTTTTTTTATTTGTGACTTCTTGATAACTCTGTAGCTTTTCATATTATGTAGTTGTTTCTGGAAAGGTTTAGCAGATATTGTCGTCATGCTTTACTTAATTTTGGTTTAATTGTAAGACTACTGGTAATTTGGTTTGTTTTTCTTTTGTTGCATATGCCGGATTATTCTAGCTTATCTTTTTTACTTAGATAGATTCAGCATATCTTTATAAATATTCTGCCGAATCAAATTTTTGTGGTTTGATTTGCATCGTCGCGTGCAGTCATTGTGAATTTATCAACTGTCTAGTTTTCTGGTCGTTTTTTGTTTCATGTAATAATTTTAAACTGAATTTAGTGACTATATCGTAGGTTGACATACGTAATTTAGTCAGTATATTAAGCAACCTGATGTAAAATATACATAATTATTGTAAATTATAAGAATGTTAACTTCTTTGCCATTCATTCTTATCAGTCTTATGTATGCTTTGCGTTAGTCTTTAGAATTGCCAACTTTAGCCCTAATAAATAACAAATAGCAGTAAAATCGACGTAGTTATTTGTTATTTGGGCTTGTTATATTATTTACTTAAATGTTGTGTTTTTATGGCTTGTGGTACATTATTGTCTTTCTAATTATAAAGATTATACTGCAGTAAGTCGCATGGCTTGGATAAGATAATAAATTTTTTTATGCTATTATAGTAAAATGGGATCCTGATATAAGTATATCAATATTATTGAAACTAATGAAAGCTTTAATTATTCTTTGTTATTAGAGGTCGAAAACACAATTCTTAGGAATTTGGCTATTTCTGGATAATTTTATTGATGACTAGAATGACAGGAATATTTAAAACCTTACCGTGTTGTAGTAACTCGTCTAGAATTTGTGTAAGAGTTAGCTCTTAAGGTGATTTGTATTTATTTGTTTATAATTGATAGTTGGTATATTTCAATATGTTTTCACTGGTAAGAGAGGAAAATTGTATGATTCTGATTTAAAAAAGCAAGTGTGGTCGTTTTGTAGATCTCGATAAATTAAACAGCGTTCTGTACACAAATTGCAAAAGTATCTCTTATTTTATTGCACATTGTAGAATCGTGAGGTCCACCCCATTTAACATAGGTATATCGTCTATTGCAGTATAATTTAGTATGGTTACATCTTTGACATCTTATAGAATATACCAAGTTTGTGTTTCTACATAATTTGTTATGATTTGTACGGTGTTTTAAATTAATGTTGTTTTTGTTACTTTATAATCTTGATCAACTATAACAAGAGTTGTTAGAACTGAAGTGTTTGTGGCGTGCTGTTGCCTACTTTAATACCTGTAATGTGTGACAATGTGTTATGTACATTAATGTCAATCAGGTGGTGTGCCATGCTGTTCTTATTCTATAATATAATCCATACATTCTATCATTTGCTCATACTTGGATAATACTGTATACTAGAATTAGAGGGATTTATTAGATGACAGATATTTCACTTAAACTAGTAAACTAGAAAACTTGATTGTGTTAGATAAAATCGCATTCTTTCGTTTTTTTTTCTATTAGCATTTTCAGAATTTTTTTTATTTATAATAAGTTCCTAATAATATAACGCCTATTTGATTTTATAATACGTTTTGTTGTTTTAGATGCGACTTATTCGGGATACAAGATGCGTCTCGTTGGCCGATAGTTCGGTTAAGTTGTGATTGTTTGAAGATATTGCTAATTGGTAGCATGGTTATAAATACATTGTAAAACACTTAAAATAAGAATGAGTAGCGTTTCACAATAAAAATATATTTTGATTAAAGGAAGATATTGTCATAAACTATTTTATTTAATTCTGTAAGCGATAAACCATTAATTCTGTAGGTATTATTTAATTCTACTGGCCAATATGTTTCTGAACGTACCTTAATCATTACGCGAAATGTACTTTACTACAAATACCTTTTTGATGTCTCTTCATACTCACTTAAGCATCCAAGCGTGTCTTTTAGAATCTTTGAGTCTCCTGGTTGGCATGCCGTAAAGATTATTAATGTTTTCACTACTATAGCGTTTACGTGTTGTTCTGCCGCTAAGTTTCAATTATCCGGAGTCCTTAACGCCCGTAACACGCGTTGTGTAAGAGTCACGTGTTTTCGTGGTTGCCTGCACTTTTGGAATAGAAATAGTGTTAATTTTATAAACCTTGTTTAGCGTGAGTATGTATTTATATTCCTTGAAAGAACACATAGCATATTTCGCAGCATTCGCTAGTCTGCCGGTCCAAACTACATTCGATAATTGTTATCGCCAACTTCTTGATATCGCATAGCGTTGGTTTTAGATAAGATAGGGACCTTTATATACTGGGGTTATGAAAATAAAATTACTTAGTTACCAATTGGTATATTGGTAGTCACTAACTATGGATATATTAGCCGAGATCCCAAATAGGGCTTTCCCCTCACTAGCATACTCATTCATAAACTCTTCGAAGCTCGAGGAGGTTTTGAATTCTCTGACGATCAACCTTACGCTTGATGTATTTGTAGATTTTCCACTTTCGGTTTACCATTGGGCGATTTTCTAATGAGGTGTAAGACGCAATATATCTTTTTTAGTAACTTTAGGTGGCCTTAAACTACCTGAACTGATTGAAGACGCTAATATAGCTGGTGAGTGGTTGCGGAGAAAGCTGGAGCATCTTTTCCATCAGCTTTGAAAACGCAAAGCATTCCCAGAAGCCGACTGTATGAGAGTCGTGGCGGTTGGAGCAGGTGGTAAATCTGCTTCGAGCCTTCTTGCAATCTTTGGGATAATAGTCATCCCCATATGTGGCAACAGCACTGTGTGTACGCGAAAAGCTGATAGCGGTAGCACGGACTGACGGTCAAGTCAAAGACATTGAATAGATCAAAAATCTTTTTACTCTTGTCGCTTAAGTTTTAGAAATATGAGGAGCATTGAGAGTCGTTGAAAGCCCTTTTTTAACCGCCTCATATGCAGGGTAGAGATGTATTATAAAAGCTTTTTAGCTTCCCCTCCAGGACCTACGAGAATACTCCGCACATGATGGCGAGAAAAGGTTCGTCTACTTTGCTATCCATCGTGAGAGCTGATTTCTGAACTCTGATGCTGGCTGTAGTGGCTGCAAGAACGGCGAGGGTAACTTTTATTCTTGATTGCGCAGATTTGTGGTTAACTTGCTGCTGCCACTAATCATTATCTTTAAATTACAGAAAATTACACAATCGGTGGTATTAGTACGACACAATTCAATAACACGAAACACTCAGGTATTGAATACGTTCGCATGCACCAATTGTCTAGCGGATTTTCTGTTAAAGTCAGTAGACAGAAAAGAGATTTACTCGGTAGATCAAATTCTTCCTAGATCCAATGTCAGCAAGGTGTAATCTAATTTGACGTGATATTTAACGATGTTATCTTTAATAACTTTACTTACATAAGAAATGCTGAAGAGTTCAGTCTTCTTATCGCTTTTTGTCCATATTCCTGGTAGGGTTGCGTACTGTCTTATTTAAAGAAATATTGCCATAATTCTTATTTTTTTGTTTCTGATAAGTTGTTTTACTTTAAAAAATTGGTGATGTAGTAGACGATTAATATTTCATGTCAGAGTTCCGGTTTTGGTTTCTTATTAATGTTATTTTACCTTTTTATGTTTTTTTGACAATTCGAGAGCTTTTTCGGAGCCACATTGTTTTAATTTCTAATGATATATTCATTGTTACTTTCTTAAGTTTGTTTTAACAGCAAGCAATTATGTTAATATATTTGTAACATTTCTTTTCTTCATGTTCTATTAATCTTGTCGATAGTATTATAGTATTTCGCATTATTTGTCCAAAAGGATCCCAACCCATTTTGGGGTTCTTCAGTTTAAAGTCTTTAAATATTGTTGTTGTGTTTATAATTATTATCTCTTGTCATATTACGATGTCATTTAGGATTTAAATTTTAGAGATATCGGAGATTTTGTATTTTTGAATCGGGGGTTAGAAATTTTAGACCCGATCACAAGATGTTCCTTTAAAGAGGCACATCGAAATAAAAATATCCCTACCTATCAAGATTTTGTGCGATTCCTACAAAAGCAAATAAAAACTATGCCGTTCGTTAACCCCTCGGAAACTTCAAGACCCAAGATCCCGGAGAAATTTCTACGTACCACGCACAATTTTCTACTCAATGCAGATTCTCGTATGAACGGGAAAATTTGTAAATTTTGCCAAGGGAAATGTCATTCCCTTAAGGATTGTCGTAAATTTTTAGAGTTATCCCCGTGGAAAAAGTTTGAATTTATAAAAGGTCATCATTGGTGTTTCCGGTGTTTCTCACCCGGTCACCGAACTCCAAAATGTAGACAATGCATCTCCTGTAATAAATGTGACTTGCCTCATCACCCCCTCTTACATTCTATCGTTTCCAAAGAGAGTAAACCGGCAGGCCGGTTGTCGGAGGTTAAAGAGATGGCTTTGTGTTTGCTGGAAAATCCTAAAAGGTCCGCAATCCCAGAAAAGTCTACAGTTGTTTTGTCAACGGTTGTCGGAAGGGTTTACAACGAGTCGGGGCATTTTAAAAATTTGAGATTCTTGTTAGATTCTGGAAGCCAGTCACATTTTCTAACTTCAAAGGCGTGTCGGCGTTTGAACTTGCCAATTGAACGGCTGAAGTCTTCGGTTTTAAGTCCTGGAGGAGCCCCACGATCAATTTATGGAAAAACCAATTTGAATTTTTCGCCTCGGTTTGATTCCAGTATTTCGTTTACGATTGAGCCCCTTATCGTAAAGAAGATTGTCGACAAACTCCCGTCCGCGAAAGTCGATATTTCTCAGTTGGCTTATCTTCGAAATCTGGATTTAGCAGATGAGTTTTCAGATTCCGGCAGGAATAGACGAGATTTTAGGTGCTGAGTTTGTCAGCCAGATTCTGGGAAACACGACCATCAAAAGTTCACCAAAATTTCCGGTTGCTATTTTAAGCCCCCCTTGGGTTTTTGTTGTGGGTAGGGCTCCAGTTGTATCTAAGGAGACTAACCCCATAAGTTTGGTTGCTATAAATAAATCGGTTGAGACGCTCTTTCAAACGTTTTGGGAAGTTGAGGAAGTCCCCTCAACAACCCTAGTAAATCAAGAAAACAAGATTTGTGAGGAATTGTTTTCTTCGACGGTGAAAAGATCGAGTTCTGGGAAATTCATCGTCTCTTTACCTTTTAAGGAAGATCCACAAAAGTTAGGAAACTCCTACAATCTGGCCTTTTGTCGGTCGTTAGGCTTGGGGGCGCGCTTTCGACGTTTTCCGGAGTTGAAAAGCCTCTGTAAGGACGTCGTTTCGGATTATTTGGAGCAAGGTCACATGTCAGTGACGGCCGACTCTAATTCTGACGTTGGCTATTTTATTCCTCGCTTCGGTGTTTTTAAACTTCAGAACGCTTCTACGCCACTTCGCGTAGTATTTGATGCGAGTGCGAAAACGAGCTCGGGAACATCACTTAATGATTTACTTCACGTACGGCCGAAGTTGTACACCGATATCTTTCACAAATTTTCGTCTATTTTCGGTTGTTTTGTCCGCAGACATAAAACAAATGTATCAGCAGATTTAGGTACGTGCGGAAGACCGAAAATATCAAAAATTGCTAAGGAGATCTCATCCAGAGGGTCCTGTAGAAGTGTTCCAATTGAACACAGTTTCCTTTGGTCTTTCGGTGTGTCCCTATTTAGCCTTGCAAATAATTCATCAGCTTGTGGACGAAGAGAAACAAAATTTTCCAATCGCGACCGAAATTATTCCCAGAGACATGTATATAGATAATCTGGTTATATCACTAGAAGACATAGATAAAGCTCGCGAGTTAAAAATCCAATCACAACAGATGATGGCTGCTGGGGGATTTTCTTTGGTAAAATGGTCATCTAATGTACCCGAATTGGCAGGAAATACTTTAGTTAGAGAGTTTGATTATGGAGATGCCTCGAACCCGGTGTTAGGGTTACTTTGGAATCTCCAATCCAATTGTTTTGGGTTTCGGATTGGAGCAGAGGAACGAAGATGTACCAAACGACATATGTTGTCTACAATTCCCCGTATGTTTGATCCTTTGGGAATTTCAGCTCCGACTATTTTAATGGCCAACCTATTTATTAAGCAGTTGTGGCAGGCTCAAATTGATTGGGGCGATCCCCCTCCCCACCAAATTGCCGGTCGATGGCAGACCTTTGTCGCCAATCGAGTAGCCGACATTCAGGAGAACTCTTTAGTTGACTCTTGGTTTCACATTGACGGCGGGGAAAATCTGGAGGACTATCTATCAAGGGGATTGTCACCCCAAGAATTATTTGACCATCACTTGTGGTGGAAAGGCCCATCTTGACTGAGCGCTCCCGAAGGAATATGACCCATAAATCGAGTGGTGACCAATCATGCTGAAACCGAGCTTCCAGAAACTCGAAAGTTGGAGTTATTTGTCTGCCTCGAAAATCCTATAGTAGAGTTAATTGGTCGTTCTTCCTCTTATATGCATTTGTTACGGGTGGTGGTATTGATCCTGAGGTTTGGAAAAAGGTACCCCCGAGGCAGGATATTTCTGGTGAGGAATTAAATAAAGCGGAGCGGTCTTTATGCCTTGTTGTACATCATCATTTTGGCAAAAAGTTTCAGGCGTTGGAAACTGGAAAACTTTGTTCCGTTCAATTACAACAACTTGCCCCTTTCTTAGACCACGGCGTAATCCGTGTCGAAGGGCGGTTGAAAAATTTGGGGTTGCCCTTTGATCACCGTTACCTTATCATTTTTCCAAAAAAGAACTCCTTTATAAAACTATTAATTAATCACTTCTACATAGTTTTACATTTGCCTTTGTTCGCGCTTTTGTATTTGGCATTTTTTCGCTGTGCTCTCGCCGACAAATTATCAGCTCGTCGAGGGAACCTTTACTCCAGGAAGACGCCCCCGTTTCGTCTGCTGTGAAGATTGGGTTAACTTGTTCTAATTTTTATCCATATCCTTCTCCTTTTCTTCTGGAAGCCCCAGGACCAACAGCAGGGAACCGATATCTGCGGGAAGCGCCGTTTTCACAGGTTAGTATTTTTAATTTTAGAGTTGTTTGAAGTTCTCTATTCAAAATTCAAAATTACCTATACAGTCCACTTATTCCGGCTGAACCAATGATGTTGGGTGCAATTAGAATTTAGATGGCCACCAAACAAAACTTTTCCCTCCTTGCTGAATTACACAGAATAGGTTAAATTGTAATTTATCACTTTTGTAAGAAAATGCATCAATGCAATTACAAGTCGGTAATAAAACGGACATTTCCTAGTTAAGGCCAGACCTGTTCTTGGCAAGCTCAACTTTATGGCTTTATGATTGCGCAAGACTCGTTTGTAACTTCATCAAAAAGCAGTGCGACATTAAACATTCTAAAAGTTGGTTGTTTGCAATTTATGGTTCACTCTGCTAATAAAAGAGCTGTAACTATAATAGTGGATTAGTAAAAAGCTACTGATAATAGATAATAATTGCTTAAACCTAAAATTAATTTAACTTATGAAATTCCTTTATCGCGAGCATTCCGCTAAGGAGGAAATAGATCGCGTCTTAGCACGGCTCGAAATTCATCAAGTTTAAATAGGCCCTGTCTGCAATATTGTGGAAGTGTTGAGCAACAACTCCTGTACTACGAACAAGACAGGTACAGCTGCAATGCGCTTCAACCGTCCCAACTGAGTGACATACTCTGTAATAAGAGAAATTTCCTGTAGTTGGGAACTAAATAGCAGCGGTTTCGATATAAAACTTTACGTATCGTGTAGTTTGTCGATATTGCGCAAGAGAATGTATAGAGTGTAATTAAAGTTTTATTAGTTTTACGGGCATCATAGTAGTTTAAGTTAAAATATATTTTTAATTATTATTTTAAGAATTCAATATATTTTGTACAAAAAATAAACTAATTCTTTAAATATTGATATTAAGAGAGAGTTGTTTTTTAAAATGATACAAATTGTATTTAGTTGTTAATGTGCTAATTGACAACTGACTTCAAATAAATATTACAAATACTCCAGATCATACTAAAAATATCAACATTGACTTAGATATCTACTATACTTATCGATTCTTTTTCTTACTAGTAAAACATTACGTTTAACATTTGAATTATTATTATGTGCAATATTAAACATGACTGTAATCTTGTAGAGAGCCTAAAAATAATACTTTCCTATAAATTTTCAATACAAATGGCTATGGCGAGGGAAAATTACGTCTGAAGTCGTTCAAAATAATTGTAAAAACCTTTACAAGGTTGTTCTCTACGCATATATACTTTTTATCCCCCCTTTCTTCTGAAGCAAAGTCAATCTATTAAAGAAGTTTTATGGAGATATTAACAAACTGAAAATCAAAAGGGTAGTTTGAACGAAAAAATTGAACTATTTATAACATACTCTGATTACAACTAAATGATCTTAAACAATCTTAAAACGGTAGTGACAAAATAATATACTCCTAAAAAGTTGTTAAAGAAGAAAACGAATAAAAAAATAACAAATTTAAAACTTGCCACTGTAAACCGATTTCAGTTGCTCATGAAACCAAAATTTAGCACCTCTCCAACAGAGAACCATACGACTGAGGTAAGCTCAAAAACGAATTTCTGAAAATTCTACCAATATATCTTTGTGGGGTCACTGCAAATGAAAATTATTGCTCATTATGTAACCATGTTATCTGATAACTCGATTAAAGTAAATCTAATAATGGCTAGAAGAAAGGTAAGAAAAAAGTACGGTTCATCATATATGATATCATCCAAAAAAGAGCATACAGAGTTATAATATATGATCTACACATTTTATATCCACTCAAGACTGGGCAAATTAGGATATTTTGTAAACAATATAAACATAAAACACTTATCATATAAAGATCCAATGTTTTTTTTTTATTTTTGAACCGCAACCAAATAAGTAAATATACAAAATTAACTTCTTACACATAAAAAAATTAGAAACAATATAATATAATATACACGTTGGGGCTATAATCATTTAAAGCTCTACTGCAGAAAGCTCTTCAACTGTGTAAAATTTGGGGAACTCTATGATGGTAAGTCTAGTACAAATCTTAAAAATGCGTCAGCCAAATGTTTTCTATGCTTTGGTAATTATCTGGACAATTATAAAAAAATGTACCATATATAGAGATTTAAAAAATACAGGGTGGTATCCAAAAGTAGTAGGACTGATTTAAAAAAAAATTATTGAATATTTTGGTACATCGACTTAATACTCTTCAAAATAGGCTTCTTGGGCATCCAAATACTTCTGGTAGCGAGCCTTCCAGGTCGCGAAGGCCTTCTGGAAGTCGTCCTCCGGGATGCTGTTCAGCGCCCTCGTCGTTGCCGCTTGGACTGCTTCCACCGAGTCGAAACGATGCCCCTTGAGCTGCCTTTTGATCCGGGGGAACAGGAAAAAGTCCAGCGGTGCCGCATCAGGGCTGTAGAGGGGGTGAGACAACGTGGAAACGCCGAATTTGGCCAGGAGATCCCTCACAATCCACGCGCCGTGGCACTTTTCTCATCGACAAATCCTCTGTGATGATGCATTGGACTGTCCCGTACGAAAGATTCAGCTCATCACTAATTAATTTAATGCCCAACCGTCGGTCAGAGTTCAAAAGTTGCTTGACTTTCAGCACATTGTCGTCCGTTCGCGAGGTTGACGGACGCCCGGCGCGTTGGTCGTCCTCGACGAGCTCCCTCCCCTCCCGAAACAACTTGTGCCACTCAAATATCGAGGAACGGCTCATGGTATCCTTCTTGTAGGCCTGCGTAAGCATGTCCTTGGTTTCGGTCTCTGATTTTCCAAGTTTGTAGCAAAACTTGATGGCGTACCGCTGCTCCAAATTTCGCTTCATTGCAACTGACGAGGCGTCACAACAGGAGGTCACTAAAACAGTGGTCCACACTCAACTAACGCACGCAGGCGACTGCCGCAGATCGAAACTTGTTCCCAAGGCTCCCCTCTATAACAGCCGGCCTTGCAGACCCCGCTCCATCGCTCCGCGCGCGCGGAAAAAAAGACAGTCCTACTACTTCTGGATACAACCCTGTATATTCTTAAATAGGCCTATGTGAGGATACCAAATAAAACAAACTCATTAACAGACATTCCAAAAAATCAAAAACTCTTTAAATTATATACTTTCCTTGGCAATACAAATGCAGTAAGCAATGTTCCACACTGGTGTATGTATTATGCTAATTATCTGAATTGAACTGCCTATGCAGGTTTTACAATTATAATCGAAACAACGGTAACTCATTGAGTGCTACAATAGTGCCTTAGTAAAAATGAATTTACTTTTACTACCCTTAATAATCAGTGTTGTCTACAATCTACTTAGTTATATCATTTCACTTGAGGAGTGTCTAGAAATTCTTACTTCCTTTTAAATATGATTTTCTTTTGGTAGGTGCCTAACAGACTCCTAGAGTTCTAGACCAATTGCATCTAAGAAATAAAAACAAGAAATTCTGAAGTTACTAAATTTTAAAATCACCTAAAGTATTACTTTATAGCAAAACCTAAAACCCGGATCTAGACTCACTAATGCCTTTGATACAAATGTAATATCTAAAATTAGTTAGTAACAATTTCAATTTTTATAAAAGTTAGTATTATCTAATACAGAAAAAGCCTTCAATATACCAATACATATGAGGTAACTTGCAATATAATAATCGTAAAGAACAACATTCAGAAACCCAATATAATCATAACAAATTGATCCACACAATGCTACACAGGAAAACTAGAATATTTAGTTATTGCACTTCTAACCCATCACAAAATTACTTCTTCTGTGGAAAAACTAAGAGATCCAGTGAACTTTTAAAGAAACCCAAATAGAAGGGGAGAACCTTTGAAGAACACTTTTAAGTCTGTACGTCACTATGATATAATTTAAATTTTTAGAGAGATATAAAATATCTAAACTTTCCCAATTAACTCTACCTATGAGATTATTTATGTTAGTAAAATTTGCAGAAAAATAAAGTTAATTAATTCATACAAATTCTAGACTAAAACCGTTCATTTGGGCATATTCTGAAACATTTTTTTGTATTTATTACCATATTTAACAGCGTGGATCATAAGCTGACCGCAAAAATTTACCAAGCGACAGCTAAATTTAAAACCAAATAAATGAGTACCAACTAATCTAGAGAAAACTACAACTGTCTACTATTATATGAACTGTCCATGAACATACGGGATCAAACTCAAACACTGAGATCTTATATGCTTTCTAATCGAAGCTGCCACGTACTCTAGCTAACACTCAATGGCTTATCAACAACGAGTTTTTCATGTATAAATGACGTGATTAAGATTTTAACCAGAAATAGTCAAGACCGCACCTTAAATCACAATTGGCTTATTACGACCTCTAAAATCAACAGTTGCTAAACTACAGATTGAAAAGACAAATGATCCTACTGAATAAAACGTAGAGGTTCACTGTTGAATGTTCTCCAACTTAAGTCGTTTACCAACAATGCCGTAGCATGTTAGATGAACAAGAATTTCTATTAAAACTATAAGTATAAACTAATTTGTTATAAAATTACAAGCAACATAAAAAATAAAATAATTGTAAACTCATAATATTTCTGAAAATATTAGTATTTTAGAAATTTTTGAATAAGTAATTATGGTTCGAAGAAACTAAAACTAAAAAAAATCAAATAAATTCTGCCAATTTAGAGACGTCCTTGTTTTATGTTCGTCTAGTTAGTTATGTTAGTTAATATTTCCAATAGTGAACCATTGCCAATTGTGGGTACTTTTAATTCGTAGTTGTCACCCCTATCTTTTAACACGTCCTGATAAACACTATTTACATTCACATTATCTATTTTGCATCTGCATTCTGAGTAAAACATTGCCTGAGCCGTTTTTGGTTAGACATTCAAGGCTTTTCATTTTTTGTTTATAATTGCCCATATTGTAGTTTAATAACAATGGAAAAGCTCTTATACCATTCCCAATTATGCTATCATCAAGAAAAAGTACTTATCAATTTCAAACAAGTGGAGTGTGTTGCAAAATGTAAAGTGTCATACACCTTAGGCACTCTTAGACCTCAACTGTTGTCTAAGTACGAACTCTGGACTCTTTCAAAAAGGTGTTAAGCTTATATAATAAGTTATTAGTATATCATTTAAAAAATAGTAGTTATTTAAAACAATTTGGGGGTGTCGTATATCCCATACTCAATACAGTTAATAGCTCATCTAGAGATGCGCTAGTGAAGATCAGTGTAAAATTTAGACTTTACAGTTATATATGGAATATGATGCCGATCAAATGCCGTCCAAGACTCTGCTGAGATGCAACTATTTTTTTGGAGAAGTTTTCTACAATGCTTTCCCATAAATGCGACTCTATATAAGCAATTACACGTCTGATGTTCTTTTTTAGTCCTAGAATCGTAACAGGTTTGCCGACGAGACCTTTCCTTCAAATAGTCCTATAGGAAGAAGTCTAATGGGGTTTGAAGTAAAGTAAATGTTTTGCGTGTTGTGTGACAAGTGGCTCCATCTTGTTGAAACCACACGTCAAATCGTTAGGTCTATTGAAAAAAGTTTAGCATCTCTGGCGTACCGTTCCGCGTTGACCGTTGCATGTAATCCCTTATTTTGTAGTTTTTTAAAATTTTAATATTTCAAGAAACTTTTAAGATGTAGATACATAGAAGAATAATCCGTATATCCTAGATAACACAGAAGTGCTTAGAACAGCTAAAGTTGATAGACAACTACAACAATAATCAAATACCCTAAAATAGCATCAGATCATAAGAGGAGGAAAATACTAACTACTCTAACTCACAATTAAAGCCTCTGGAGTTATGTAATATCCATGATTTGACGGGATTAAGATTTGTAGCAGAACTAATGCGTACAGAGGAAGATACTGAGTGTCCAAGAAGTATGTATTGATAAAAAGAAAAATAATCACAGACAAGCTACAACAGATATTCAAATCAAATTAATTTTATTCTACATATAAAGATAGGGGCTAATTAACTAAATTTTTATAGTGACCTCCCTCTCGTTAGCTATGGCATGATATAGGCGAGTCACAAGATTTGATTTGCAAACTCAAATCTTTTCACTTTAGCTGCATCTTTAATAAATTTTATGAAAAATAAGTTTAGTTCTTCTCTCATAATCGATCCTACAGTACCTTTATTGATGTAGTGGGATGTTCTTAAAAAATGTCTCTCACACATTCACTGATCTCTTCAGTCCGTACAGTGCGTCTGCTTTTGTTATCAGCAAGAACACTCCTAGTTCTTTCCCATTTAGCAGCTAATCCGTAAGAAGTAATATAATAAGGTACTAAAAAAATATTAATTTTTAATGATCTGTCAATTTTTTTTCAAAGTGATGTGCTTATTAACTTGGGTCCTGTAAACGTTACTTTTTGCGGAAAAGTTTCTTCCCAAGGGTATCCATATTGCTGAAAGTCATATGTGTGCTTAGCTGTAGCCATATTTTGAACTGTGAGGACTGGTTTTTTATAGTCCCTCATTCTTATATGTTAGTACTCCAAAGTTCAATAAACTTTGTTGAAAGGATCAGCTATAAAAAATTTTTTCAATTAAGACATTCTTCTTGGACACCAAGTAGAAATAGAAATGTCTATAGCGGACGCCAACGTCAGAAGAGGCTTGGCATTAAATAATGGCAATGCTGGATTTACCAACAGAGCTCCACAGTTTAAGTCGTAAATCCATATGGACACAATTAGAACTTTATCTATCACAATGTTATTTACAAGGGATAATTTTAAACTATCCAATAACCAACACAGTGCAAAGAACTTAACTTTATTGGCGTTACGCCTAATGGCTGACGGGTCTCCTACCTTAGTACGTTTTTACTTATATCCTAAATCCCAACTAAACCAGTCATTGACAATCAAATATATTTTTGCTACATCGATGATGATCTATGAATTTTTATGCGTTGGAAAATTGAATAAAAAAATATTTATAATTATTACGTATAAATCCAAGAAGTTTACTATTTAAAATGTTCAACACTTTTTATTTATAAATTATAAAACTTTTACTGTTCCTAGATATTTTATATAATCAAATAGTTAAATTAGAAGCTTGGAAAACAATATGATTAATTCGGATGAAGGTTTTGTGCTCAGTAAGATAATGAAATTTCTCTAACTTAGGGACAAAGCAGAAGTTATTCAAGGCTTGCTTCAAATAGTTTATTAAGATGAATATGTCCGTAGTTTCCAGTTAAAGCAACTTTGTTAAGATTTTAAAACAGCCAAAGTATTAATATTAAGATAAAGTTGGAGAAAACATTGCAATGTGCTGAACGCAAACTCTTGCTCTTCCATTGATGCCAAGGAGCAGCCATTTGTTCAGAAATTAGTAAGGCTATACGCACAAAACATTCAGCAATAAATTATATCTGCTAAAATAGCTCGTTAGTAATATAAAGTTTATGTTGCAATCCAAGAGGCAAACTGTAGTTAAGTTTCATAATCATCGCCTCAAGCAGTTGCGAACTAATGTTAGAAATATTAAGCGCGAACAGCCGCGCTGCAAACACTTTTGTAAACATTTTCTTATTAATTATGAAACTTATCTTTGCGGTTTGGTTAAAAGAAAATTTTGCTCTTTATAAGGGAATATATAGGGGCAATTAACGTGCCTTTCTTTCGTCCGACAAATTTATATGAGTTACTTAACTTTAAAGTTTATTTTGTAATTATTTTTTCCATTTATTTACACGTTTCTACAATCTGTCTTTATGTGACATTCAGTAGATAGCTTAACATATATAGAATTATATATAATAGTCATGTAGGAGTTGCATCCATTGATTATCCTCCTTTATTATATTAGTCTAGTTTGGCAAACACATTGAGGATCTTAACGGTATATATGAAACTGTCAATCACTATTGTTCAAACCGGTGGAGTAAGTTTGACGCTTTAAACCATTTTAATCGCGGCTGCCCTTTATTGTCATGAACTAGTAATCCCTCCACTAAGATATTGGGATGAGTACTGATGCGGTCACTATACCGCGCACTATATTTTAAATTTCGTCGTTAATCGTAGGAATTGCAAGGTCGCGTCGTATTGTTTCATTGGTGCGTTTACTATGGCCCTGAGTACCTTTAATTGGAATCTACGTATGATTTCGATGTTAGATGTACTGGCTGTGCCCCAGAGTTAGATGCCGTAGGTCCAAAAAGGTTTTAATATGGATTTATATAATAGTAATTTGCTTTCTTGCGAAAGCTGAGAATTGCGCCCTATCAGCCAGTACATTTTCTGAAGCTTTAGTCCAAGTTGTTTGCGCTTGGTCCAGATATGGGTTTCCCAAGTTAACCTTCTGTCCAAGTGAATGCCAAGATACTTTGCGCTATCCGCCTGAGGAATTTGGTGGTTATTAAATGTCACGGGTGGGCAGGTTCCTCTTCTTAAGGCGTAAGTAACTTGCACTGATTTGGTTTCATTAATTTGGATATGCTATTTGGTGCACCGTTGTTTTATTTCATCAAGGTGTGTTTGTAGCTGCTGGGAGGCCTGGACTGGGTCAGTGCGCGATGTAAGCACGGCCGTGTCATCAGCAAATGTAGCGATCTTAGTGTCTGGGGTTGTCGGAAGGTCCGCCGTAAAGATTAAGTACAATATTGGGCCTAGAACACTGCCCTGGGGAACTCCTGAATTGACAGAGTACTAGTTTGTTAGCTCACTGCCATGTCTGACTATGAATTGTCAATTTGAGAGGTAGGACTTAAAAATTTCAAAGTAGTCGGATGGTAAGAGTGCCATACTTTATCGAAGGCCTCTTGGACATCGAGAAGTGTTTCAACACAGTATTTTATCTCTTCGAAGTCTTGAGTAATTCGGGCTACTACCTTTGTGGACTTGCTCGATTGTGGCATGTTGTTTTCCAAATCCAAATTGATGATTAGGAATAATCTGGTTGTCCAGTAAGATTGGAGTAAGTTTTTCGAGGAGAAAGGCTGATCGGCCGGTAGGATGCTGGTTGATCTAGAGGTTTTCCTGGTTTTGGGATTAGAATTGTAATTGCTACTTTCCATGAGTCAGGAAAGTGGCGGAGGCGTAATACGACGTTGAAGAGGAAGGTTAGAAATTGATAGCCTTTTTGGGGCAGCTGTTTGAGAATATGGCCAGTAATTAAGCCATGGCCCGGTGCTTTTTGCGGATTTAAGTTTGTATGGATGATAGTTTCTACCTGGGTGATTTTGAAGGGTTTGATTGGGAGGCTTATTTGATACGGAGTTTCTAAGAAGTTTTGGATTTCGTCATCAGTATTTGCTCCTGTCGGAAATGGTGTGAACACCTTCACCAAGTGTTCTGCAAAGGTCTGCGCTTTCTCTCTGTCGCTTTTTTCCAGGAGTTGTTGGGAGTGCGGATAGGTGCATTATGTTGTTGTAGACGCTTCAGGTATCGGGTGGCTTTCCAGAGGGAGTAGTCATCTGTCTCGAGTGGCGACAAGTTTATCAAATATTGTTGGAGATTTTGATTGCGAAAGTCGGATAGGAGGGTTTTAAGTTCAGCGGTGGCCTGGTTTAGGGCTCTTGTGTCGTCTGGGTGCCGCGTCGTCTGCCACCTCCTGCGTAATCTTCGTATTTTGCGAATTTGCACTTATCGATAATAGGACAGTTTGTTGCAGTGATATGGTTGACAAGGTGAGGTGTGGCCTAACGAGCTGCTGTTTGTATGACCTGCGTGAAATGCGATACTGCATCTTCTAAGTCTTGTGGGGATTTTAGTGAAATGTCCGTATTTAGGTGTCTTGAACTAGGTTTCGGAAAAGAGTCCAATCCGTCCTTTTGTTGGTTAGTGTAGGTGCCTTCTCTTTGAGGAAAGCTGTTGTGCCCAGTGTTACTAGTAGGGGTGAGTGGTCAGTTAAGAGATCAAGACAGGAACTAATGTTTAGAAATTTTTGATTTACGTTTTTAACGAAACAGAGGTCGAGCAGGTTTGGTTGTTTAGTAAAGTCGGTCGGCCAGTATGTCGGTTCGCCTGCAGATATTGGTTGTAATCCCAGGTTATGTACAGCCTTCAGCATTTCTCTGCCTTTTGTGGTGCTTAATCTAGACCCCCAGTGTACATGCTTTGAAATATAATCGCCGCCGGAGATAAATCTATTTCCTAGTGTTCGGAAATAGTGTTCGTAAGTTTCTTGTTTGTTGTTGTGTCGTGGTGGACAGTAGACTGCTGAGTAAGGGGTCCTATCCAGTCTCCAACGACTATAGATATGGCTTGTAGTGAGGTTCGCTATATTTGAGTAGTTCGTAATTTTGGACTTGATGAGTATGGCGGTGCCAGCATGGGCTGTTCCATCTGGGTGTTGTGTTACATAGAGTGAAAATACTGGTATTTTGAGATAACTGCGATCCGTAAAATGTGCTTCTGAGATTAGAACTATGTCTAAACAGTGATGAGTAATAAAAGCTGAGAGTTCTTCTTTGTGATCTATCAGCCCATTGGCGTTGATCCATTGGTTGTTCTAGCTACGATTGTGGTTAGCAGGTTCATCATTGTGCTCATTTTTTCCACTAATTATTTAATCATTTGTTTTAGGTCAGCTAGGTCAGTAGAGTCGTTTGGCGGTCTCAGTGTAGGTGGTGGAATGGCATTGTTGGCTTTCTGTTGGAAAATATTGGTTGTCACTTGAGCATAGGAATCACCTGGCTGGTATACTTTTGCGGGGGGAATTAATTTTGGTCTCGGTGAAGGGAAGGTTGTTTGATAAAGGTCTTTGTAAACAGGACATCCTTTGTAGCTGGCAGGATGATTTCCATTGCAATTTACGCAGGTAACATCTTTGTATTTTGTTGTGTGCTCGCATAGTCAGTACATTTAACGCATCTAGGTGTTCTATTGCAAAAGTTCTTTGTGTGGTCATGTTTTTGACATCTGGGGCATTGAGGAATTGTTTTTTTGGTGCGTGGTGGTTTAAATTTTACTATGGGTGCAGGAGATCGGTGATGTTGTAGGCTTCTTTATTATTGTTTGACGATTTTAGGTCCACTACAAAGAGAGGTAGTTCTTTCTTTGTTTCAGCTTGTTTAACGTTCCATACGTTCGTTACCGTGTGTCCATGTGACTGGATAGCCATTTTTAATTACGTTGTGTCGGTAGATGGGCGTAGCTTTCGGAGAAAAACTCGGAATCCTCGTTCTTGTATGGAATTCGGTTTTTTTTTTTGTTTCAGCCCTTTTGTTATTTGCGTGTATATTTCTGGCGTTTTTGGAATTATTTTAATTTCATCGTTAGGAAAGGCCTTCAATATATAGGCATCTTTCGATTGATTTGACACGCGATACAAAGATCGGTGGAGGTTTTTTGTGGTAGAGTTCGTTTCTCTCTCATTTGTGTCGATGTTTTCAAGTAGAGTAAAACGGTTGTGAGGGTTTATCCAGTAGTTCGTAGTTTTAACTTGTTTCGTCGAATCCGCTTGTTTATCTGGAGACTCGTGCCTAGCCCGTTTTTCCGTACCGACTAGTTGCCATTGTGTATCTTGGGATGTTGATTGTTGATTGAATGGTAGTTGGGAATGAAATGTCGCGGTAGTCTGTAGTTGACGTATGTCTTGAATGTGTTATTTATATTTGACTAGATATAATAATAATTTGGCTGAGGAAATTACATTTGTTGAGCATGATCTGTTTGCATTGGAATGTATTGTTGTGCGCTTGGCGGCGGTACGGCCGCGTTATTATAATAGTGGGTCATTTGACCATGTGTTATTTATGACAGAAAGTCGAGAAGTAAATTCCAGCGGTAAAAATAATTCAAAATAATAAGTAATAAATGTGGATATCTTACGATGCGCGACCCGAGGTCGCGCACTTATCTTCTTGTCGCCTGAGACCAGCTGCGGTCGAGCACAACCTTGCACTTCAAAACTTGAAGCAAGGGTTCATCTTGAGGAGCATGTAGCGTGCCGAAACGACTGCAGCAGCTGCCAGTATGGCTTCCGTGTCCTGAAGCCCGGCCTGAAGATGCTCTCGCCGGGGGAAGGCCCCGGTTGCTGACCAGAGAGGCCCGGCTCGTAGGTGCCGCTGAAGCCCTGGTGGCCGCCGTAGAGTTCACCCTCCGTGCGGGCGTACTCCTGGCAGCACTTGGGTGCGTTCTCTGGGCCCAGAGGAATAAGGAATGCCGGCTATTAGATAGCTTTGTGGTTAGCTGCGTTGGACTGATAACGGAACGTACACGTAGTGCCCGCACCGTTTCACTGTTCGCACGCGAATGATAATTCTTTTGAAAATTCGGAAAAAATTCTTAATTGTTTTAGGGCCGGTCTACACCGACCGTAATTCTCCCATGCGAAAATATTTGGGCATCCGGTATCTTTTACCTGGCAAGATTATAGGAAATATTTGCCCTCCTCTACATTCACCAAAGTCGAAGATCAATTCTTACCTTCGACCTATTTAAGAACAAAAAAGTTTAGATTGCAGTTAACCGGTGCACCGTGCACCTGTCTTATATATCGCGTATAAAAATATATATTCGTCCATCGGTTGCGTTTTTGTTAACTAGTCACCACCCTAATACCTATAAATTTTTATGAAAGCGTTTGTGCGAGTATATAAATAGGAATCAAAATAAACCAAAGAAGGTGTAGAACAAAACGCCTCTCAAAAAAGCTCCCTCTCGATAACGCCGGTTCTTTCTTATATTCAAACATTTTCCTGTTTTTCAGCAGGGGAATAAATAATCAATTCAACTGAAAGACGGGTACATTATTGATTCCCCGATAACTCCACGGGCTTCCCACGGGGCATTCTACATGTATACGTCGAACAGTTTCTTTCGCTGACAAGTTGGCGGAAGCTCAAGTTACATCTGCCCGTCGCTCCCACGAACGGGTCCGATATTATTTTTCCGGTAATCTGCCCTTCAAAACAAGGGCTGCATCGAGGCGTACTGGAAATAGCGCCCGCCCGCAAAAGAAACTGCATAAGAAGTCGAGTTCTCGATCGACGCACTGCTGTGCGAAAGCCAGGCGGGGCATAACAAATGGTTGCGCCGAAATACACAAAGGGCGGGCAGCGACGACGTTAAAAGTGGCTGCGACCTCTGCAATTAACAGCTCACAAGCCCGCCGCCCCGACTCGTGCCCTATTTATAATGGAGCTGCTGAGTGCTGCCGCAGCAAACCTTTGCAAAATAATGCGGGCGGCAAAACGCTCGCACTTGTTATGCATGGCCGGGCTTCAATGGGGGTGGACGCCTTCAAAGAGACGCCGGTGGAGGTCCGGCGCTCGGCGGCAGAAGTATTCGCCGGAAATCATATTTGCGACATTCGGGGCAGAAGTTTGCATCACAGTGTGGAAGCTCGTTAGGAAGGCTGACGTTGAACGACTTACATATATATGGAAAAATCTTTGCAAAGCAGGAATATGTAAAAAAACATGCTCTTAGATTATACATAGCAGAGGCCTTCTTTTTCCTTTTAATTACAGGGACTAGGCACTGATGTACGAAAATATATTTTATATACGCGATATTCATGACAGATATACATCGGATAGGCAGAAGTGCGCATTATCACGGCTAACTGCAATCTGATCATTTTTGTTCGGTTGAAGGTAAGAATCGACGTTCGACCTTGGTGAATGTAGAGGAGGGTAAATATTTCCTGTGATCTAACCAAGTAAAAGAAACCGAAAGCCCAAATATTTTGCCTCGGAGTAATTACGGCCTGTACAGATCGGCCCTAAAGCAACTAAGAATATGACCGTTATAAGAAATATTTTTTTCAAGTTTTTGCTCAGCTATACCTTTCCCTAGATCGACCTACATTTGTTCTTCTATACTCTTCAGTGTTTTATTCAATTTTATTGGTTTAGTTTTTACTTCCTTCATGTTCTACGTAGCTACTGTAATTCTGCAGCTTGCACCAAGTCGTATATGTCCTTGTACTGTCAGCACATAGTGGACATTTTACTTGAAATTGGGAACATTTAAATGTATGAAGCAAAGATTACAAAACTGTAGCAAGATAGTTCAAGTGATCGCAATTTGGATTTTGGCCTGTTAGTATGTCTCTTAACTACTGTACAAAACAACTGATTTACTTCAGTTGTTATAGGTAGATAACTCGATATCGTCCACTAATATATTGAAGAAACTTGCTGCTTGATTAAGATTGAAAATTCCTGTCGAGCGTTATGTAAAGTGGTGCGCTTAACATTTATCAACCTGCATCTCTGCACCTTTTCCACCTACAAGCTGATGAAGGTTGGTAGCAAAAGTATACCTAAAAATATTAATAAAAAATAAGTTTAGCTTTGTCATTCAAAATATTCTAAGAGTATATGTACATTAAAAAGTTAAGAAGTTATGCTTTCAGATTGCGTCAGTAAGGCCCGTATCAAATATAATCTCCAATTTTGTTTAATCCAATATGTTAACAACTAGAACAACAAACTAATTTTTTAATTTTAACTAACGATTGATATTTCCAATAATTAGTTTCTAAAATACTTTTAAATAGGTTTTATAATTATATACAGTGCATTTGGTTGTTTTATAATTACCGTTACACTAAATGAAGCAATTACAAGAGAATTATATCATAATAAGGATGATATACGTTTAGTTATAAGAAATTCAAAAGATTTTAAGTACGTTGAGACTTCTGTAGATACAAACAAAAGGCTTTTTTCTGACATTACTTTAAACAATTGTCTTCCTTTGTTAGGCTAAAGTCCTAATTAGTTTTTTTTGCAAATTATAGTCAACTCCGCTATAAAATTTAAATTCAATGTTTGAAAAATTTTTTGTTTATGTTATAACCTCGGGAGAGGGAAAAAGAAAAAGATGATAAATTGGTAAAACTCTTAAAGAGTTAGATAGTTGCTTAACTATGACAGTAGTTGCTTGTAAATATAGTATTTTTTTCATATTTAGACAATTTATATTGTACAATAGGGCAGAATGCACTTGACATTTTTTCTCCAATTTTCATCCACATTCACCCATGTATGCCTCCGATTAAAAAGAATTTCTGGCAAAATCTGGAGGCGATCTGATGAGTTTAAGGCCAAGTCCGGTCGATCCAAAGATTTTGGAAAAATAATTAATGATACCGCGTAGTCCCATCAGCTGCCACTAGGTGACCACACCTTCAGGTGGGCGTTGCCACCCCAGAAGGGTCACGCACCCACTATATTACTGTACAGTCAACACACAGTGGACATTTATGGAGGGGACAATGAGGGCAAAGCCCGTTTTGCTGGTATTTCAAATCTCAATTTGGTTTTGGCCTTCAATATGCTACTTAACAACTACTGTACAAAACAACTGATTTACTTTATTGTTATAGTAGATAACATACACTAAATATTAGACTCCTTCTTGATGAGAAAATTCCCACTGCGAGCGTAGTCAGAAGTGGTGCGCTTAGCTTCAAGGTGGACATCTTGAACACACTTGTCCACCAACTGCGAGTGATTTGAGAAAAGGAATAAGATGGTTGAAAACTCCAGAACGTCTTTAAAAAGAGGTGGTTCCACAGGGAAGACGTTGATGTCAACCAACTAAGAGTAGTGATCGGCCGATATGTTGAGCTCAGACTTTGTCGGCTTGTGGAAATGTCAAGGAGACGAAGGTACGACGAGAGGTGGCCAATTTGGTTCGAGCTTGGCGGACCAACGAAATGGTCCTCGTCTTCAGAGAAAAGTCCTTTTTCTGGATCATGGGGATAATGATCCACTCTGGACTAGCAAAGTAAACGTTGTTGACGAGGACTTTGCTTACTGTCTCTTGCGCAGTTCTTGGCATTCCTTGGGTGCGCATCGCCAGCATCGTCCAGAAGAAACGGTCGGGTTTTCGAATAAGAAAAAAAATATGGCAGTAAACCTTGATGATGTACGTTGACATGAGAATGAGTTGAGGGACCGAGTTGGGTTTCTCTTCGGTCAGAAGCGACAAATGATGCGAGAAGCGGTTGTCAGCCAACGCGAGTGGTTAGAAGCTGGGATCTCTTAAGTGAGTGCTTGCTTGAGACGCCGTTGATTTTGCCGGCCTTGGCCACAAGACACAAATGGCATATTTGGGCTTGGTCACTGAGCACCGATGTCGAGAAAAATTTGTCAGGCCAGGTAAAAAGCGAATGCTCTGCCCGTTCTTCCAGAAAATGGGCCGAAACTTGGCAATAGGAAGAGTGGAGAGGTCGTTTCTCTTAATCTTTTCACCCACGGGTCTTCGTAGGTTGATGTGCTTTTCGTTTTCCCCACCAGTTTGCGCATCAGTGCTCGAAGAAGAAGCTCATTCGATGCATTAGGCAAATCACCGGCTGAAGTGGCTTATTGAGGTGTTCTTTGAGTCGCCGAATGATACCAGTCCACTTTTCGACATTCATCGCGCACAAGCATCAGGTTCGCTCCGATGTCGATCCCATGATCTTCAAAATATTCCACCGGAGGCGTGCTATTAAAAGATACAATAAATTTAGGTAATGTAAGCAAACATACCTTCTTGTCATCGTCCGCCTCGGAAATGGTGAGCGAGGTGCAGAACTCTAGCTCAGTGGCCATCAAGAACATCGTCACATGTTTATTGACTATTGGTTACAGAGTGCAACCACCGTCGTCCCGCTATTCACATCGCTGACTAATCGATCGCTTTCCATCGAAATAAATGGCATTGGGTGAGTTGTGTCGCAGTTTGTCTTCGTGCTAGGCAGTTGCCAACGACCGCAGGTGAGGTACAGCAAACTGAGAGGCCAGCGAGTTGAATATCTCAGATGTTGTTTTGTCAAACGGTGTTTTGCAAACTTTATTGCGTACACAGGTAACAAGAAATTATTTAGGGACAGTAGGCCGGTGACCTTCCGAATTTGGTGCAGCCAAATCCAATGATTAGTCTTTGCCGCTCTCTTCTTCCTCCTCATCGTCGTCGGAGATTATCTCAGATAAATCAATTTGAGGCGTAACTTCAGTTCAGCAGACGTTTCAGCGCCTTGCGTTTTCGATTGAACTTGTCACTCTTCGCCTGGAGATTCTGCAATCCAGTCAAATCAACGAAAGGGGATATATGACGGAGCCGCTTGCCACGCTGGTCGTCTAGAAACTCGATGTCACTTTTCTCCATTAGCTTGGTGCACACCACACACCTGCAGTCAGTTTCCAGCTTAAATTGGCAAAGAACAATGTCGAAGAGAGCACGATATGCTACCTGATGCTCCTGGATTTTCGCTTTTCACTCATCTGTCGTCTCCTTTTTCGCCACGTGTCGATGAAATCAGTGCGCCACTTGTTTCTCGTAGTGCTCATATAGTCACTTGACTTTCACTTTGATAGCGTCCAGATTCTGCGCGTAGATACTTCCGCCCATTTCCCAATGATGGACGATTTCTTTGGCCACTGTATCGACCAGTTCGTTAATTGTCTTCGAGTTGGCGTGAGGTTTCTAGTGGTAGTGTAACTTGTAGAAGCTTAGGATTTTGCCTTTTGAAGGTAGCTGAGTGGCTGAAAGTGGCCCAGAACCGGATACAAGGTCCTCTTGCAAGTTGGATAGGTTTTGGGTGGTATGAGAATAATAGAATTGGGTAAACAGCTATAGAAATTGGGTAAATTGACTAAAACACAGCACTGAACCGATGATGCAACCCGAGCAACAACCACACCGCAAATGTCTACTGTGCATTGACAGTACAGTAACGTAGTGGGTGCATGACCCATCTGGGGCGGCAGTGCCCAGCTGAAGGTAGTGGCAGCTGATGAGACTACATGGCACTTGATTAGTTTCATCGGATTTTCATAAGGTATTTTTACCGTCCCTTTGTTGTACGCTGTTTTGGAACGCATTTTTGAATGAATTTTAACCAGCACTGTTTTGATGGTTGTGGTATTATGTATGCAGTCTCTTTGATATTGTGTGGTATATTCTCATATCTGTGGTTATACTTTTTTTAATAATTAAACTTACTTTTGCGATATTTTTACCTAAGTCTACTCTTTTACAATCCAATACTCTATCAGGATGTTATACACTTTTTGCCTTTTTTTGTCGATATTTATTCGACCTTATTTTATGTTTTAATTCCTGTTGATTTTTTTATTTTTACTTACTGCTCATTTTGGACATTGTATTGGCTAATTTTGAGTTTACTTGACAGCCTTTAGTCACACAGGGATTTTTAATACCTTCTCCCATTCCCCTATACCGATTGATGCTACACTTATTTTTTTAAGGGATAATTGCTACTAAAGGGGACGATTGGTTTTAAAATAACATTCTCTCTGTTGCCAGTTGGATAATCCTCTGCATAACCGCTCTTAACCTCTTGCTGTGTAGAACCAACCCTCTGAATATAGATGCTTTCATGTGTCGATACCGAGTTTTTCTTACCATAGGCGTTCTTAACAAAAATTTACTATCCGTTTTCTTTTTAATTGTTCTGTGGTTTTTGAAAACCCGACGTATTATCCAAGCACGAAATAAACAAATTGTTAGGTTTATTTTGGTATTATAGCAAACATATGTTTCTATGCAATTTATCTCGTCATAGTTTTATATGTTTTGGGTGCAATACAGCCAATTTATTGACACAAACTACCAAGAAATTGCCGTAAATGCTGTGGTTCATTCGAATTTATAACGGTTGAGAAGAAATTAATCTTTTTCCGATACGTTCTTAGCAAATTTGGAGACAATATACCCTGTTTTGTCTAAACGAACTTAGGCTGTAACGTGATTATCTTACACGTTCACAAGAAATACAAAGAATAGACATAAAAGTGGAATAATACAATAAAAAAGCTTTTTCTCTCGAAAAACAACCTTCAAGTATATTAAACCAGGCGCTTCCTGTAAATAAGCTGGAAGCATTAGCGTCACATTCAATTTCTTGAATAGAGTGTTTCTATCTATTTTATATGTGTAATAAGTATTGTTATTTCAGAAAATTTAATATTAAAGAATTTACATTTTTTGCAAAAGCTATTTGGCACGTGGTTGTTACATATGTGCAAGGTTTTTGAAACAAAAATGCATTGTGTGCAACGGATTCCAGTTCGGGACATAACACTTTTGTTCTACTTAAAATGCTTGCTCTTTCGAATAAGCTACTAATTGTAACCATTGGATTCTTGGTTGACAAATTATAGTAGGGTCCCAGGCTCCTCAAAGTTTAAATCTGGCCTTTTGAACTTCAAGGGACTTATCTACTGCACAATTTTCTATTGTATTTAATCTTTACTTCATAAATACAGGGTTCTAAAGAATGATTTCCCCTTTTTGAATTGACCGCCGCGCGCAAGTATAGGTACACGACACTCGTACATATTTAAGCAGCATAAGACATGCTATTTTAGAACCCATCGAGGTGTGAAGTGGTAAACACCGTGCGTTGGTGTTGCAGACTTATTTTTAAAATGAAATTTCTGTGATGCAACGGTTATTTCATAGGAATTTTAAAGTAGGTTGTAACGGAAGAGTTCCGACTAACAAGACTATAATGTTGTGGCTACACATTTTTCGATAAACTGGTCAGGATCACAACGGAAATCACAGCGGTAAGACACGATCTTGTCACATAGCCACAAGGTTTTGCTGCTAGAAATGCTCTTGCCTTGGCAATATCTGACCGATATCTGCGATCTCTTGTTCCATCCAGAAACTTAAAGACTGTGGCTCAGTAGTGACGAAGCTTATTTTCATTTGACCGGCTGCTTTGGTACTGGGCTCCACAAGAGCCTAGGTAATTCTATGAGCAACCTCTTCCACAGTTATCGTGTAACTGCTTGTTGTGTTGTTTGGAGGAAGCAGGACGAGTGGTGTCTGCCACATTTACTCTTCTATGTTAAAATTTTACGCAATTTTTTGAAGCCAAAATCAATATAAAAATGCACTATTGCGGTTCCAACAAGATGGTGCTACCGTACTCACGACGAAATTTCTGGAGAAGTTCTGGGTAACATCCCATGGCCGGCTAGGCCAACAGACCTGTTCCCTTGCGATTTATTTTTGTGGGAACACGCAAGCCTCAAACTAGTGAGGAATTAAGGATTCTATTCACAAAGGGATCGTAGCAGTACTAGTAAGACTGCAGGAGTGTATCGCTCGTGAGGGTAAACATTTGGATAATATCATCTTCAAAACTGGTTGATGGCTAAATGGCAAGCACGTTCTGTGACATAGAACAGTAAAACGTTTAATTTTTGACGTAAATGGATTAGTTGCTGACTTAATGATTATTCGCAAGGAACATCACTTTGCTGATTAATAATTAATTTATCACCAATCTTGAATCAATTGCATTCTATGTTAAAATGAAGATAACTATATTAAAATATTTACAACGTTTATCATTATTGAAAATGTACTTAGTATATAGTATTACAAATGTTGCAGATAAAAGACAAAACTAGAGATGCAGACAATCATAAGGAGTAATGGAATGTCTACTTCAGACAAACTAGGTTTGCCGAACATATAGTCGCAAATCAATTTCTGGGTTCAAAAGCTGAAAGAATCAGTGGAAATAATAGTCAACTTTATGTTTCAGTGGTAATTTCCAATGTAAGCTGGAAGAACCACTGAAAATTTCGTACCAATTTATTGGTTTTAACTATGAGTCAACGTTTGTTCAAAGTTTTATTCATTATGTTGTTGACGGCACTGGGTTAATTTTTGACGTAAATGGATAGTTGCTGACTTAAATCGAATTATTGCAGGCAACATCTAGACATTTGCTGATGTTACTTGCTTTTCACTGCTCTTTGCCCCTTAAGAGTTCAAAATTTGAATACATAAAATCCGTCACCCCTATTACAATTAATTTTATATTTATCAATTTCCACCGCTTCTCTCTATAATCTTGAGTAATAATTCCTACAGTTAAACAAAACTTGTGTTTGCCCGAACTATATCGTAGCCAAGATTTTTAGGGTTGCTTGAGGTGCAAGTAACATTGTTAGTCCTTTATTGTTGTGGTAATCCCAATGTAAGCCTGCTCACACGAACCCTCGAAGTATTCTGTAAATTTTTGTGTTTTAACTGACTGAAGCACGTTCCGTATTTTGATGGTAATAGAGTAGATAGTATCTAACTTGTATTTGTTCAAAATTCTTTCTATCCAGTCCGTAACTCTCTTAATGTAAGATAAAAAGCTTTGCTTAATGCGACAGATTTCGGTTGTGTTTTACGTGTTTTACTTTTATATCCATATAAGGCTTGTTCTAGATGTGGGCATATTCGCTGTGCTCGATCTACCAATGTGCTCCAACCATTTTTTTTTTCGGATAGTGATTCGACTACTTGTGGAGATATCGGCCAGTGTGTGTTCTGTTCACAGTGTGTTGTAATTGCCAGGTTTCCATATTACAAACTTGAGTTTTAATAGTTCTGTATTGATTGTCATGTCTTCAAATTTCTCTATGTAATAGTTAGCAATTACAGAGCTGAATGGGATACCCATTGCTAATTAGTCTGTTTGTTTGTTATGTACGTCCTGTTAAACAAAATAACTGGACATAAGGCATTCTCGAAAGAGCCACAAGATATCATTAAGAAAAATTTGCTTCAGATAGTCCAGGGCATCTTTGATCGGAAATTTGGTAAACAGAGATGTTACCTAAAAACTAACCATTAGCAGTTAGATGCAACTGCTGAAAAATCCATTGTACTCTTGTAAAAAATTGATTAATATTTGACTAGTTTGTAGGTAGGACCACCGATGACACAGACAATGGGTTAAAGTGGAACATCAGCCTTGAGGATTTTGGGAAGCGCGTATATTCTTAAAGACAGAGCCTCTAATGTTTCTGTTCTTTACTTAATAGTATCATATAGATATAAATTTTTATCAGTTTTCTCGTTATGTGGTATCCATGCTGTAGGATTGCGTTTGGAAGAGGTAAAAGTGTTTGTATCGAGCAGTCCTCTTGTTACAGTACCACTGTCGCATTGCTTTTATTTGCTGGTAAGACAATGGCGGTGTTCACAAAGAGCATTTAATTCCGTTTTGAGTAAGTTGTTAAGTGGACTAGTACGCAAAATGCGTTGTCTTTACCCAAACTTTCTCTATTTCATTTGGTGGAAGGTTTTATAATAATATCCTCAACCAGAATGGATTTACATACGATCTCAAAATTTATGTTTGTAAAGGTTTACTACCATTTGTTTACACTGCGGTTGGGTAAGAGAGCGTTTTTCCTATAAACGCTAAATCTTGTACATAATGGAATGTGATATGGTCTACGGTATTCCATTCGTCTTTGTAAAGTTTGCTGGTTAGGCTGATCTGCATTTGCATCAATTCTAGTGGGCATAGAGCGAGTTTTTTGTTCTATTAGTAATATATAATCATTCAACATTCGTTGGACTTGAGGAGTACGCAGGTAAGGTTTGACCTACACTACTTTGGAACTGTCTTCTGATCTAAGCAACTTATTAAAAAGACAAGGCTGGACAGTAGCTTAAATTTCTTCTCACTGATTGGTACATATCCTATCCGCAGAAGAGTATTAAACAAATATGATGTCTACCACAGTTATGGACAAAACGTTAAGAGTTTTCAAACGTTAACAATCCGAGAAATAACTGCACAATGTATTAAAACATGATTATAAAACCTTTTAAATTTTTATGGACTAATTTAAATAATAGAACTAAAATGGACGACTTCTTGTAGGTTTTAGATTCCGATATTTTACATATATCTTCCGCCTCATTTTTAATTCAAACTGACTGGAACCTAAATTTGGCGATAACAGCTAACGAACCTTTTCTATAAACATTAAACATTTAAAAATGATTTCTTTAATTAATATTAAACGCAACAAAGCTTTTGTTACCACAAAGTACATTCGCTTTCGGCAGAAGTCCAATAAAGCTTCTCAACAAAATCTTTGTTATTACGTTACCTTCGCGAATAGAATTTAATAATCTCGCGTTATATAAAACACAAAAACAAAGCTTTGTGATAAAGTTGGAGAAGGCAGGGCACGATCTGCATTCATAAGCGGCAGAAACTAATGTTCTGCTCGCAAAGAAAGTTTTCTCGGCATTTGGAAATTTTAAATTAAATCAAGAAGCGAAGTCTGGCAGGGCGTACGTATTAACGGCAAAACAGTGGCGTTTTGTTTCATTTATATGAAAAGTCGGAATGGAGATTGCCCGAACCTCTTAAAGCTGGCGGTTCCAGACGTTTAAAATTATTCTGCTAATTTATTGGATAATAAATTTAGTTAGCAAATTTGAATGAGTGCCATAGAAGAGCATATATGCAATAGCACATATTATTATTTCCAACCATTTTTAAATAATAAAGCATTTACAAAATTGTGTAAAGCAAACGATGTATGTAAATTACAATTTACATGTTTAACAGTTCACAGACGAGCTTTTAATGCATTAGCGTATAAAGCATATTAAATATTAAATTTTATCTGGGAATGATGTGTTCTCGCTTATACACAGCTGTTATAGAATATCAATACATACGCTGTGCTTTGAGCATATGAAATTTGCTTTGGGTTTATAATATTCATGGAGCTTATTGCTTATGATTGCTAAAGTTTCTTACCTTGAAACAAAATTTCGTCGGACACCTTCGAGGTTCTTAGTGATCTCGAAGAAGATGCTGAGACGCCCTTCGTCTCCAGCCTCCGTTCGGATGCAACAGCTCGCTCGGTAAGAGATATCCCTAAAGAAATCTAAAGAATCTTGCGGGTTAAATAAGCCTGGCTCCGTACACATAGCCATCCACGAGAGAATGATAGCCTTTTTGAAAGTGAAGAAAGTAGCGTCACATCAACTGGCTAAAAAAACTTGACTTGCTTCCTGGAGGAGACGAAGATTAAGTTTCAATATAATTTACTTCGAGCTGTTATAAAAGGCACCAATGAGGAAACTAGGCAGAAGCTCCTCGAGAGTAATATCTCCAGCGTCGCCAAACGCCGCTCATGTGTCTCGAACTTGAGTGGGGCGATAAGGGCAAAGCTATACTTAACATGCGAGGTATCTTCAATGTTTCTGTTTTGGTGGAGCAGCTATATAGCAAGAAATTTCTTAGCCAGTGCCACCACTGTCAGCACTTTAAGCCCTCCACCAATTCAAACTATCATGAATCTTACCCAGCTAGTTTATGGGGATTTCAGCATTCCCCCAGTCGCCACCACCTCTACAGATGATCGCCCCTGGGAGGAATTATGCTGCAACTATGCTGTCATTAGAACCGTCAACCTCAACCATAACACCAAGTCTGAGCTGACATCGCGGCGCTTTTCGAGAACGTGGACTCCTCCATCTTTTTAGACTTCTTCAATAATGTCGTGGTAGAAGGGCAATTAGTATTAAATCTTTGTGTTTTACCATAATGATCTTGTCATCCACAAAGATAGCAGTGAGTGAGTGCGGACTTGTTGGAATATCTGCTGCGTAAATGAGATATGAAATCGGGCCAAGAACGTTACCCTGATGCACCCCTGAGTTGATTATGTACCGATCCGATTGATCTTGGTCAATTCTTACGTGAAAGTATCGTTCCGCTAGGTAGGATTTAAAGACAACATAAAAAGAGCGCGGAAGAAATTTAAGTTTAAACAAGGCCAGTATGCCACACTTTATTAAATGCTTGACTTTCGTCACAAAGGGTAGCAATATTGCTTTTCTTTAAAGGCTCAATTATATTATCGATGACTCGATGGACCTGTTGTTAGGTAGCCAAATCTCCGAAAGACAAATTAATGGCAAGGAATTATGCTGTTGTTATAGGATGGTTGTTAGTTTATTAGCTAGGAGTTTTTGCAGAACTTTATCTAGTACTGACAATAAACTAATTGGTTTGTAGGAAATAACTTTATTTGGGGGTTTGCCACGGTTAAGGATCTGTACTAAAAAACTAAAAAGCATCCCAGTCTCATGACTGTATGGTTATGACATAGTATGGTTAGTATCACTAGGCCCTTGTGCGGTAGTTATTTCCGTAGTTTTCCAGCAATTAAGTCAAAGACCTGGGAGCTTCCTTGGGGTTTAAGTTATATCTGACGATTTTGATTTTTCAGGGGAGAATAAGTTTGGCTTTTTATTCTGTTGGTTGTTTTTTAAATGTAGCAGTTTTGTCGCTAGTTGCGCTTAGATATGAGTAGCATTCTTGAAAATTTATATTTTTGAGATTTTTGATGAGTATTTTGAACTCCGATGTTGCTTGATTTTAGCGTCTTTTGTGTTCTGCCAAATGCGTCTTAACCATCTTTTTTCTGCCATTTTTCTTTATACAGCAATAGTGCAGCCTAGGGGTTTGTTTTTGTTGGTTAATGTTGGTGTTGCCTCCGCGGCAGCCTCTTGCATTGTTTTGTACAGTTTTTTATAGCCAATTCTAGGTCATTGTTAGCTCGGAGCGAAATTTTTAAGTCCTGGTGATTATAAATGATGTCTTCGTAGTAGTTCCAGTTGGTTTTAAAATTATATAATTTTGTGCTACTTTCTCCATTAATGCCGGTGCTGCTCATAGTAGCTATTATTGGCGTATGGTCCGAAAATAGCTCGAAGCATGATAGACTTTTGAGGTAATTTGAATTTATACCTTTAGTTATGTAGAATAAGAAGTTATACAAGTGACAACAGTTTTATCTACAGAACTGTCTAACGAATAATTTTATAAGAATTTACAAACTAAAAGTTATCGTTATAAAAGATAACTTAAATTAGAAACTGAGGTTTAGTGTGACTACTTTAGTCAATTTTTAATTGTTGAATTTTATCTTTATCTAATAGTACAGATGACGGAGCTTTGAAATGTGACTAAAGATTATAACAATGAATCCTACTGATTTTTTTAATTTTATCAGGTGCCATGACGCTTTAACTATAGCGCGGAACAGTTTGCTTTGAAATTTTTGCAAGATTTTTAAATCAGGGTTACTGTCTGTTTTCCAGAACTTAATTCCCTAGTCCAGATTAGCTTTAATATTCCAAATGGTTTTCCTAACATACAATACATTGTTTTATATTTAATTCTGAGTCAGTTGCTTACCTTGGTGAAGACTAACACATTTTTTACGTAGTGCAGCAATTAAAATCGTCCTCATTAACTTCGACGATTTCAAGCCTAAACTGTAGTACATTAGATATGAAGCTACAAGAGGCTTCAAGCTCAGAGCTCTAAGAATACCCTCAAACAGGTAAACTTAATTATATCACTAGATGAGTCTATGTTATGTGTGTACACGATACATTACTTGAGTAAAACGACGACTATGACTGATTTTTAAAAAACTGAAAGACATTATGTCACTAACATTTTTTAGGAATCAAATTTTTCATAGATAGTTAATGAAAAGAGAACACATCAAGCAAAATTTATTCAAAATCAACCGGACAAATATTTTGTGCGCCGCACAAGCTCTATGGAGAAACGACGTTTCTAAGAGTTTGATGATAAAAAAACATATAATAAACAACAAATTTAAACACAGAGAACGTGAATTTTAAAATTTATTAGTAAAAATCGAGTTTGTCAAAGATTGGATTGTAAAGTAGCAGGACAGTACAACGAAGAAGCTTTGCGTTAGCAAAATTTTTTCTTAAGAGCACTTGAAAATTGTCAAGTTTTTAGATTTCCGTGGACTAATAGTTCATGGCAATAAATAAATATTATGGCCAGTAAGAAATGGTAACTTTCTTGAATTACACCGATCTTCCTTCTTTATACGATGCTCTACTTTTATTCTAATTTTACTAGGATTTACAGCACCATTATTGTGTAAAAATGATTTTAAAGTATTATCCTTTTATAACCCGACAAGTAGGAAAATTTAAAAATAAAATAAAAGGTGTTCTCTTATATTTATTAAGTACAACTACTAATGAATTCATTCTACAGTTGGTGAGTCAAATTAAGGCAAACATTTTTTATATTGTAAATGCTAAATACTCTATCGTTGTGTAGCACACAGGTCAATTAGTTTTAGTAGTACGCTATGTGCTACCTACGGAAACTCTCAATGAACAATTTTTAAGTAAACTGTAGCCATAAGGTCAAAAGACTGTGAATGCTGTAATGTCAACCGTAGATTTCGTAGTTCTTGATCTACATAACTGTAGACGACAGAGTCATGACTATACCAACAACATGTCTCGATGCTAGAAGAGTCACCGTTCACAACTTCAACTAAAAGGTGACACATGTTGCAGTCTCATTTTAAAAAAGGATTTTTCATCTCTATCTCTCGACTTTGTCAACAACCCGATGGAGAGTGTAAGCCTGTTCTCGATGCTTTGACACATCTTGCCTATAACGTCGATAGTGATGAGGCTAAGGACTCACAATATAAAGCAAATATGGAATTGGAAAAATTTAAGAGCCTTGAAATAGCACCAATAGTATGTTTTTGAAACAATGTTTTGTACAATCTAGAGAAGTCAGTAAAAAGCTTCAAGAAGACAAAGCCTTTTACCCTACACGGTACTTTAGAAGTTTTTATAGCCACTCTTCGATATCAAGATGAGTTGTTAAGACTAGAAAACTAGACAAAACAAGGCATTGTAAAGAAGAGAAAGCCAAAAGTACCTTTTGGGGAAAAAGTGAAATTACTGGTTTTCTGGACATGTGATGCTGCAATTAATTTACTGAAGCTCAAGTTGGCATAGAAAAGATCAATCTATATAGAAATACATAAGGCTTTTGAATATCCATGGAAAATCACGCAAATATAAAATGATAGAATACAGCAGAGGACAAATCAGTTATTGGAAGAGTATGTTTCTGATCTAAACAAAATAATCCCAAAAATGCGTGCCATTTAACAGTATTTCTAGGAATTACTAAATGCATTATCAAAGAAGATGAAAATACCAAACCAAAAATAAGATTAGAATAACAAAAATTCCTAACTAATTAAAGTTATGGGTGTGAGCTTACTTTTCCACATACTGACATCGTACTAAGAATTTTTCTAAGTATAGCAGTTACTTATTGCACTAGATAAAGATTTTTTCAGCTTTTGAGACAATTAAGAACTTTTTAAGATTAACGTTAAAAAAAAAATAGTAGACTTTGCACTTTTATTTATTAAGAGTGTGTGTCTACTGAGTATTTTTTTTAATGGCAGTCCAGAAGTTTGCTGATTCTAAAGTCAGGAAATGAACTGGTTTTTAAACGAAAGTTTTTAGATGAAATAGACAATTGTGCATGTCCTGGTATAAAGAGTTAAGGAAATGGAAGAAATAATTAGGCAAAATAGAGGAAATTAAAAATGCCACAAAGCTAAATAAAATATAACAAATGCAGCGCTTGGATAAATCAGTAGTGATAAATTACAATATACTGCAAGTATCCCCGTAAGCTCAATCTAGTTTTGAAATACCAGCCTGCTAATCTTTAATTTTTAATCTAAGAGCCCGACCCGTTGCCCCAACTGTCATCTCCAAAGCCGAACGCAGATTAATTCTGCAGGCAAAAATAACGAAACTTTGCTACAGCAAACGCACACTTAATCGCCGTGCTGGCGCCACGTGTCACTAGATATAGTAAATTCGGCGATTTCCCCGCGCGATCGCGAGCAATTTAATTTTGAGCGGCAATTCCGAAGAGTCGCCTCGCAACTTGGCGGCGCGTTCTCGGGGACCTCGCGCGAGTTCTGATTAACGCCTAACAAGCAAACAAAACCCAAAACTCGGAGACCAAATTAAAGGTAAACAGGCAAAGTTGGAAATTCAATCACCGCGAAATCTCGCTCAAGCACGAAATAGGTTTCGCTGAAAGGTGAAATCCGATGAAGAGCCCAGGAGTCTCGGCTAATACATTAAAAATTGCTTCTGCGCCGATCTCGCGCTTCGGCGGAATTTTAAGCGCGAGCTCGGTAAATCATTTCATTAGAAACCGCAAAGACACCTGGAGAAGTTAAGTGGAATATATACAGAATATGATTAAATGAAATTCTGAAAAGGTCGTTCCTCGAACGGCTCAAGGAGCATCCTGCGTGAAAGTTTCATCGATGTAGCTGTTGTCATTCGTAATGTCAAGGAACAGCCATAAATGGCATTTAACACTTTTTTGCACACCCCCAAAGATGCTATAATCGTTAGTTATGTTAGGATGAAGCTTATGTCAAGAAAAGTTGTCACAACTTTGAATAAACAGTCAATCAGACCTCTCTCCAAAACATAGGTTTTGAACGCATCAACGACCCCTTCCAGAATCGAAAATCGTTGTCTACGCAGTTTGTTCTTCACGTGTGGGAACTAAAAGAAATCGTTAGGGGCCAAATCAAAACTGTAAGACGGATGACGTTTTCAGTGCTCAAAAAGTCAGTTGCTTAAGACGATGTATGTGACCTCTGACAAACAAATGGTTGTATATCATTCAGAATTTATCATTTTACCACGGCTGCAACATGTCTAGTTTTTCCAAGAAAACAGACGACCATTTGCTTCAACTTTTGTTGGGTTTGCCTCATCTTGGAAGACCCATACAGTCGACTGCTGTTTACTTTCGGACTCTACCCATAAATCCAAAATTCGTCACCTATGACGATGTTGTAAACGGTATTTGAAGTACGGCAATCGTATTTCTCAAGCATTTCTTTTGACCAATCGACACGAGCCTATTTTTGAGAAATCGTTAACTTATGCTCTTTCAGGGTTAAATCTTCATACAATATCAAATGTATGCTAGTGATACAAATGCCTAAATTTTACGACAAGCCACATGACGATCTGCTTTACCAGTTGGCGTAGGGCATCGATGTTTGCTGACACTGCAGCCGATTTTGAACGGCTTTCTTTAAGTTCATCCGCCAGCGAACTACGACCACTATTAAATTCTTTGAATCGATTAATGTACAGTGGCTCTGCATGGAGCTTCATCAGTAAAAGTCGAAGTGAGCAGATTGACGCACTGTTGTTGAGAGAATCTGCATCAAAAGTTGTAAAATTATCACACAAAGATATTCACCAGTTAGTTCCATTTTCCAAATTTTCAGCTTAATGAAAACAAAACAAAACAAAGAGCGTCCGCATGAAAAAACGTTTCGAGTATGTATGTCGTCAAAAATGTTAACTCTATTATGCAAACGTCATATCGCACCTAGCATTTTCTTGATATATTTTTTACAAAAAAAAAGGTATTCAAAGAACACACGTTACAACATTTAGATGTATATTACAACTTAACTTTTGAACCTTTTGTTTTATAAATTAACCGGATGTCTTTTTGAAACCGTACAAAACTACAGATAGTCATTTATTATCGCGGAAATAAGTCCTTTGAATCAGATTAAAAGCTAGCTTCAATGGATCGTTAAATTCTGAATCATTATTTAACGTTTACGACAAACTTAATAGTTAAAATTAATGAGTTCGCTTCTTGCTTATTTTTTATGTATACGGTTATTTAATTTGGTTATTTCACAATGCAATATGAATCTAATATATATCTACTTCTTATCATTATTAGCACAAAAATTCAACGGTAGAGTTTGAGAGCGCCTGATGCGTAAGCGTTCGTTCGCTGCGTGTGCTAACCTGTAGTCAAGTGTTTATTCATCTTTGAAGATGTAGAGTACCGTGCTATACATTCGATAACAGATTATTTTTTATTTTCACTTATTCTGTGTACATGAAAGTAAATACTAACCCGTGTTTCCAACGGGAATCAGTTACGGCCCTAGACCACCAAGTCCATAATATCAAGCTGCCCCAGCACTAGGAATTTGCATTCGGCTTTCCTAATTACCAAGGATATCAGTTTCAGCAACAGCAAAGTCAGCCAAATTCACAACTCCCAATGTAACTTATTACCAAATAGTAATATAATTCTTCTATAAGTCCCCATACATAGAACACAAGCCAACAAGTAATTATTGCTACCAACATAAGCAAATTTGACATACATATAGAAACGAATAAAAATCTACAAAATACGAATCCCATGCAGGATCAATAAACATGGATGACGAAACCACTCAACCAATCTCATAGCCAGTAAGATCAAGGTACAATTAGCAAACACTTGAAAAAAGAAAAATAAGAAACAACTCGCGGACGTATCTTGCCATTCAATACTCCACTCAAACAATCTAATCAAACATCTACAACATTTGAAGTTCTTTCACAAACCACAACCAACAACATAAAATTTATAATATGCACTCAATAATCAACAGCCCAAAATTGTGAAACCTTTACGAAGTAAATAATTACAATATGGTTAAAAACCTAAGTGGAATTTTAGAAACAAAATGACATTATATGGCAGTGTTACCTAATCATAGAATCAAAGTTAATACAAACACGTTAGACTTGTACAGACAACTTAGCAGACATCTCAAAGATGACTTACTTAAAGGAAGAAATATGGAACACATAATTTCAACAGAGGATATCGTAAAAGAGCTGCACACTTAATTTGCAATATTACTAATATACGTCATTAATTAATGGTTGATCTACAACTCAAAGACTATAATAAACCGACATTTGATGTAAAATACATCAGTAACATCAAGTTCTTCATCAAACCTCCCAAAGAAAGGTAAGAGCGCCCCAATGTATTTGCTGTTAGGACTATGGTCATACCAAGACTTATTGCAATAGACCTTTCGTCTGTGCTAAATGCCGTAGACAACACAAAATTTTAACATGCAGTAAACTCTAAAATGCTCTAACCAAATGCGCCCTATATAATGAAAATTACCCAGCTATAAATCTCTGCAGTGTACCAAGATATTTAGAAAACCATAAATGTACCATTCTGAAGAAAACCCAAGTAAAATGCGCTCACAACAAGCATCACCAAATACAAACAATGCCTTTCCCCTTGAAAACCAATCCTACTACGTAAATACTGACACCATAAATTCCCCTCAAAGCGAAGCCCCCTTTTCACAAATAACTAAAGGAACAGCTAGTAACTATCCAATCAACGAACAACAATCAACCATCAATCAGATGCTTTCTAACTTCCTTATAGAATAATAAAAAATTTTCTTAAAAACGGCGACTTCTTTTCATATTGCTATTAGAATGCAAGCGGCATCTCGAACTATATTCCAGAACGTATCACATTTTTGCAACTAAAAAGTATTTGCGTATTACTAATGCTGAAAACTCATGCAACGTCATGAACTATAATAAAAATTTCGTATTATATCCTACATCTTATCAACCATCCAGAGGGAATGGCATACAGAGAATCAGCTGGAATTTTCAAGAACACAGTCTATCATTATAAATGGGAATCTTATCAGACGTTTAAAATCGAAGGGGCAAGTACAAAGCTTTAAGTTTTCTCCCTCCCGATAATAGCAGTTTTTCCGCTAACAAATGTAAAAAGTTTTTAAAAACTTTTATTCAAAATTTATCATGAGGCGACTGGAATGTTAAAACTAGAACTTGGGGGGTTAAGGTATGTCAATCCAAAAGGTCGCAACCTTTTGCGAGCTCTTCAAACTTCAGTTATGGTCTTTTAACCCGTAAACCTACCTACTGGTCTACTGATACAAATAAACTACCAGACCATGCCTGATTTTGCGATAATTAACGGCGGGAAAATAATTACAATCAAATAAAAAACGACCACGATCTATTGTTTGATCATTCCTCACTCATAATTACATGCAGTAATTATCAGCAAAGAATAAATATTAAAACTTTACAACAAATTTACCACTTAGAACCATTTTAGAAAACCAATATTTGGAGACAAAACTACAACGCTGATTAGCAAGCCACGCCTAACATAACAAACATCTAAAAATCACTAATATCCCACGCTGCCTATGAGAGCTTATTGCTAAAAAACTTATGGCACAAAATAATTGGCAAAGAACCAAAGACAAACAAGACAAAATTACACTTAATAGAGTTAGTCATCAATTATATAACTCTTTAATAGAAGTACGAAACGATACATTCCAACTATAAGGTAATGAAAGAGTTCAAAAGACCATTAGTAGCTATAACTATAGTTAAAAAAATACTAAAGAGTTTGTGGGAAAAAAAGAAAAAGCAGATGCGTTTGCTAAATGCTAAACATTGCCAATGTTGCTATAATACTACAAACCTAAATAAATAATGACGTCACTGCAGTTACAACGTTTCTAGATGCCCCATGTCAGCTGTCATTGCCAATGAATCTTTTTACACCAGCTGAAGTACGTCAACAAATCCTAGTCACCAACACTCGTAAACTCCGGTGTATGACCTGATAGTACGAGAGGTTCTACAAAACCTTCCTAGGAAAGCAAACTAAGACTATGCTATTTTCCTGACCAGTGGAAATTTTCACATCTTGTGATTGCAAAATCTGGTAAACCACCTGAAGAACCTCTTTCATGTCGACCAATCAGCCTCTTACCCTTAATATCCAAGATATTCGAAAAGCTACTACTAAAAATAATTTACGAAAGTGTAGATTTAGCTAGTAAAATAGCATGACATCATTCAGCATTACACCAAGACCATCGAATACAACCATACAATAGAGAATTTCCGAACAAAACGAATATGTACACCTGTATTCCTAATTATACAGCAGGCATCGATAACAACCAAGTTAGTTATACTTAATAAAGTCGTATTTCTCTGAGAGAGTATATCAATCCTGTGTCCGACTATTATGCCATTATTTCTGGAGTCCCACAAGGGAGTGTATTAGGCCCACACCTCTTATATACCTGTTACGGGCAATATCATACTTGCCACTTTCCAATGATACATACGGCTATTTTCTCAATTAACAAAGCACTGGCAACAGGAAAATTACGTTTACAATTACATCTCAACACCCTCTAAGACTGGTTTGCTAAGTGGCGAATAACTGTAAATAGCAGCACAGATAACGTTTACCAAAAAACCATCACATGCCCACCCATCGCTTTCAACAACGTTCCAGTACCGCAGAAGTCTGAAACTAAATATCTTGTATCACATCTGCACCATAAGTTGGCCTGGATTAAGGCAAAAATAGAACAGATTGATATAAGAGTTAAACAACTGAATAGGCTGATTGGGAGACGATCAAACAAATTACCCAGATAAGGTAATGTCAGCACCTATGAAATCCAGCTATGGGGTTGCGCAAAAGCATCACATGGCAAAATCATAAAAAAGATGCTAATCAAAAATTCTCAGAATCATAACAGATTTTCCATGGCGTGGCATAAACAAAGCCCTCCATAACTATCTATAGATACCATGTATGTAGTGGACGAGATAAAAATCCTTGTAATAATGTACACGAGAAATTTGGCAGAGCATAAAATAAACCCGTAAGGTGGCTTTGCAATCAACTGACTCTCCAGAAGGTTAAAAAGACCATTATTTACCATAAAATGACGTGGATATCTTACAAGGTTAATCTGTCGACCACGCCAAGACTCATCTTTATTTTGTAGTATTCTTAAGAAGTTAAAATGGTTAGAGAGATCGCACTATAGTCAAATTAAATGCATGTCTAAATTAGCATTTTCATAAACAAACCAAACATTAATATCTCTTAATCTCAATGGTATGCTTCAACCATTAATATAATATTAGTAAAACCATTCAAAAACTTTCTTCGTGTCTTGAAGTTGTGGTTTCAACTATAATAATTAAAATATATATTCTGAAGAAAGAGGAAAAGCAAGAGCAGATAATTTTTTTAAATTGATATAAAGTCTTCATCAGAATTATTTCTTGTTATCAAATATTTCTTTAGATTTTCCGAAAAATTGACTGACGTAGATGAAGATGACATCCTTGAATACGCAGGCTTGTGCTACAAATATTGGGACTCTTTAAAAGTCTGATATGATAATCTCTAGTTTGAGTGCAAAGTCATATAATGTTCTACAAAGGAGTTTTGACTTATTGGTCATCAACACATAAACAAAAGGATAGATTTCGGAACTATCTTGGCCGATTCTTCCATTGTTGAAAAATCCTATAGTTAGAGTAATCGTACTCTAGTTGAATAAAATTACTTTGGAGCAATTTTAATCTTCCGTCAATAATCCAAAATAAAGATGCACTCAATAATTCTAAACTTGGTTATGTTGTAAACCATTATCTATATCTATTTTTTAAATTCTTCACCTATGGTTTGAGTCGTATCTTGAGGTATATCCATACTACAATAGATTTGGATATGGCTGGAAAATTTAGACTTCTTTTCCTTCGTATTTAAAGCTATATTCTTAAAGTTATATTCTATATATATTCTAGTCAAAGGTAAAAGATTGACTGTTGTTTCAGTTGGCTGACAAATTATGTCGAGCGTCTGGTGCATAACTTTGGTAGGACCGTCGCAGGATACTTGTGATGTTTCTTTCATTGTATGTGGTGCTTTCCTCGATTCAACTTTTCTAGGTAATCCCAAGTGATCATGTTTGTCTTCAGATATACTATTTATACTATATAGTATATACTAATTCATTCTGATCCACATCTCCAACCAATAGTTGTATCACCCGATGTATAACATACACATTTAACTTGTAACATTCATACAAAAATCCGTTGTGGCTAAGTAAATTATTGCCCTTACTGGGCATTACAAACTCAAAGGCACTCATTTTAAAAATAGTTAATGTTATCGTACTCTAGTTGTTTAAATAGTGAACAAATGTCACACTTCGCCTTAATCTTCAACATCCGCAAGGATTAAGATAATTTTGAAGATTTAAAATTAAATGTAAGTTTTTCGTTATAATATATTTTTAATCTTTCCGGGAAATGAATTTTGGGTTAATGATTTTAAGGTAATAAATTTTGGGGTAGGGATTTTCGGGATAGTAAGTTTCGGGGTAATAAATTCCGGGATTATGAAGAACCCAGGTCAATACATATAAACAATTAAGTGTGCGAATGCAGCGCAACATCACTAAAAACAATTAAATCCATTTCCGCCTGGAGGTGTTGGGACCGTAAAGCGCCCCGATTAAGCAGCGGCAATTGTTCCCCAGAACTACCTCAAATAGCGCGGGTGGGCAATTGCTCGCCAAGTATCGCATTATAACAATTATTGGCTTAATCTGAAACTCGTCTTCGAGGAAAGTCCCCGAACGGGCTTATTGTTAAAGCTATTAGGGGGAGGTCTCATTACGGCGGACCGTCGTCGCGAATTACGGGAGGTTGCCTACACGGCAGACCCTTAAGAGGAAAACGACCCGCAGAAACTCGGTGACAGTTGTTTGCGGTTTTTCGTTTCGCCGTATCTAAATAAACAAAGTTTTTACGACAATGTCGCTAACTTGATATAGTTCTTTGAGTTATGTCGATGATTAATAAATGTTTGGATTTGGTAGCTTTTCACGATCAAATCTTTAATGTAAAAATTAAACCAACTGTTTGATTACTACTCAAGAAATACATTTTAAAAAATAGATGTTTAATTGTTGTTTTAAATATTACCTTGCTGGCCGAATAATATCCCTGAATTCGATCTTATAAGAGAAGACCGTTTGACGCTACTTGAAATATTGGGCACAGAAATTGATAAGAAAGATCTACAGGTAATAGAGAACATCTGCTGGCACTCAACAGCTTCTAAGAACGTTAATGCCAACAAGATAAGAAGAATAGCAATCAAAAAGGTGTCGGACAGGGCTATGTTTTGTCGGCGCTGTTTTTCAACGTCTATTGGAAGATTAGTTTCATGGGTGCATTAGCGGGTTTCCCAGAAGGGATAAAAGTGAACGGGCAGATAGTAAATAACATCCATTATGCGGCTGATGCTGTTCTGAGCTCAGACTTAAATCACGGCCAATAAAATGTTCAATACAAAAAATAGCAAAACAATGAAAGTATCCAAAAGGCAAATATGGATTAGCAACGGAATTTGCTTTAAATAACAACTGAAACTTAAGACTAGGTGCCGATGTTGGGCTATTTTGTTTGGTTAATCTTTCTATATGGTATTGAAACTAGAATCATTTGAACTCTGGTTATACCGGAGAATATTGAAAATACCGTGGACTATCACTAATAACGGAGTACTCAACAGAATCGCTACAAAAAATTCAATTAAAACAGAAGAATTGATTACATGATGAGAAAATAAAAATACCAGGTTGCACAGTTGATCCTTCAGGATGAGATAGAGAAATAATATTTTGTAGGATAATACCAAATTTTGTATCCTACAAACATCGAAGAAACTAGCCTTGACATATCATCATTGTTCAAAGTTTCAAATTAAAAAATAACCATAAAAGACACAGTAGTCTTGTGTTGTAATAATGAAAGAACAGCATGAGCAAGAGTGAGATAATATAACCTTTCACGTTTTTGTAGTCATTTAATAGTTAGTATAAGTTAAGATTGGGTGCCCTTTAGATTCTCTAAGATGTTGAGTGTAGTAGAATTAAGAAAAAAGAAATTACTTATTAGTGCTAGACTAGATTGTAAGACCACATAGAAAAAATGACAGAACTTTACCGAAGTTCGGCGCGCCTGTCTTAACGTTTCTCCGGGTTCTCAGAACTGGGTAATTTTGAGGTCCTTAAAATACTCGTTTGCACATTGAACCATTTTTTCATTTGACTAGATTATGGAAGTAAATTTAAAAGTCTATTGTGTTACAAATATGTTATCCCTTATGTTAAGAAGCTGAACTGATGTATGACTTCTATCATTTCTTTTATAAGGAGAAAATAGCTCTTCCCACAAAGTTGTAGTATTTGCAGTATTCAATTACTTTGTTATTTATTTGTGTTAGTCATATATGTACTAATATTACGTTATGTCCTTTTTTTGTACTCTATGTAATTCTTTAATAATTTGTAGGATCTTAGTTATTTGATAATTTGTTATAATGATTACTTTTTGTTAATTTTGCGTAAAACATTACGGTACAATGTTATCTGCTGCTTTAAGTGTTCAAAAAAAATTTTTATTTTATTTTTGTTGTAATACTGTATATTTTTTATAAGTAGGTTTTTATTTCTTTATTTCACTATTATTCTCTTCATTTTTCCTGTTTAGAATTTTCGAAAGCATATTGAGTATTGTTTCCTCATTGAAATATCTGCTGAGTTTATGTTTTCTTTAGTAGGAGTAATAGGCATTTCTTGTTTATCATTTATATTATCGGTTTCCTATGTGTGGCTACATGGATCCTTTAGATCTTGTTTTATAGTTAAACCCTCTTGTACGTCTGTTTGCCAAATGTGGCTATTCTTATTCAGTATAGGTGTTTTCTATTCTTCATCATCATCATCATCATCATCAGCCTCTTATTATCCACTGTTGAATAAAGGCCTCTTCAAGTTTGTTCCATGCGTCTCTGTCTCTTGCGGTTTGAATCCAGTTTTTACCCGCCGTTTGTTTGATGTCATCCGTCCATCTTTTCTGTGGTCTTCCCCTGCTCCGCGTTGTAAGTCTTGGTCTCCATTGGATTATCTTTGTGTCCCATCGGTTTGGCTCCTGCCGTGCCACGTGTCCAGCCCATTTCCATTTCATTTTTAGTATTCTTGAGATTATATCCGTCACCTTGGTTCTCCTTCTGATCTCTTCGTGATTGATTCTTTCTCTGAGACTGACGCCGATCATAGCTCTCTCCATAGCCCTTTGAGTAGTTCTAAGTCTTACCATACTTTTTCTCCAGGCCATATGTTGCAACTGGAAGCACACAGGTGTCGTAAACCTTTCTCTTCAGGTTAGTTGGTATATCTGTGTTTTTCATTATATGACTGAGTTTTCCAAAGGCAGCCCAACTCTGGCTTATCCGGCGTGAGATTTCTGCGGTCTGATTTTCTTTCCCGATCCTGAATTTGTGCCCCAAGTATATGTATTCCTTGACTACCTCAAGATTGTTGTTGCCTACGTTGATACTCTCTTCGACTGGGCCCATTACTTTCGTTTTTTGGAGATTCATTTTCAGACCTACGTGTTCTGATGTTTTAAGGAGCTCATTTAGCATGTCTTTGAGTTGTTCTAGGTCATCGCTAATTAGGACAAGATCGTCCGCAAATCGAAGATTGCTTATGTATGTTTCATCTACATTTAGTCCCTTTCGCTTCCATTCAAGGTTTTTGAATATATCCTCCAAGACGAGATTAAATAGTTTTGGCGAAATAGTATCGCCCTGGCGCACGCCTCTCTTGACTTTAATTTGATTGGTTGTTAGCTCATCATTAATTTTTACTTTTATGGTGGAATTTTCGTATATATATTTCAGTAGGTCTGAATACCTTGTGTCTATTCGGGCGTTGTCCAGTGATTTTAAGATTGCCGGAATTTCAATTGAATCAAATGCCTTATGGAAGTCTATAAATGCAAGATAGATGGGCATGTTGTATTCTGTGGTTTTTCGATGAGGATCTGAGCGTTTGTAGGTGATTATTAGTGCCATAGTTTCTTCGGAAGCCCGCCTGCTCTACCGGCTGGTAAAAATCCAATTTAGTTGTTAGGCGGTTTGTAACGATCTTGGTCAGCAGTTTGTAGAGATGTGATAGGAGGCTAATGGGGCGGTAGTTCTCCAAGTCTCCGCTATCGCCCTTCTTAAATAGTAAGATGACTTCCGCACATTGGCAAGCAGTTGGAATCTTCGTTTCATAGAGACATTTGTTTAACAGAGTGCGGACTGATTGTAGTAAAGGCTCGCCGCCCATTTTCAGCATTTCGATGGTAATGCGGTCTTCCCCTGGTGATTTCCCATTTTTCATTTGCCGCAAGGCTGCTTTGACTTCCCCGTTGTTAATTTCGGGAATTTCTTCAGATCCTACATTCATAATATGTTGTTGTTGGTGTTTTTCTTGTGAATAAGTGTTGTATAAGGATTTGTGGAAGTTTTCGACGGACTCGATTATATCTTGTTTATTTCTCACCACTGTTCCTTCGGAGTTTTTCATTTTATATATTTTCGCTCTTCCTCTGGACATTTTCGATCTCAAGACTTTCATGTTTGCATTATCTTCAATCACCGATTGAATCATTTTTGTATTGTATGCTCTTAGGTCTTTACGTATATGTTTGTTTATGTCCTTATTTAGTTGCTTATATTCTTCAGTTTCTTGATTTAACTCCTTTCTGTGTTCTATCATTTGCAGTGTTTCTTCTTTGAGTTTACTTGTTTTTGTCTTTTTGTGTGCATATCTTTTTGCCGCTGTTTGAACAGTAGATGTGATTGTTTTGTTAATTCGTTTATTTCTAAATTGTTTAGTTCTTGGGTGGGCGGCAATTTGTATTTGATAAGCTCTGCATATTCATGTTGATGTTTGTCTAGATATTGTGTTGTAGGAAATAGGTATAGTTTTTAAATTAGTTTTTCCTTTCGACTTTGATATCGATTTTAAGGGTTCCCTCACCATCCTGTGATCACTTCCCGTGTCAAACTTGTTCAGAACGGAAACATCGGTGCAAATATCTCTACGGTTTGATAGTACATAATCGATCTCATTTTTCGTATGTCCATCAGCGCTTTTCCAGGTCCACTTTCTTTGGGGTGTTTTTTTTGTAAAATGTATTGAGACAAAATAATTTTTCTTGCTGTAAAAAGTTTAGAAGCATCTCTCCCCTTTCATTTCTGGATCCCAGTCCGTATTTTCCGATGTTTTGAAGATTGTCATCCTCATTTTTCCCTACTTTAGAGTTGAAATCACCCAATACTATTACATATTGGGTTTTTTCGTGGTGGATTGCACTTGTAATGTCTTCATAGAATTGTTCAGCTTCGCTTTCTTCAGATCTACTGGTTGGTGCATATACTTGGATTATTTGTGAGGAATATCTTTTACTAAGTTCAAGCGTTATATAGATAACACGATCAGATATGGTTTGCATTTTTGTTACGAGATGTTTTATACGTTTATTTATTATAATTGCCACTCCCCCTAGGTGTGATTGTTCTTCCTTATTATACTGATATAGCACATGGCCTGTTTTGAGTGTCGGTGCTTTTTCACCCTTTAGTCTGGTTTCGGATAGACCGAGGATATCCCCCTTGATGGCTTCCAACTCTTGTTCTAATCTGGTTTGATGTTCGTCCAATCTCATTGTACGCACATTGTATGTTGTTACTCGAAATGTCTTGTTTGATGTATTTCTTGTCGATTTTCTGCCTCCCCCAGAATCCGAAATGAGGCGGTCTGATACTTGATCAGAGTGGGAGTCTGAGTTACACACTCTACCCACCTGGGGTTTATATTTTTTGAATTTCGACATTTAGCATAGAATAAAATATGAAGGAATTTGGCAATTAAAACGCCACGCTTGCCGAGCGGGTTGGCGAGTTGGATAGGATATATGTAGGAGGGATGCATTTGGTTTTGTGTAAGGATTGGGATTTTAGGACTCAGCTCTCTGTCGGTATTTAGGTGTAGAGAGAGTCGAGGCTCGCGTGGGCAGGATCGCTCTCCTGAAGCAGACCTATCCTATACCGGGATCGTATAGGAGTGTCTACCCGCTACCCCATTTCTATTTTATATTTCTATTCTTGCATTGTCTTATTATTTTCTATTTTCTTTCTAAATCTCTTAGTAGTTCCCTGGCGATTATTACTCGCGGTGGATTTGCTACTTGTTGTTAGTTAAATTTCAAAAATATATACTACATAATTTCCTTTATTCTAGAAAAAGTACTCCTGTTCTCTTTCGATATCTAGTTTATCTTTAGTTTGTAGATTTTAAAATTTTTTAGATACTTAAAAACATCACTTTCTGCGTTCTAATTCTAGTGTTGTGACTGATCTTGTGGGTGTATTACGCTATTTAGCTTCCGAGGCAATTTCTTTATATATTTCTCCATTTTTATGGAGTCAGCGGAATAGTCGCACACATAATCCGGACTGTTCAGTTTATTATTAATAACACCAATAAACATTTACAATTTCTCATACAGTACTTTATCAGTACTGTGATTAGAATAATAAAAACATATAATAGAATTCTTCAATTGGACTAACGTGGTAACTATGGTTTTTTATTGTCTCTGGAACCGTATCAACTTAAAGGTATGAATGCCATACCTGATTTGGTACAAACCATGGAACTTTGGTTATGATTTGCAGTACTTTAAATCGATAGCGCTGTACTTTTGCTAGATTGGAATCGCTAGCTGCACCCCATATTTGAATACCGTAGCACCAAATGGGCTTGATAACAACTTTATATGCAAGTAGGTTATTCTCGAGAGATAGTTTTGAATTACGTCCTATGAGCCAGTAGCATCTTCTAAGTGTGAGGCTTAGCTGAAGTTTCTTGCGCCATATATATGAACCGTATGTCAGGCGTCTGTCAAGATAATACATAAATATTTAGTCTCCTCTTTTTGTGAAAAGATGTTTCCATTTAATTTTTGGGTTGTGAATGTCAGCTGAACAGATTTTTAAACATTAATTCGAATGCGCTATATTTTGCTTCATTCTTCTATATTACTAAGGTAATTTTGCAGGTATCCCGAAGAAACAACTCGATCGTGATGTTAATCCATTAATATCGTATCGTCGGCATAAGTGGGTATACTTCTGGGTGTTCGTAGGTCGGCTATATATATAAAGTATAACAATGGGCTGATCACACTACCCTGAGGTGCCCCAGCTGTAATAGGAAACAAGGATGTGGTGGCATTTTCATATTTCACCAAGAAGTGTCTACTTTGTGAGGTAAGATTAAATTAACACCAGAATGTGTGTGGTAGGCTACGTTTGACTTTCTTTAAATGGCCAACGCGCCAAACTTTATCAAACCCTTGGGTCATATCTATAAATGCTTTATTTTGGTGACAACCCGATGTATCTGCTCGACCGTAGAATATTGCTGTCGAAAGCCGATGGGAGTTTTTGGTATTTATGTCTGTTCATAGATGAGGGGCAGCATTGTTTGTAGCATAACCTTTATAGACAATAAGCTAATAGGCCTATACAACGCTACGTCGGTTGGATTTTTTTTTCAGTGATCAGATAAAAACCTGAGATTGCTTTAAGTTTATTCTAGTTTGTATAAACTTGGATTTATTTAAAATGAAAATTCACGAGCATCGTAAATGTGTGCTTTCTCAGCGGGAATAATTTCCGAGGGATAATGTGTCAAAACGGTAGTTAGATGCTGCGCAAGTGTTCTGGCTTTTTCATTGTCATCTCTTGTTCATTCGCCTTGTTCAGTTTTAATAAAAGCGACGTGTCTTTGTAGTCGCTTGTTTTTATTTATAGCCTGCCATAAAGAATATTCAGTAGCTTCGGTGGCTAGTAAGTTGCTAGGTAGTTTTCAATTTCTTTATTTCTTCGATAATAATATATTAGCACTTTATTTTTAAAATGTTGAGGCTTAACACCTACAAAGCGATAATGATTTTATAACTATGCGATAATACAATAACAAATTAAATAAGAATTACGTGCAACACAGTTGCAAACTACCATTTTACCTCGGTGGCATCAGAGATGCAGTGTATGATTAGCGATTCCCCGTTGAGCATCTTTCACCGAGCAGATTATCTCGTTACTAAGTGACTAAATCTTGCTTTAATTTTTTAAAACTTTACGAACGCCATCATTCTCAATAAATTGTTAAACCAACGCAAACAGTACATTTTGGAGCTCGTGTATGCTGTCAAAGCAAGTTTTAAATTCAAAATATTTTTATAGAATACATATATTGAGAAGACAAAAGGAAACATTTTTTTTATATTTTATATGTTTTAAACAACGACTATATAAAAAAACTTTACGCTAGCACAGACTTTTTCTAAATTATAAAACCTTTTTATCTAAAGTAACTATAAAGAGAGCATTGTGAAAATATAAAAAAGTTCAGAGCAAATTTATCAAACTGCGTTGACCATGCGGAAAATGCCTTATCGAAGCACAATTCTTAACTATTGATGTAAATGGAACATGTGTTTAAACGTAGTCCTTCAGCAATATCCTTTCTAAATCGATTTAACAGTCGACACGTATAAAAATTTATTTTTCAATATTTTTTAATACAGCATGTTATAGAAAATTCAATCTTAAAAATTCGATACAACCTTAATTTAGGAGCCAATCCTGCTAAGATTTTTACGACGGGTGCTCTAAAGCAAGAACAGCTTTTCGATATCAATACCTGCAGGAGCTGCTTACAGTTTTGGGCTGGAAGAGTACAATACCTTAATATTTGTGGGTGATACATAATTTATATTTTATTAAAAATAACTCGTGTTAATACGTTTTAACTGAATAGAAGTTTATTATTTCCGCTTAATTCTCTATCAAGTGAATACGTAATTTATAAACATATTTATTGGATATTGAGTCCAAACATTGAACAGACAGCGTGGATATTGGTGAACATTTACCTGTGGGGATGCAAAAAAATTAGATCTAAGTTCAATCGCTGTATCATAACAAAAAGCACTAGAATAATCCTTAAAGGCAACTTCAATATTTTTTTAAAAACGGGTATCTTCTACACAAGGCGCTTAATTCTACAATATAAAAAACGGAGAGCACAATAGCCGCAAGGAATAAATCTTGGCTTGTCACATTGGTGTGCGGCGGTTTTGGGTTCGACTCCCTGGATCAATAATAACATCTATCATCCAAACTGACATTTTACAATAATGCTGAAACTGCACCAGTAAAATTAATGTATGAGAATATGTTCAAAACTTACTCTAGATCGACATATGTAGTCTGTTCCAAAAGAATAAATCTATATTATATCAAAAATTACAACCGCAATAACAAAGAGTGGTACAAAATACAAGAAACAGTGTATGTAATCTTAGTTTTCGTCAAAACAAACATCTTGATATTCCACATATTTGACCTTGCTTTGACCATTGCATCCGGAATGTAGCGGTAGACCCACATTTTCCCCAGTTACAATCTTTTTGAAAGAATTAGTCGCGAATCTTATTGATTGTATCCTGTACACGTTCAACTCGTTGCTGGTTTTAAAGAATGTTCTGATTTTGTATAAAGCTTAGTGAAGATACGCTACTCTATTCGCTCAGTCATTCCAAATACGACGATCACACGCTATATGTACTGAATCAGCGGCGCCTAACACCAACTGACGCGAGCGATAAATTTGTTCTCCTTTACGCATGCGCATTGTAATCCACTCAGTTTGAGTGCCAGCTTATATCACGGTCGTATAAACGATTTTCATTATGTTAACATTCGCTAGATGTTTTCAAGGCAAACCGCATATACAATAATAGAATGTAGTATCACCAATAGTGTTTAAATGCAATATACACTATGTACAGTTTTGTATATTAAAAATGAGCATAAAATCATATAAAGGTTGAGTTAACACAAAGCAAATTCTAAGTACACTTTGATGCTGCAATTAAACTTATGATCCATTTTAAGTCAATTTATTTAATTCGGAAAGAGTACAAATTGCAAAATCAGCAATTGTGTGAGGATTTATATACCCTTTAGTCTTTTAAGATTCTTGGACAAAATTTCTAACTTTAGCCATTCCAGAACTTGCTGTGCAAGTATTTTATATTTTTATCTGTACGCAAAGCTTTGCCGTACTTACAGGTAAACATAAAAACTAGGTAAAAAATCCCCCTGAAAATTATAGGAAGTAGGAATTTTATTTTTAAAAAGAGATAAGGATAGGTTTTTATTTCTCAGGTATTTCCTTTATACGTGGACTTATTTCTTTGGGTTTCCTTTATGCTTTGTCATCAAGAAATGTTGGCATATCCATGTGTAATCTAACAGCGCCAACAAACCGAATACTATATAAGTAAAGTTTAATTTTTAGCCTTGGGTTGTTCAAGATATTAACATTTTGTTTGATATGATAGCCGACACCCAACGGCTTCAATGGTATTTTCACTGGAAGTAGCATTTCTTATTATGATATTTCTTATAATCAAAGAACAAGATTTTATGCACATTATAATTGAGGGTTTTTTATGTCTTCGTAAAGAACAATTAGGTTATACTCTCTTCCTTGAAAGATATGGTGGTCAAGTTTGATATTGTGCTAGTATATATCAGTTCTAACTTAACTCTAAGGTCTTCCTCAAAAATGCATGCATAGCTAGAAGAACGGATACCAGATACAACAACCTTAATCAGAAAGTTTATAGAACACCAGACAAAATGGTTGCTTTATTAGGAAACCTCCATTCTTAGAATTATCAAGCACATTGCCAAAGCTGATATAGATGATCTGGTTCTAGTGTTCTGTATATCGCTTTACTTTATATTATTGCGGCCGAATCGTGTCTTCCATTTTAGTTTAAGTTGGGCCTTTACCCGCTCTTTGTTTGAAGATACATACATTATCGGGTAAGATAACTTTTAAATTAAGTCTTAAATGTTAGACCTGCGGATCAGCTTGCAACTGTGTTATCATATGTGTGCCTTTGCTTTACGTTGTTAAAACCGCATTCAAGTGTTCCTTTCTGCATCAAATATTTTAGCGGCTGTAAAACCGCATTTTCGTTTAACTCGCTTACACCCTGGATATGCTTTTAACAAAGTCATCCTGTCTGCTGTCTCTGAGCAACGCCAAGATCGAACGAAGAACGCTTTCCATGAGTCGCTCCCAGGTTCCTCATTAACCGGCAAAAACGCAAGCAACAGGGTGTATCTTACTTTTCTCTATCAGAGGATAGTTTGTGAGGAATTGGGGAATATCATTAAGCAAAAGCTGTGCCCGGGGGCATTGAAGACCGAGGACTCACCCGACCGTATACGCTGCCAAACCACCAGCATTGTTGTCACGCTTTTGTCCAGCCACCTTAATCCCCGCCTGGCCACCGCCCCTAACTTCAGCGCTGCTCGGCTTTCTGCTCCGCCGACGGCGCTAAGCTAAATCTTAGCCTTAAGTTAGGAATAGCTAACTCTAGTTTTGATAAATATAAGTGGTCAGTGTGACTTCGTTTACCTTCTCTTTATCTATTTTTTATTCCTTAGGATCGTGTATTCACTAAGTGTGGCCAATGTCTATTAAGCTCCATTTAACAGGCTTTCAGAGTTAAAATTTGAGTACAAAGATGTAGGTTCAGCTAACTAACTTTTTTAGCATATTAAATGAGCACGTGCACATAATGAGGTAGATGTCATGACACACTATTGTCACTGCTGATCAAATCTGTGTGTCAAGTCGAGCGGTTTAAACCTTTTTAGACGCGGTTGCACCTCATTGTCATATTCTATCATGCATTCCACTAGGATGTTAAGGTGATCACTGATTCTATCACTATAACGCGCACTAAATTTTTGTATTTCCTCGTTAATGGTAGGTATTGTAAGGTCCTGTGTTATTGTATCGTTGGTTACGTACCACGGAACGTTTGTTATTGCTCTAAGCGCCTTAGATTGGAAACGTCGGATTATTTCAATGTTGGATGTACTGACTGTACCCCATGGCTGTATGCCGTAAGTCCAAATCGGCTTTATCATACTTTTGTAAAGGAGTATCTTGCTTTCCAGAGAGAGTTGTGATTTTCTTCCTATCAGTCAGTACATTTTTTGAAGTTTCAGGCCCAATTGCTTACGCTTTGTCCATATGTGGGTCTTCCAGGTAAGTTTTTTGTCTAGGTGAATACCGAGGTAGTTTGCGCTGTAAGCTTGGGGTATTTGTTTGTTATTAAACGTAACCGGAGGACATATGCCCCTTCTTAAGGTGTAAGTTACGTGCACTGATTTGCTTTCGTTTATTAGAGTATGCTACTTGTTGCACCAGTTTTGTATCTCATCTAGATGTATCTATAGTTACTGAGATGCCAGGATTGGATCTGTGTTGGATGTGAGTATCGCCATATCGTCGGCGAAAGTAGCGACCATGTTGCCTGGTATTGTCGGAAGATCTGTTGTAAACATGAGGTACAATACTGGGCCTAGCACGCTGCCCTGAGGAATTCCAGAGTTGACGGGGAATGGATTTGATATTGCACTGCCATATCTGATAATAAACTGCCTATTGGTTAAATATGACCGTAGAATTTCGAAGTAATCGGTAGGTAAAATTTGTTTGATTTTGCAGATGAGTCGCGTATGCCAGACCTTGTCAAAGGCTTGTTTAATGTCGAGAAATGTTGCTGCACAGTATTTACGTTCTTCAAAGTCCTTGGCAATTTTGGATACCACACTGTGGATTTGTTCTATTGTTGCATGCAGTTTGCGGAAACCAAATTGATGGCCTGGTAGAATGTGATTGTCCAAAATAATTAGGGAGAGTTTTTCTAGGAGCAGTTTTTCAAACACCTTTGACAAGTCTGGTAATAGGCAGATTGGTCGATATGATGACGGTTGGTCTGTAGGTTTCCCTGGCTATGTATAACTATTGTCATTGCGACTTTCCATTGTTCAGGAAAGTGCCGGAGTCGTAGTATTGCATTAAAGAGAAAGGTTATAAATTGGTAGCCTTTATGCGGTAGTTCTTGGAGAATTTTACCTGTAATTAGGTCTTGACCAAGGGCTTTGTGTGGATTCACTTTTTTATGAATGGTAGTTTTAATTTTTGAGATTTTGAATGGTTTAATCGGTCGGCTCATTTCCTGCAAATGTTGTATTTCTTCTAATTCATCGTCGTCCGTCGGAAGTAGTGTGAACGTGTTAGCTAGATGTTCTGCGAAGGTCCTCGCCTTCTCGCTGTCGCTTTTAGCCCAGGTGTTGTTGGAAGTTCGGATTGGTGCTTTATGCTGTTGAGGATGTTTTAAATATCTGGTTGCTTTCCATAGCGAACAGTCATTAGCTTCGAGCGGAGGCAAGTGTCTCAAATATTTTTGTACGTTTTGGTTTCTAATTTCAGATAGGAGTTCTGCGGAAGCCCGATTTAGGTTTCGCTTGTCATCCGGATACTCCTTCTTAGTCTACGTTTTTCTGCGATTTTTTTCTTGACTATGATCGGGCAGTTTGTTGAATTAATGTATTTTACCGGTTCCGGTGTGGCCTGGCGAGCTAGCATTTTGGACAACCCGATTAAAGAGTGCCACTGCGTCTTCCAAATCCTTAGTCGATTTTAGTGGAAAATCAGTATTCAGGATTTCTTGGACTATTGTTCGGAAAAGGCTCCAGTTTGTATGTTTGTTAATGAGTGTGGGTGACTTCCCTTTGAGTTGTATGTTGGTGCCTAGTATTGCCAGTATTGGTGAGTGATCTGTTGAAAGATCAAGACAGGAGTTTTAGATTTATATTTCTTACAAAGCAAAGGTCGAGTAGATCTGATAGTTTGTTGGGGTCTATAGGCTAGTATGTGGGTTCGCATGTGGTCAGGGGTAGCATTTTCAAGTTATTTATAGCTTTCAGCATTTCTCTACCTTTCGTAGTACTTGTTCTCGAGCCCCAATGGGTATGCTTCGCATTGTAATCGCCTCCGGAAATAATGTTCATAGTTTTGTTGTTTGTTGTTGTATCGTGGTGGGCAATATACGGCAGATAGAGTAAGTGGCCCTAGTCAGTCTTCGATAACTATGTATGTGGTTTGTAGGTGGGGTTCGCTGTATTTAAGGAGTTCGTGGTGTTTGATAGCATTTTTAACAATTATGGCGGTGCCAGCATGGACAGTACATGTTGTGTTACGTAAAGAGCAAAGCCTGATATTTTAAGGTAGCTGCGTTCGGTAAAATGCGCTTCTGATATCAATACGACGTCGAGACAATGAATATTAATAAATACAATGAGTTCTTCTTTGTGGTGTATCAGCCCGTTGGCGTTCCATACAGCTATTTTAATGTGTTGGACCATTATGCGTTTTAGTTACGATTGTGGTTAAGAGGTTCAGCATGGTGCTCATCTGTTCCATCAATTGTTTCATCATCTGTTTCAGATCTGCTATGTCTTTTGGGTATTGTGGTGGTCCTGATTTCGGTAGGTTGGTTGCTTTGCTGACGTTGTATTGGGTATTGTTGATATCTGCTCGAGCATATGTGAGGCCCGGTTGGTATATATTTGTGGTTGGGATCATTTTTGGTCTTTGTGAAGGAAACACTTTCAGGTAGAGTTCCTTGTAAACAGGACAACCTTTATAACTTGCGGGGTGATTCCCGTTGCAGTTTACACAAGTAACTTCTTTGTACTTAGTTGTGTGTTCGCATTGTGAGGCGGAGTGTAGGTCAGTGCATTTAACGCATCTGGGTGTGCGATTACAAAAGTTTTTCGTGTGACCATGTTTTTGGCACTAGAGCATTGAGGCATGTTTCTTTTAGGACATGGTGGTTCAAATTTCACGATAGAATGCATAAGTTTGTGAATTTTATATATGCCTTTGTTGTTATCTGATGTTTTTAAATCTACGACAAAGAGAGGCAGTTCTAATTTTGTCCCAGCTTGTTTAACTTTCCATATGTTGGTTGCTAAATAGCCGAGAGATTGCAATTCCTTTTTTAATTCGTTTGTGTTAGTGAAAGGGTGTAAGTTTCTAAGGAAAACACGAAACCCCCGTTGTTGTTTAACCTTGTAAGTATGATATTCCGTGTTTTTTTTCTTTGAGCCTTTAGTTATAATCATGTATGTTTCCGGTGTTTTTGGAAGTATTTTAATTTTATTATTTGGAAGAGCCTTAATTGTGTAATTGTCATTAGCTAACGCTTTCGGAAATTTCATTAGGGGTTCAATTATTTTGACGCCCGAAACAAAAATCGGTGGAAGTTTTAGTTCGGTTTTTGTGGATGTGGAAGTCTCCTGTTCATTTGGATTTTTATTTTGGAGTGGAGTAAAGCGATTGGTTGGATTTAGCCAATAACTTGTGGTTTTAGGTTGTTTAGTTTGGTTTATCTGTTTATCAAAGTTGTCTTGCCAACCGCGTTTTTATTGCTGACTACTTGCCAGTTTGAGTCTTGTGATGTTGAGGCGTTATGCTAATGAAATATTGGTTGAGAGTGGAATGTTGATGTAAACTAAGATTGACGTACGTCTTGAGTGGGAAATTGCGAATGTGTGTTGTTAATATTCGGTAGGGCATATTGATAATTTTGTTGAGAATGTTGCATTTGTTGTATTTGTTGTGCTTGGTCTATTTGCATAGGAGTAAATTGCTGGACTCCCGGGGCCATTGGGACTGGGTTATTGTAATAGTAGGCCATAAGACCTTTGTTATTTATTGCCAGTAAATCGGACAAAATTTTTCGACAATGCACGTAAATTAAATTATTAAATAAATAAATGTAGTATTCTTACGATACGCGCCCGCCGGGGCACTCGCTTATCTAGTCTCGTCTGATTCCAGCCGTGATCAAACAAAACCTTACACCTTGAAATTCAAACGAGAACTGTCACATATATATTTGGATTATAAAAGTGCTGTAGAAACTTCTGCGGTACATATCCTGCAAGAACAATGACAGCTTGATCTACTTTTTTCCAATGCAAGATACTAAATTTAATGGAAAGGCATAGACTAAAGGAGTATCTTATCCAAAAGAGTATAAGTTGTTCCGTATACTATGGTAATTTTTTTTATGAAAGGAGTGCTACCTAAAGTTGTTTATTTTTTTGTGATTTTCTCTTCTCGTGAGACATGCTTTTTGCTATAAAACCATATAAAGTGATCTTATCGTCACCCGAACAATAGCAGGGAGAAATAATAAATTTCTCACTACACTATAACTGGCATTATTAGCACTTAGCTGACGTTCAATTAAGAACAAACCAACAAAACGCAAATCTCAAAAAAAAAATTTTTAGTGCTTTTTTGAATTTTGTTTTGAATAAAACACTGTTGAATTATCTTTGTCTTTATCCATAAATAAAAGAAATCCATCAATAGAGTTTTCAATAATTTTAATTGATCACAAGACCACACTATGTAAATTAAACAAAATATGATTTTCTTCTTAAAATATTTTGCATGTCATTACAGTTTATACATACTACGACATAAAGTTTGTAAACATAAACTCGTGGAGTGATTATGGAAAAGACCATCTTTCGTCTGTTAGTGCAACCGAAGACATTCAAGAAATGGATAAGATTTTACCCATATTTTGCAATTTATTGTTAAAATCAGCAGCCAACCTCCTTCTACAAAACGTGTTTGGTTATACAACATTAACAAATTCAAATTATATAATACTAACATACTGATGCGTTTCTTCCACTTGTAGAGGAAAGCAAGTCAACGAAATAGTATCTTACACAAACAAGGGTATTCGCAACGTCAACCTTACTTCACTCAAGAATCTCTAATAGTCGTTTCGGTGGATACAGGTTCCGTTTCAAAATTACATACATCTTACAAATAAAAGAATTAACTTCGACTTTTAATTCCTTAGTAAAAAATAAATCTTTTTAAGAGCTACATCTATGAAAAAATTAAAATCTTTTTAATAATTTTTCTATTTATTCATATTTTTAGTTGTGCTGTGTAGCAGAGAAAACTGAATAAAAAATAAAAATACTTTTATTAATTTTTTTATTTGTTGCTCTAACTTTATTGTTTATCGACAATAACATACAATAGAGCATATTAAACCCAGGTTACATAATCCTGTTACTTTTTATTTACTACATCTGCTGCAATATGCGGGTATTAACATATCGATTAAAGGATATTTAAATTTAGCTACATAATCCTCGTAACACAAACGATAAAAAATAATATAAAATAAAAATAACTGCTTTGAATTATCTAATGATTTCCCAAATTCAAAAATAGAGTGGTACAACAATTTTCCATTAGCGTAGCAAAGCACAGTTGTTCACAATACGCTTGTGTTATGTTACTATGCCCCCGATTACCATCCCACTTATTTTAAATACTCCCGGAATTTACGTTAAAATTTTTTTATAACTTAACGATGGGAACGTGCAAACTGCCAGACTTTTTAAAGCAGGAAAGCAGTTATTAAAATAACGAAGGTTATAGACGCATTTCCAATAACATTACCATTGTTAGTAGATAAATTTTAGAAACTTTTACCCAATAGATAGCTTTTACGAAAAATTAATATTATTTATATGAAGAATGCTTGCATATACACATAATTTTAAACTTTTTTACTGTAAAATGTAACAACTATCGTTGTTTCTTATTACTTAGAATGATTGGTATCATTTCTTCATTTTTTAATTTCAGTTGCAAATGTTTGGTTTACCATTAAGGCTCCTCTTACTCTGTATACATCTGTGAACATCCAATTACCTTCTTAATTACTTTGTTTTGAGATTTTTTGGCCAAGTCAGTTTATATTATATTTCTAATCCTATTATTTCTTATTTTTTGCTTTTTGCTGTGATCTCACACCACGTTGTCTGCTTACTATATTTTATATTGTAACATTAAGCTTTTATTCCAATTACTTTTATTAAATTTAAATATTTATTTTCTTCATCTTCATTATATTTATTGTTGTAGTACTCAATGTATGATTATCTCTACCTTTATTAAATCTCAAGCATTTTTATCATATATTTCAATTATGAGGTGCGTTTAAGTTCAAAGGTCTCTAAATTTTTTCTCAGCGGTGGGAGTAAGTAGAAAGAAGCGGTTAATTTTACAAGCCGCGGAAAATATTTCTGAATTTGTAATACAGATAGCAGCACCATACAATTTACATATATCGAATTACCGCTGTTACAGCGAGCATTGTTTAGTATATTTGAAAAGGCGACACTTGGTGTTCAAGATCATCTGTTTTATTCTCGTGCATGGTAAAACACCTACCGAAATCTATCTCCAATTGAGTTCGACATGCGGTGACAATAAATCGAAGCGGCCTTGGCCATAAACCAACCGGACCTAAACCATGATTGCGCGAGTGGAGCAAATTGTTATGAAAGAGAGTCGACTAGGTGTGCGTGATATCGCCTCTAAACTTGGCATTTCCGTAAGATCTATGGAGTCCATTTTGCATGATAACCTAAAAACGCGGAAAGGTGGGTCGCACGAATTCTGACTGTCGAACACAAGGCTGCGCGTGTGGCAATGTCTTCTGACATGTTGACATCCCTAAGAAAAGAAATCATGGCGATGATCTAAAAAAATGTGTACGTCTAGACGGAGATTACGTTGAGAAGTAAGAAAAGTTTCAATTTTCATGGGTACCCTCTTTTTAAGAAAAAAAAATTAGTAACCTTTAAACTTAAACGCTCCTCGTATAGCAAAAGTTTCAAGATTTATAAAGCAAAATATATTTTTTCTCGGAAGTTGCCTTACTACCTTTTCTTAATTTTTCTAAGTCGGTAAGACAATTCGAAAACTCACGTAAGAAAAAGTTAATTGCTATCTAACCTTGTTTTTTACTGCATTTACAATATCAGAAAATAGTTCTAGAGCAATTTAAAAGTCAAACAACACATGTGTACCCTTTAAGCGTAAAAAACAGCGCAACAGTAATATTGTCACAAAAGAATTATAAGAAAAACATTATACCCCTCTAGAATATTATCCTAGACTCAGTACTACGTGACACGGGCAAACTCATTAAAAGTTACTCTTTGCATGATATAGCACTGCAAACTATTGTCAGTACTATCGGCGATCCTGGTTACAAACAGCTAACTACATATTACAGCCACACGTTGGTTGGACTTAATAAACTTCGCACAGTTGGTTATAGACCTTTGAGACACCAAACCTCAATAGAAAGATTTAATGGTCAGCTTTGATGTGACGTCACTATTTATCAAAGCTCCAATGCAGTATACTTAATTTAGGCAGGTTTTTCAAGTGATACACTGCATCACCTTTGACAATGCCTTACGTCTAGCCATTTTATTCGACAGACAAAAGACAAAATAGCTGTAATAAGCCCACTTAGCCCTGTAATTACCAACGACTACATGGAGAAATTTGAAGGGATTGTCATCAATACATTATTAAAATTTGCATAGTTGCTAAAATGTGTTCGAGTTATGTAAACTCAATAAATCGAATATTCAATTTACCATAGAACTGGAATCGAACAATAAGATTACTTTTCTAAATGCACTACGTTGCAAATTGGGGAATAAACATCTACACCATATTGTGTCTAGGGCGACACCTTTCAGAGCAGTTAAATTACTTCCCAATTAAAACAAAAATTGTTGTAGAAACAATAGATCAAAGGTAAAAGTATATAAACTTTTGAATAGTTACTCTGAAATATAAATAACGGGGACAGAATCATTCCTACCACCACCATTCGTATGGTATGCACATTTTCGCATTTATTTGAAGCGCTGTAACCTTTTTTCGCTAAAGACATTTATAATATTTATTAAGTTGGATTCAGTCAAAAATATGCAACAATACAGCAATTAATTGTAAATAAAATCAAAGAAAGTTTCAAAGATAATAAGATGCATGTTATAGTATTCCTTAATGTACACCAAATCTTTGACAAGGTCTGGACCAACGGATTACTGTACAATTTAAGAAAGTAATCGATGCTTCCAAGTCAAAGTCGATAATGCATTATCTCAATACAACTTAATAAAAGCTGGTATACCACAAAGTAGCATCCTTGGGCCATTACCTTACCTCATCTGTAGTGCAGATATTCCTGTCTCAGAGAGTACTATGATTGCCACATTCGCTGATGACATGGCCATTTTGTCATCCCATACTGATCCGATTAAAGCACCTAGAAAGCTACAAGGCTATCTAAAGGAATCACAAGACTGGCTAAGAAAATGGAAAGTTCAAGTAAACGCTGAAAAATCCGCACAGATCATGTTTACCACAAAGCAAATTAAATGCCCTCAAGTAAACGTAAATAACACCCTTATTCCAGTAAAAACTACAGATAAACATTTTGACCTGCATTTAGATCAAAAGCTCACGTGAAAAGAGCACATTAAAGCAGAAATGCACTGGTTATTAGTTCAAAAAATCAAAACTAACATTAGAAAACAAATTGCCTATTTATAAAACTATACTAAGACCAGTTTGGACTTGCGGCATAGAAACTGTGGGGTTGCAGTAAACCCTCCATCACAAAAATATTACAATCTTTTATGTCAAATACACTTCGCATGATGACTAAACCAAACCCTCCATAATGATTTCGGAATACCTTTCGTGTGATTAAGCTCTATGCCAACAAATTTCAGAACTATCGAACACAAAAACCAGCTCATAATCCAGATTATACAGTCAACCCTGAGTTGATGGAAGAGCTAGTTCAATAAATAAAAAAAATGGAGCACTGTCAAGGGATGGTATTCAATGCATGTCACAAATAATACATAATATGTACTAGTTATTCTGTAATTAGCTAGGGTAGATTGTAAACTTGCTAGAAATAAATTTAAAAAAATATATTTTGTTGTATTTTTTAGTTTTTGCTTAAGAATTTTTTGATGTTTTTATTAATACCTTTATTATAGTTAATAGTGTAACTCATCTAACAATTCTTTTAGAATTTCTTGTTTGCATAATGCTGCTGTCAGAGCTGTCTTGCAATATTTTAGGAGTATTTGTTTCTATTATGTCTATTTTTTTCACTAGTATTTTTATTCACCCTCACTATCTACTTAATTACAGCGCGTAATGTCACATCTATTGCCTTTTATATTATATCTTTTACTGATTGAACATTTGCATTTCTATTTTGATTGCTATTATTGTTAAGATCAACCTGATCAAGACACATCTAGAAACACATCAACCAATAGCAGGACGTAACATGAAACCAATTTGGCCTGCGGAACTGGCTGCTATAATAAAAAAGCTTCCGAACAACAAAACTCCAAGAGAAGACGTAATAACTAACCACACACTCAAAAACCTCACAAAAAAAGCGTTGACTTACTTATCATCACTCTGCAACGCTTGCCTCAGAGTCGGTTATTTTCCTATCAAATGGAAACATGGACTTGTATTAATGTTTCCTAAACCGGACAAAAACAATAAAGAACTTCGACCTGTCATCAGCTGCAACGCATAGTCGAACCAATAGAGTGGGGCTATGAATCGAAACAATACACTGCTGTAGTATTTATTGACTTAGCTCAGGCCTTTGACTGAGTTTGGATCGAAGGGCTCAAATACAAACTTTCTCGCTCACACATATCGGAATATCTAAAAGCAATTATATTCTCATATCTCGAAAATAGATATTTTTCAGTAAAAATACACGCAGCCATCTCCTCTACCAGACTCATCAACACAGGTGTTCCACAGGGAAGCATCCTAGGGCCTATCCTATTTAAGGTCTACCTTCATGACATTCCCAACACCACTCCAAGCCTAACATTATATGCCGATGACACCGTGCTGCTGACCAAAATGAAAACCTGACAATGGCTATTGAACAGCTCAATGAATACCTTAGCAAGATGGTCAAGTCCTGGAACCTGACCGTTAACCATTCCAAGTGCGCCGCTAAAATCTTCACTCTTAGACGAATCACTAACCTGCCAACCCTGCACATTAATAATCTCTTAATACCATGGAATAATTCTGCAGACTCCGTGAAATACTTAGGTATCCATCTAGATACTCGCATCACATGGAATTTTTATATTAACAGAAAACTTAAAGAAGGTCACACTAGACTGGTACAACTCTACCCACTGATTAATAAAAAATCGTCCCTACAAGCCGAATGCATCACCTTACTATACAAATCTCTGATATGCCATTAGTATTATATGGATGCACCATTTGGGACAATACCTCCCAAGCAAACGTAAAGAGAATTCAAGTTTTGTAAAACAAAGTACTCAGGACGGCAGTTAATGCACCCTGGTATATAACAAATACACAATTACACCTCTAACTTGGCACGGACACCATCCAATCAAAAATCTGACCAAAACATTGCACCTAAATTTTAATACTAGTGCGGACTAATATAATTAGGTGATACTTACCTATATGCTACTCTTACTCTGAACCCTACCATGTATAACAATTATTTGTTGACCTGGTATAACTTCTAATTTAAAAAAAATTGTTAGAGGTTTTGTTTTTCTTATTACCATTTTTTATTATTTTTTTAAAATACCATATTATTTTTCCCCTTTCAAATTTGTTGTATTATTTACTTTAATATATTATAAAATAACGTTTATTTTCTACTAACTAACCATTTTACTCTATTTGGGATTTTAGTTACTTTTTTATATATTTGTTTCTAATGTTAAAGTAGACATTTCTCTTCTTTTTAGCATTTTCTTTCCTAAATTAATCTAATATTTATATTACAATTGTGATTATTTATACTGCGCCTAATTTTAATTATCCACCTATTACTGTACTCTTTTAATCACCAATTTTACACTATCCTAAAAACCTAAATATTTATTAAAGGCCCTAAAACTAATTCTATAGTTGCTAGGGACTTCGAGTCCATCAGTTGAATTCCTAACCAGATTGTTTCTATGCCCCATGAACTTGCGGTGGTAGATTGTTGCTACCTGACGAATTACGTTGGTTGCATAAGTTATCCTTAGTGCCATTGGATAGATCGTTTCAAATTAGAACATTTGCGATATATTTGTGTTCAATGGCTTACAACATCCCCACAACTAAATTTCACAGATTTGCGTATGTAGTGAAATACTTCCGTTTCTAACCTTAAGCTGAATTGGTCTGCCTATTATACAATGCATTTGTTTTACGTTCAGGTACAGTTGTCATGATTCCAATGACCCCCTCGCCCCTGTATCCGCCCTTGGCTGGTGTAGATTGTAGTGAGAAACACCAGAATTTTGCTTAATAGATTACCAAAAATTTTTTTGTCTATAAGCTCATAACTAGGAACTTTGTGTACTTTTGTATACTGAATTTATGTACTATAATACTTTTGCAGATGAAAATGACTTAAATGATAAAGAGAAATGACATCATCACCTCTTCGACAGTTTGTCGACCTACATAAACAAGCTCCAGGTATTCAGAATCAAACCCTAAGGTTTATCTTTGACGCTTCGTGGTTTGTAAGAAACCACGCCTTCCATCGCAATGCTAAAATTTCCACAATTTAGAAATTTACTTCCTTCAGCGTTCAAGGCTACGAAAATTTTAATTTCCATGACTTTTACAACTACAATGTTGACAGAGGCGCCGTTTACAAACGTCCAAAGATCTTGAGTTCTTCATGAGTCTGCACGGTTATCCAACATCCACGCTAGGTCCATTCAAAAGGACTGAGATTAGGAGCTGGAACAAGGAACTAGTGAAGACAATGTCAACATGCAACAGCTTATATTTAAAGTTGGTAATAAGGGTGCAAAAACAATCGCAAGATATTTAGCAAATACATTTTCTTTTGTCATTTTCAGATCACTTTATTTAATTTTCTTTATTGCAATCGTGAGCCTTTTGAATATTTTAATAGTCCGCCATGTTGAGTGGTCATCTTTTGACAAAAATTGATAAGCTACTATTTAAAAGCTTCATTCCAGACTTTTTATATACCAGTTGAATAATATTTTATTCCACCTATTTTTTGTTCTTTGCCAGATGTTATTTGCCTTTCTCTTTTTACAGACGAGTTGTTCTATATGATAGCAAATGTTAATGACTGTAATAATTACACACACTGGAAGATGTTGCCTCTCAGGCTGCATTTTGTACGAGTTGTATTAGATATTGCATTACTTCGTCAAGTTCAAGGGTTCTTTTATTCTAATTATTAAGTCGGCGAGCTCGTCTAGTAATTGCTTAAATGATCCTAATTAGTATTGTTAAAGCAAAGCTTTAGAATAATTACTTCAGTTATCACATTAGAACTTAATATTAATATAGCAGATTAGTGGTCATACGATAATTCTTTATTGAATTTAATAGTGATGAAATCATGAGATGTTCCTTTACTTACCGTGCAATTTGGAATTTTTCTAGGATCGTTACACCGATACGTTGATTTATTTGTTGATTTGTTCTAAATAGTACGTAATAAATTGCGTCCTTTGGGTGTTGTAAGTTCTGATTACTAAGTTCTATGCTCGCATTCCAATTACCGCTATCAATAAATTTATTGCCTGGTTGAAATTTTGTATATTCTTCAGTGCTTATGGAATTCCTTAAAATACTATAGTCGCTGCAATTATCAATGGATTTAGACTGGTTTGAATCTGTACAGCTTTAAATTTCATTTATTTAATAAGATCATAGAAGACAAAAATGTCCCAACTGTTCCAGCGCGGACTGTGTTATCTGTGTTGTATAATCTCAATCTCAAAAGCCTTTATCCTACGGTCTAACATAGACTTCTCCCATATCCCTCCATTTCTCTCTCTTCTGCGCTTGCCTCGTCCAATTAAGTCCCGCTGTTAGTTTTAGGTCTCTTGTCCAGTACATTGGTGGTCATCCTATTGTTCTCTTTCCTCGGTACGGTCTCCAATGAAGTAAAGTAATTAATCTATCTTTCGTCTTTGTATCTGGCTATATAGCCGGCACAGTTTCATTTTCGTGTGGAGATTATTTCTATCATATCTTTCACTTTCGTAGTACTTCAAATCCAGGTATTGCTTTTTCTGTTTTTAAGAGATATGCCTAGAATATGTTGTACTATTTTTTTATTGGTCATAAAACCTACTCCTCTTTGACTTTCGTTTTCTGCACCTCTGTAATGTAAGGTATAGCCTAATTTCAATGTGACGCAATTTTCTCCTTTTTTCCTTGTCTCGCATGTTATCTTTTCAAGTTGTTCTTCAAATTCATACATATCTTGTCCTTGCATTAATATTACCAATTTTGTGATTCTTAATATTCCTGTTCGGCTCACTATCCTAGCCGTTGTCGTAGTTGGGAGTTTGCAGGCCGCCGAGGACTCGGCGCCCTTTTGTATTTTCTGTAGTCAAGTGTCTCAAGTGGCTGGTATTGTTCAACCTTTCTTGAGTTTTATTGAGTATCCATTTACTATAGATGCTCTTTTGGGGCTATTTAAAATGCCTTGGGTCTCGCTTCTGATCTTTCTTTGACCAATAAGTCTGCCATCTTGTTACCCCTAAAGCCTTTAAGTCCTGGTACCTTGAAAAGGGTCAGACAATTGCCTTTTCCTATCTCTGGCAAAGCACCTACGCAGTCCCAAGTAATCTTTGATTTCAGCATAGCTATAGTTGTCCAAAAAGATGGCTATTCTCTTACCCCTAATATTAAGTTTTTTGATTTCCTTCGCACGGTGTTCTATAGCTATTGTTTCCGCCTAAAAGACTATAAGAAAATTTCCAAGCACTAGTGGAATCTTAATGTTTCTTTTTGGGCCATAAATTCCTGTTCTTCTGCCTAATGCAGTCTTGGGGCCATCAGTATATCAGATAAAATCTGCAAAGACTGGACTTCTTTATTTTGGTCTTTCCTGTAGGGTATTATAATTTTTAAGTTTATTCCCAAATTTAAATTAACTGCGAAGGAGGTTGTCGGCGGGCATTCTTAATGTGCCCAACTCCTCCCTCAATTTTTGATGCTTTCATACATGCATGGGGATGATTGAAGCTTGTCCTTGTATGAGTCTGTAGGGACTTTCCCGTGCTTCTCCTTGGATAAATATGTCAAGTGGTGGCAAGTTTAGTAACACTGTAGGGCAACAGTTGACGGCGTTTTCATATTTTGCTCCTGTGACTTTAAGGCAAGTATGCCTTTGAACACCACAAAGGAGCTCTTTCGATGTAGTGTTTTCGTCCATCATGTCACAGACCCATAGGTTATCATAGGTTTTTTGACTCTTGTGTGTAACCATAGCCATTCTAGGGTTTAAACCACAGCTATATAGCTTTTTGCACCTTCCCAGTGCTACTTTAACCTCTTTGTGTGATTATATCTAAATGTCAATTCCATGTGAGCTCTTGATCGGAGATTACTACTCCTAAATATTTAGCGTCTGGGGAAAAAGGTTTTCTGTGCCATTTAACACAATAAGTTTTATTCCGTCTAACACCTTTTTTTGTGAACAAAACTGCTACAATTGTGTGGGGGCTAATTTGAAGTCCTTCTTTTGTGCACCATTTGCTCGTAATAACATATTGAGCGCAGATTGTGATTTTACTACAATAATACTCGCAATGCGCTTTTTGTGACTACTACGAGATCATCTGCATATCCTAGGCAAGGAATGACCTCTTCGCATGGCTTGTTAAGGTGTGCATCCATAAGGACTACCCACAAAACAGTGGACAGAGAACTCCTTGAGAGCAGCCTCTGGTTATTTCCACTTCAATAGTTGCTTCGCGAACAGTAGATATGATAATTTTTTGTCTTGGGTTTTCTGCAATCCATTGAAATAGGAAGTCGCCTTCGCCCTTCGCCTTAAGTGATTTGATTAAAGAGCTAATGAAAGACATTGTTGAACGCTCCCTCGATATCCATAAGCAGGACTAAGGCTATCTTCTTGTTCAATGCCAGGTCTGTTTTTTTTCCTGCTTAATATGAATATTGGCAATCACTGAGTGAAGACCTCTTTAGTGTTGTGCCTTTGACGTAGTTATCTTTTGCATAAATGATTGGAGACTGATAGTTCTGCGAGATCTTAGTGAGAGATCCACACTTTTGACTACATTGGATATATACGCAACTCTTAGCCTGCGGCATGCTTGGAAGATAAACTTTTAAGAAAAAAATGGTTAAGGTTATAGGATTTAAAACGCCATTCTAACGGGGGTTGGTAAGTTTCTTTTGCAGCCCCTCTTAACATAGAAAATAGATGCTGTTTGCAGCCGGCCGTTTTTGGTACAGACACTGCTACCTGTTGGTCTGCTAGAGGTATTTTTTTGTCCTCCTACCCGGTATCTCGAGCTTTCCCCTATCCACTATCTGGAGACGCGCCTTCTAAGTGTGACAGCTTCCCCAGAGGGGTCGTATAGTATGGTATTTTAATAACCGATTTATCAGTCGTATTTATTTCAAACATTAGTAGCACACAGTTTTAAATTCTATGGGGAAGTTTGAAACTTGCTCAATATTTCTTTGTCGTTTTTTCTAGTTAGCTGGTTTGTTGATGGCATATTTGAATTTTCATTTATTGCTTGACTTGGTGAGGTAGAGAAAAGTAACTTAAGGTTGGTAAGTTGGATTGCGACAGCTTTTTTGTTATTTATTATTCATCTCTCTAGACTTTATCTTAATTGTGTTTTCTTGTAAGCCGCTGTATTATTCTTTGTCAGTGCATTAGTACAAAATTTGTCTTTCTTTATTATTTTCAGTAAGTATCAGTTCTATTTATTTTAATTAGACACTTGATGCATAAATATCAAGGGCAATTTGTGTTCCTTATTTTACTGCTGATTAGAACCACTTGTTAGTTCTTAATTTTACCTTACGGCAATTGAAAAACTATTGTAATTTATTTTGCATGCTTACTGGCTCCAAAGATATGTTATTAGAGCTTCTTCGTTTGCTAATTCTTTACTATGTATTAATACTTTTATTAATTTTTCTAGGGTAATTTGTGATGCATTAGAGATTTTTTGCGGCAATATATGTACGTTGCACAAGTTAGAAAAATAAAATTTTGACTGCATGCTGGATAATTTGGTTGATTTAAAATTTTATTTTGTATTATGGTAGCAGTAATTGGGTGTAAAGATTTGTTCCCCATTTTGATGATATTTTTGAAACATAACAAATTGGCTTATCAAGTAATCATAATTATATTCCAGCTTAGATTTAAATTTGAAACAAATTCTTATCTGCCTCAGTCCGGTTAGCAAGGCATTCAATAACGCTTGCTTTTAGTGTAGTTAGAAGAGCGAGTAGCACGTTTTTGTGCTGCAAAATCATGTGAGCACTTACAGACCTAAATACATTTGTTTGACTTTAACAAAATAAACTATAATTTTACTTTAGAAGATTTTTGCGTTTGTTGACATTTTCATAATTATGTTTTACTAATTTTTGTATTTTAATAAGGAAAATTCTCTAGAAGCGAAGTTTACTCAGCTCTATTACTATAATTAAAAGAGAGCGAACGCTGAAAACTGGGCAAAAGTAACTTTTTAATTAATAACTCTTGAAACTTTGGCTTTCCTCCTTAATTTAGCTGTTAACTATGTTAATTATAATTATCTGTACCATAAAGAGTAAACTATACGAAGTTGTAAGATACATAGTTCAAATTTTTTGAACAGAGTGTATGTTTACTCCAAAACTGCTAAACAGCTATATGAAGCAAGCGATATTAAATTATTCTTACCTCATAAAATAAGTTACTTAGCGGTCTTTATTAGCAGCAACTTTAACAGTTTTCTGACATATTCAAAATCATTTTATTTATCTTTCTTAACATTTCATTACCAATATTCTTAGGCTGTTTGGCAGACTGAATTCTTAAAGGGTCACTTTTTGGTAATTTTTGGATTATTTCCGAAAGAGTAGGTTATTTATTGTTGATATTTCCTACACTTAAAGAAAATTATGTTTGCATGCTCATCTAGAAGGAAATATAAAAGAGGTTTATTTTACACATAAATTATTTAGTCTTTAAACATATAATTATAAGAAATACTTTTTTTGCTTTAAAATTGATGTTTAGAGTGGAAAGTTTTTGATAAACAATCGTTTGCCTTTACTGAAACAAAACAAAACGCTACATATTGAAAGAAAACTCTTTTCAATTCAAAATTTACTTCTCTTAATGTAGAAAATACCCAAAAATTTGATAAAAATCTCTGTAGTAATATGGGATTGCCAGTCTGTGATGTTGAGAAAAATTGCATAAAAGTTTTAAGAGTTAATTTACACATCTACAACATATTTACGAATTTAATTTTGTTAAGTTATCTATGACAGTCCCATATATTATTCAGTACAATGGAGAGTTGCACTAATGCAAACTGAAATCCCTGTCATCACAAAATGTATATATTGAGATCACAATGTTTGTGCTTTGAAAATTTGTAATAATACTTTGAAACCTTCATTATATGCTGCAATAGAAATGTGTGCGACAAATTCAATGATTTTGGAGGACTGATTTTTTACGTCAGTTATAGTTTTTATTATTTTAATTATAAGCTCCAAAGCATCTGTCCAACAACAATTTTTTAATCATATTCTCATATATTGGCTGTATAGCGTCTAAAAAATTTTGAAGTGGACCATTATCATTGTGTGGGAAAGATTTAAATTTTTATTTCTCAGAAACTATCTGCCAAGAACACCAGGACTCTTCACCTGTAGATGCTATGGATATAACTATAATGATAATGCGTGCAACAAATAGCAAGCATTTTTTCAGTAGTTAGTATATCAATTGCCTTTGCTGTAAGTTTCCTTTTTTTCTAAGATTATTGGCTTTCTTCTCGCATGTACGTAATTGAGTTCTAATTTTTTTAATGCAGTATCATCATAAGGAGCATGATTAGCAATATCAATGTGTTTTATAATTTATCTCTTTTACATTGTACGTCTTTTCTGAGCGTTGACACATTTCGGTAAAAACATCCACTTCCATCTTACCAACCGTACCTTTATGATTAGATTTTCAATCTTTACTGCATGTTTTAGATCACTCCTTGCATTGGCCTGTAGTTGTGCTTTTATTCCGACATTCACACATTTTGCTTTAAGAATTTTTGACGACGATATCAAGCGTTATTTCAAATTAATAACCAATAATCGAAAACATTCTTTATAGAGATTAAATAATTACGTTTTCTTCCAGATACTGTCTACTGATATAGTTCATTTATGTCCTTCAATGTTTTCTTTTGACACTTTTATACTGATTTTAAATACTCTTATAGTAAATATAAAGCTCTATTACGTATACCAAATAAAATATGACAAAAAAGTTACTCGAGGTGAACACCCATTAAATATCACTGCAATTTTAAATCCGAGTCTACCGTTTGATACGTTACATCGCTTTCAGATTTTTTAAATTGTACAAAATTTAAAGCTGTACAGAAGACAGTCATTTTTTGTAACTATTATTTTCTACAGATGCACTTTTACGTACTGGTCTTACAGCTAGTTTTTACATTAAAACGTGGTTGTCCTTCTTTGCTTCTAACTCTACAAGCAAACGCAATGCCTAATGTTCGACTGATACAACCTTCGAATTTTTCTTTCTGGAAATCTCAACAATTCTTTTGTAGTACTGTATGTGAATACAGGACAGGATAGAATATAATCCTAATACAGGTGAAAACGATTAGTAGCGTAACCATGCGCATTTGTTGTTCTATATCTTCCAGACTTGGTAGGAGAACACGTACCATACTTCTGTTAATTTTTGTCGGATCTACTTAAAATCTTCAAAAAATATTTCTAAAATATGATGTTAGTGAAAACACTAATAATAATAGAAACATTTTTTAGTTCATGATGTTATCAAAGCATAATTGAATCGTGTCTAATAAATAGATCTTGTTAGGCATGGCCAAAATAGTAGAACAATGTCGTGTTTTTTTATAAATAAAAATAGATATCTTTAAAAATACTTTTTATGATGCATATCCAAGTTTATAAACTTGATAGAAGAGTGCTATACAGACTATAGGTACATATTAGATACCAAACAAAGAATTTTTTTAAATTATTTAACTAACATTTGCAGTCTTTTGGAGCATCGCACTGACTTGTTGCATACAAATACTATATAACAATACAATTAAATTTTTGAAGTAATGCGTTTTATCGTCCATAATAATGCAGTTGGATGGTGTCAATTTTCTTCCATAAAATTGCCATTCATTTTTACTCTGCATACCTATATATTACAACTTAAGATTCGACATTTCTTAAGTCTGCTCTAATTATAAATTGTTGTCTAAATAACTGTTTCGTTTTTACTTTTACAACCTTTGGATTTTTCACGTATCATGAAAGAACCTTTTTGACCATTTTATGATTCCTTCATCTGTGTTCACTCTCAGTGTCTATTTATTTGAATAGACAGATCTTATTTAATGTTTTTCATGGCATATTCAACAGTTGATTTAAGCAATTTAATTTTTAATGTGTTGCAAAATCAATTTTTGTTCCACTCAGTTCAAGTAGAACAATTTTAACAATCTAGTAGCCTATGAAACTTTTTACACCTTTTATTAGTGTGTTCTTTGGCTATTTCGACACAAAATATTAGTCATATATATTAATATAGAAGTTATCGAAATACAAACACAATTAAAGATGTCAGTGTGTTGTCGTAGATGTTTAATTTACGGGCTGAGATATTAAGTGTAATTCTGAACTTATTGGCATAAGCATTAAAATTGAATTAAATTTAACTATACATTAATAGTGAATTTTTTCTAAAACAATATTTTATCTAAAATCCAAGTGCAGAGACTATTATAGCGTTCACACAATCCTTTGAGGTAATCCAATCCCCACAACTTCCAACTCAAATGGTACCACCAACGCCAATGTTGACGCCAGAGTAATCATAAATGTGCAACAATTTCCAGGTAATTTTCTTTCAAAATCACACCAAAATTTTTATTCCCAAGCAAATACATTACACTCATAAAAACGTGAGTTTTTCGCCATTAACACACTCTGACTCTAACTAGACTCAAGTTACCTACAAAAAATAAAGGAGTTTGCAAACTTTTAAAGAAAAATGAGTACTGACTCAGTAAAACTAACGACTATCATTAAGATATGTGGTTAAAAAAATCCAAAACATTTTCCAATCCTTGTAACTAATATGAAAAACATTAGATCAATAATTTAGCTTCTAGATTAAAAAATGTGAAAGCAATGTGAAATAAAGGCCCTCACTGAAGTTAAAGTACAATGAAAATAGCAAAATAATGCGGAATAATTATAAAAACCGTAACCAAAAAACAAATACACTTTTACTCATACAAATTTAAAGAGAGAAGCTAAAAATTAATACTAAAAACATATATCACTCCATTAGCAGCGTGGATATAAAAATCGAAATCGAAATATTAAACAATAGGAAGTTAAGTTACCACTTTCTATATTTTTCGTTGAAACCTGCCCCTAACAATAAAGAAATCTTCTATATAGAATCCTTACAACAATGCAAAATTAAAATTGAGCCTTATAAGTATACAAAAAAAATTTCTAAAGGTTCCAAAGATATAGGCACACAGAAAAATGTTGTCATCAAAGACTAAGATGTGTTAAGTGTGTAGCAGAATACTCTACAGTTGAGTGTCAAAGAGAAGAAAGTTTCTATAACTAGCCATATGGAACGCTAATGGCATGTCACATGTTGAAGAATTAAAAACTCAACTGGACACTACCAAACGTTTAAATACAATAAAGATTCCTTACATGCAGTTAGTACTTCAGTAGAGAATACAACAAGCTTTCTAACACAACGTGAAACAGGAGCATTACAAAAACTTGTTTAGAATTCTGGGACGACGGTTCCTAGCGATTGGCGACTACAACACCGAACACTCCCAAAAGTTGACAATTACTTTTAATCCTGGAAAAGAAAAATTTGAAATTCTTATAAACTGGCCAATTGACAGAAATAAAAATCATAATCTTATTAACTACTGCATCAGAAAAGGCATACCTGAAGACTCTGCCATAGCAAAATCATGTTTTAAATTGTCAACTGACCATTTCTCAGACTTAATTTAATAAACACATAAACTAGGACGTTTTTAGACTTTTAATAAATAAAAACATAACCCTGCAAGTTTCGCACAAATCCGCCCAAGATGTGGAAGCGGCGGTCAAACATTTCAATGATACCACTTAACAGACTAGCTGGACTACCTCTAAATTTAATGTTCCCTCTGTAACCCACAATGGTTTTACCCCAAACGTAAATTAAAGGAAAGCCCTAGAACAACGCCGCTACACGAGAGCTAACTCAACTTCCCAATAAAAACAAAAATGCACGTATCGAAACATTTCCTAAAGACCTCTCCGCCACAGATGCTGCAGATTACTATCTGTGGGGAGCAATAAAAAAGATTAACCAATGCAAAAAGCTTCTCCACTTGTCAGGACACCACTCAGAAACTGGGCTAACAAAGCTCGTGCTTTCGCAGAATATTTACCAAAATTTTTGGGTCGCATTCTTCTTAAAATGAACCAGAAGGCAAAAATGAATTTATTCCAACATTGGAAGTACCTTGAAGTAACTTGAACCATCAATAGAGCTTCTTAAAGTCTAGAAAGTTTAAGAGGTTATAAATTCCCTAAATTCAAATAAAACCACAGGTTATGTCTTGGTCAGAGGGAAAATCCCGAAAACACTGCCTTAAAATGTACTACATATTTTGTTTAACGCAGTATGCCATAGCGATAATGGATATTTCCTGACACAGTGTAAAGTGGCACAAATAATGTAATCCCGAAACCAGAAAGACCATGCGGAAAACAAAAACCATATAAACCCATAAGTTTCTTACCTATTATTTTCAAGATATTTGGAAACTTATAGTTAAGAGACTGCTCGAGAATAATGAGACAATACCCAGACATCTATAGAGTGGTAACGCAACTTTTAAAACCAAACAATTTTGCTCAGCGGCAGGCATTTCTTGATATCACTCAAGCTTTCGACAAGGTCTCTTATACAAATTACGTGCTCTTCTTGCAACATATCATAATCCAAAGATCCTACCTCCACGAAAGACGCTTTTGGTAAAATCCGAATCTGCATATACCGAACTCCCTAATAAAAACAGCGGTATCCTAAGGCAGTGTACTAGATCCTCTATTGTTTTTGACACATACTGCAGACCTACTTACCACTCCGGAAGTCCTAACAACAATCTTTGAAAACCAGTCTACAATACTAGCTTTTGATAGTGATTCCACCATTGCCTCACAAAAACTGCCGACAAAACTCTTATTGAAATGGAAAATAAATGCTAATGAAACCAAATCCGTCCATAAAACCTTTACCTTACCACCCGTAGAAAAAATTACTTTCCGGTCCTTCTAAATAATACACAGTTACCGTAGTAGGAAGAACTAAAATACTTCAGAATGCTTTCGATAGAAGACTTAAATACATTTTTGCTAGTCAAAAACATTTAGATATATAATAAACCAGCCTATTAACAATAGACGGCTCAATAGATATGCGCTATCACATTTTTTAATATCCCTTTTTTGCATTGTGTAATTAGACATTTAGCAAATTATGTGATAAATTATACATGCTGAGTGCTCAGCAGCCATCTTCATATAGTAACTAGGTTTTTTAGACCTTGAGTGACCTAAGGACAATATGCTAAAAACTAACTTAACTTTAAAGTTCCTAAGGTTTGTTGCCAAATCGTTTTGGTGTATGCTGAGTCTTGTTTGATGTTGCTTGTTTCCTTTTTGACCGTTGGAATTTGGAGGTCATTCCGAATAATCGCGTTTGTCACGTACCAGGATGCGTTTACAATCATATGCAGCACTTTTGACTGGAAGTGTTCAAGTATCTCTATATTGGAGTTGGAAGCGGTACCCTAGAGTTGGATTCCATAGCATCACATCAGCTTAATTGTGGCTTTATAAACAAGAAGTTCGTTGTTGGTAAGTTTTGAGTTTCGACCAAGTAACCAATGCATTTTGCTGAGTGACCCAATCGTTTTCTCTTTGTAAATAGGTTCATTCGCCAGGTGAGTCCAAGATACTTTACTTTTTTTGTTGTGGCAGTTAAGTATAGTTTAGATAAACAAGAGAACAAGTTTATTGTCGTGTGGTGAACTTTACATGTGCAGATTTGGTTTAATTAACTTTTATTTTCCACTTTTTTAGCCATGATTGTACTAAAGTTAGAATGGTTTATAGGGTTTGTATGGTGGGAACAAGATTATTATCAGCGCCTGGGCCACAGTATCACCTGCAAATGTTGCTACTAAAGCTTCTGGTGTAGATGGAAGGTCAACAGTATATATTGAGTATAACAAAGGCTCAGTGACATTACCTTATAGTACTCCAGCATTTATCGTATAGAGTTCAGTTAGTTCAATGCCAACTTTTACTGTGTCGGTTTTGCAAGTACGACTTGAGTAAAAGGAAGTAGTTCAAGGCAAGGGTTAATCGTAAATTAGCTAATAGTTCTTAGGTATCAGAAGCCTGCCTAATGTAAATGAATTTTGGGGGGCAGCATTGTTTGCAAATACTTCAATAATTTTATCAACAAATCGGTGAATTTGCTTTATCGTAGAGTGCATCGGTCTAAAACCGAACTGGTAGTTGGGTATATTTTCTTAATACTCAAGAATTATAGAGTCTAGTTTGCAGAACTTTTTCAAACACTAAAGGTTATGGATAGTAGGCTTATCAGTCGATACTATTTTACCTCATTTGGAGGTTTCTCTGGTTTTGGGATTAGCACGATTTCTGTTATCTTCCACTGATTTGAAAAGTACCCAATGTGCATAATTGCGTTGAATAGATCCATGAGATATTTTATTCCCTTGTAGGGTAATTGTATAAGAATTTGGCCAGTTATCATGTGGCATTCCTGTGCTTTCTTGGGGTGTAGTGTTTTAACTACGCTTTGAACATTGGCGATTCTGGTGTGTGGGACTGGTGGCTCGAGCTGGTAAGGGAGTTCCAGTGTCTGTAATAGATATTTTTCTTCTTCTGGTTTATTTTCTTATTGGTATGATTGGAAAACTTTGGAGAGGTGTTCTGCAAAAACACGCGCTTTCTCCTCATTACTTCTGGCCCAATTTCTTGAAGAGTCCTGATTAGTGGTGAGACTTTTATGACCTGTGCAACTTTTTAGTCGCTCTCCATAACGAATAATTAATATCTTCAGTAGATGTAGGTCCGCTCAGAAAGATTTTTATAAATGGTGTCAAGGCTGGTACACCTCCGGTACAGCTATTGGAAACTATAACCAAACAGCAATAGGGCATTAAACTCTTTTAAATGACCAGATAAAAGTACAGCCCAAAACAGCAGAATTCTACGGAAAAAAGAGGAAAAAAACTTCAAGATAGTCCTAAAAAATTTTCATTATTTTATCAATATCGACGACAATAAAATTGAAATTGAAAAACTAGGCCACACAGTAACCAACATATGAAACATTAAACAATACAAAACCAAAACATCCCTTCCAATGTTTTTCATTGAACTATAACCCGTTGCAAACAAAGATATTTACAAAGTAGAATATCTGCAACAATGCAAAATCAAATTTGAACTAAAGTACAAACGAGAAATAGTCCAGTGCGCTAGGTGCCAGAGATTTGGGCACACCAAAAATGCTTGTAATTTAAAACCACGAAAAAAACACGCGTCAACTGCGCGAGGGACTACATCGCTGATTCATGCTCACGAAAAATGAAATGAAAAATGAAAAGATTCCATGATGTCCAATGTATCTTAATCGGTGAAAACCACCCTGAAAATTATAAAGGTTGAACAATCTAGAATTAGCTACAGGAAAAGCAATTTCCACTATTTCGACCAAAACTGTACATTCCTACTTTACAAATCAAAACCTACCAACAAATTTAACCTGGGCTATTCTTCTTCTTTAACCCTCATTGCGCCCAGTATTGCGCATAGGTCTCCCTCAAATTATTCCATGTAGCGCGATTCTGTGCGACTCTCATCCATGGCAGTCCTGCTACTCTCTTAATGTCGTCTTGCCATCTCATTATTGGCCTGCCACGCTGTCTCTTGCCTGTCCATGGCCTCCATTGGAGGATTGTAACGTTCCACCTACTGTCTTTGATCCGAGCTGTATGTCCTGCATATTCCCATTTCAATTTCGTCACTCTTTTCACTACATCCGCGACCCCAGTTCTATCTCCTATCCATTTATTTCTTTTTTTGTCTCGTATTGTAATTCCAATCATTGCTCTCTCCATAGCTCGCTGAGTGACTTCCAGTTTTGTTTTTACTTGTTTCGTTAATGTCGATGTTTGAGCGCCGTATGTCATTATGGGAAGTATACATTGGTCATATACCTTAGTTCGCAAGCGTTGGGGTATTTTGTTGTTTTTTAAAATATAAGCTAGCTTTCCGAAAGCTGCCCACGCCAGACGTCTTATTCTATCTATCTCGTGTTCTCTGTTTTCCTTCCTTAATGTTACAGTTTGTCCTAGATATATATACTCGTTGACATTTTCTAGGATAGTTCCATTTATGTTTATTTGTGGGTTCTCAAGACACATTGTCTTCGTCTTATTCAAATTTACTTTTAGACCTATTTTCTTAGACGTTTTTTCTAATTCGTTTATCATAATTTGTAGGTCGTCTTTGAGGTCTGCAAATAGAACTACGTCGTCGGCAAATCTTAAATGATTCATTTTTTCCCCATTTACATTAATACCCCTATTTGACCAGTCCAAATTTTTAAATATTCCTTCAAGTGCCAAATTAAATAATTTTGGAGACATTGTGTCTCCTTGTCTAATACCTCTATCAATTGAGAATTTATTACTATATGCATGTAATTTAATTGTTGCTGTAGCGTGTTTGTATATATTACTTATCAGTGCTGTATATCGGGAATCTATTCTAGCACACTTAAGTTTCTTCATTATTGCCCAGTGTTCAACGCAGTCAAACGCCTTCTCATAATCAATAAAAGCCATGAACAAAGGCAGGTTATATTCGATGGATTTCTCGATTAGAATTTTAACAGTAAGTAAATGGTCACAGGTACCATATCCCTTTCTGAAAGCTGCTTGCTCTACTGTCTGATAATCATCTAATTTTTGTGATAATCTGTTAGTCAAGATCTTTGTTAACAATTTATACATTTGAGAAAGTAGGCTGATAGGGCGGTAATTTTGTAATAGTAATGCGTCCCCTTTTTTAAACAAAATTGCTATCACGGCGTTATCCCAGTTATCTGGTATTCTCCCTTGTTGTAGGCACATGTTAAATAGGATTTTTAGCTTGGGGATTACTATTTCTTTGGCTTCTTTGATCATTTCTATTATTATATTATCATCTCCCGGCGCTTTATTGTTTTTCATCGTCTGCAGGGCATGCAAAATTTCGTCTTCACTGATCCTCAGATCCTACATTTACTATTTTAGACTTCTCTTTTGGCCCCTCAGGTTGTTTAATGTGCGACCCATATAGTGTTTTATAGTATTTCTCCGTAGTTTTTAGGATCTCGTCTGTGTTTCTTATTTCTGTTCCGGCGAAGTCTTTCACTACAATGATTTCTCGTTTCCCATATCTTCTTTTCAGGCACTTCATGCTTTTGTTGTCCTCTATTACTTGCTCTATTTGTTCTTCATAGAATTTTTCTAAATCTTTTCTTATCATACGCCTCGCTTATTTTCTCACTTCTCGATATTCATCAGTTGCATATTTTCCTTCTTTATATAACTCTCTTCTTTCTTCTATTTTTTGTTTTGTTTGTTGAGTAATTTTATTTATCTTTTGGCATGTCATCTTTGTGATTTTTTCCGACGCTTCTGTTAATGCTAGTGTCAGATCACGAGATATTTGGTTTAGATTGTTGTCATTATATTCCTTTAATAGCAATGATTGTCGTAAGTACTTTTGATAGATTCCCTGTTTTGTTTGAGTGTCTGGGCATTTATCGTTCTTTTATATCTATATTTATATCTATTACACTTTTGAACAGTAACCTTTGCCCTTACGAGCTGATGGTCGCTTCCCGTGTTAAATGAATTTAAGACTGTGACATCGTTTATGCTTAACTTTTTGGATGAGAGTATATAGTCAATTTCATTCTTGGTCTGCCCATTTGGGCTTATCTACGTCCACTTGCGCTTGGCTTTTTTTACTGAAAAAGGTGTTCATGGCGTACAATTTTTGATCTGCCAAGAAAGCTGCTAGCATATTTCCTCTTGGGTTTCTTTCGCCCAATCCATATTTTTCGATGTATTCTTCCTCCTCTTTTATATGTCCTATAATCGCATTGAAGTCGCCCAAGACTATATCAAGATTAGACATTCCCTCTTTCCTCGCATTTATAATGTCCTCGTATAATATTTCAACATCCTCGTCAGTATATGCCGAAGTAGGTGCATAAACTTGTATTATTTTTATGCGGTAGTTCTTTGATGTTTCTATGATCATATACGCTACTTGTTCAGATATTCCTTTGAAGCTAATAATATTTGGTATTATTGATTTCTTAACAAGGAAACCTACTCCTCTTTGAGTGTCGCTTTCATGGCCGCTATACATTAGTGCATTTCCTGATGGTAAAGTGATACAGCTTTCTCCTTTTCTCCTTACTTCTGCAAGTCCCAATACGTCCCAATTAATTTTACTTGCTTCGTTTTCCAGATCGTATAGTTGTGAATCATCTAGTAGGGATCTGCAGTTATAGGTGGCTACCAGGAGTGAACATTTCTTCTTATGTATCAGTGTCTTGTCCCCCCCAGAATCCTTGGGACAAACTGAAAGATCAGTGTGGGATTCTGAGCTTTGAGCTCTACCCCCCTGGGGTAATTTTGTTTTGGATACTGACATTACCATAGTTAAAGAGAATGAGGGGTATTTGGCATTAAAACGCCACGCTTGCCATTGCGTGTTGGCGAGTTTGGTAAGGGATGGGGTAGGTAGGGAGATGGGTAGGTGTAAGGTAGAAATGATTTTCCCCCAGAAGTGGAGGTAGGGGCAAATCATTGCTCGCATAAGGCAGGGTCGCGTCTCTGTAATAGGTCTGTTCCATGCCGGGATCGCATAGGAGTACCTATCTGCTACCTATACCTGGGCTATTACATTTACCAATAATCAACGAACAAAACCAACAATATTTTGCTATCAATAAATTTATGCCAATTTCAAACCAAAATCAACCTCCCCAACAATGTAGCCTTTATGTATGACAGCCGAAGAGCATTTGATGTCGGCATTGTTATTGACTCAGAACCGCTGCGTGCCATTGTGACAGGTCGAGGCCTTTACTTTGCAGCTATCATGTTCTCCACAAGATCCCTAAAAGCTTAATTTTTTTAGATGTTTACTACTGGCTTTCCTCTACATGTCAAATTACCACCGCGCAATTCACTTAATGTAGCTGTACAGATTGTAAATGAAATGGGATATTAAAAATGTCTGTGTCTGGGTTTTGACTAACTTTAGACTAAAAAGGTCAAAAATATTTCTCTAATGTGCGTTTCTTACAGTTAAAGAAATTGTAATTTCAAGACACCTCTATAAATAAATGTTTGTTTAAATTCACATTTACTGTAAAAGCAACGCCGTTGATAGTTAGCATAAATGTTGTATTACAAAGGCTCGTAATTTACTTCAGATTGAATTTTAAATTATTTGAATCCCGTAGAAGAATCTCATTGAAATTAATTTCTGCTAAAATGATAAAAACCTTAAACGCTGCCACTGAAGTTTTGACGTTATAAATAATCCCATAAGATTAATGTTTACTTTTTCTTAGAGCGCCAGCTAACTTGCACGCTTACTTTCACAGCGAGGGCCTTGCCAAACATGTTTTTTATACAAAGTTGTGGTAGTCGGAAAGGAAGAATGCAAACAAAAGCTCGCAAACTTCCTTGCTCGCTCGGTCGACCTTCGGAAGACAAGGCGCAGATGCCACAAAATATTTATTAGGTTTTATTCCCGCCTCACCTGGCTAATATCGCACTGTCGCGTCGGTTCTCCCACCGCTTGTCCGACACCACTCCAGAGCGTTGCAGTGAGGATAATTATTATTGAACCTCCTACATTATGCAGGCACGTCATTGTGTGCAGCGCGGATCGTCTGCGTAAATTAAGTTGGAGCGCTATGAATAATAATATCCCGTGGGGGATAACGAATATCGATTCGCTATATATACCTCCACCTATCTGCGTGCGATCCTGGAAATTCTCAACTAATCATGTCGCTGACGCAAGACAGATTCTATGCAATCTGGGCTAAAATCATTCCCTCCTCGCATGTATCTAGACCGGGGCTCAATTTTACACACATTATATGGGTGTCAAGATAATTGAAGCGGCAGCATTTAATAACGTCGAACCAAACATCATTTCTTGTTAGATAAGTTTAGCCAGAGCAGGCCATATTTCAGCGTTTAATATAGTGGTATTAGGGTGGTGACTCGTAAATAAAACGCAACCGATGCACGAATACACATTTTAATATGCGCGATATCCGTAGCAGGTGTATATCGACAAACTTGGGTCGTTCTTAAATCGGTCGAAAGTAATAATTGTTTTTTATGTATAAATGTATTTTATATAATCTGGTCAAACAAAAGAAACCGAATGCCCAAATATTTTGGCACGGGATTATTACGGTCTGTGCGGATTGGTCCCAAAAGTAATTAAGAATATGACCGTTATAGAAAATAGTTTTCCGAGTTTTCACTAAGCTACAAGTATTATAATCTTACCAAATATATTTATTACTATTTTGTTGTTCTGGGCCAGTAGTTTTTCTTTATTTTAGCAAAATTTGATACGAACATAATTTCGTGCATAAGAATATATAGAACGTAGTAAGTGTTGAGAGTGATCGCACTTAGCATTGAAATACGGTGCAGTTCTAATATAAATATATATACGAGGGTTATTTTTTTTTCAATGTCCGATTGGTCGCTAAATGAAAATCACAGCCAGAATCAAGAAAATTTTATATGGAACAATGTGATACAACATTAAGCTACTTTTCGACGTAATCGCCGTTCCGATTCATACATTTGTCGTAGCGTGGTACCAATTTTCCAATAAGTTTATCACAGAAAGCAGCCTATTCTGTACGCTGGTCTGCAGCTCGTTGTCTGTGGCGAAAGTTTGTCCTCCTAGCCAGCGTTTCATGTGGGCAAAGAGATGAAAATCTGAGAGAGCCAAGTCAGGACTGTATGGTGAGTGATTAAAAACTTCCCATCCAAAACGCTGCATGAGGATCGTTGTTGCAACTGCAGTTGCAACTGCAGAAGAAGGACAATGCATGACGACAACATTCCTCTTCTCTTGTTCTGACTTGCCCTTTGAAAACGTTAAAGAGTCTTGCTGTACGAACCTGCAGTGATGGTTGGGCCACGTGGCATGAATTCCACCAAGAGAACACCTTTACGGTCTCAAAATACTGTAGCCTTACACTTTTTGGTGGAGCGCTTGAACTTCACTGGTTTACGACTCGGGGAGTGTGAATGCATCCACTGTTTGGATTGCACTTTCGTTTTTTCAGTTTCATAATGGACCCATGTCTCATCTCCTGCGACAATTTTGTCCAAAAACTCATCTCCGTCGTAATGGTAGCGCTGGGGGAAGGTTAATGCGGCGCTGAGTTTTGTGATGGTCAGACAGCATCTTGGGAACCCATCTCGCGCAGAGTTTGCGGTACTCGAGTCTTTCACTCACAATGGTATAGAGAGCTGACCGTGAAATTTCCGGAAACAAATCGCTCAACCCAGAAATTGTGAACCGATGATTTCTGCGAATCGCCTGATCCACGTGTTGAACAAGATCGTCGGTTGACACTGGCTTCCTTCCCTGGCCTCCTGCATTATGAACATCTGTGCGTCCAGTATCAAAGTTCCTGCACCATTTTCGCACTTTGCTGTCACCCATGAACGTTTCTCCGTACACTTTACCCATTCGTCTATGAATTTCAGCTGCATTGCCTCCTTCAGCATGCAGAAATCGAATGACTGAACGCAATTCACATTTGGCGGGAAACTCTATTTTTCGAAGCATGTTTATGTGCTCCCTACGTACTCACAAATGACAACCGCGAATCGACGCGTTCCCCGGGCCAACTACAGACACAGCGCACAGACCTAGCAGATTTTCCCCGAAGCTTTCTTTTAGCGACCAATCGGACCTTGAAAAAAAAAACAGCCCTCGTAGATATATATAAAATAAGTTCTTGGAAAATTATGTCTTTAAAGTTGTATTTAAGCGCATAAATTACGTTCCTGTCTCTCATTTTGGGACTTGGGATTAGTATGATACACTCTACTCTTAATCTTTACCCCGCCCCATAGGAAAAATTCGTAGATGTTAAGTTACAGAACAGTTTGTGGTACGTCTTCTCGATATCAATTTATCTGGAATAATTTTTTGAACGATTGGCAAAGATAAGTTTAAGGAATATGACGTCACCATTTTTTGTGAGTGCTTTCCAATTCTCAACTTTTAGTTCTCTTAATTCTTTTTTTATATCTTGGAGCCATTCTTTCTCTAAAAACTAGTTTGGCAATTCTTTGATCCGACATTTTTTCTAAATGTCCCATAAACCTTATGAAAGTCTTGGTTTGTCACTTCACACAAACACCCGATTAGCTTAACGCTGACAATCTTCTGCAACATTTTTTTTAAATTGAACAATAACTTCCTTGTTCGAGACAATTGATGTGTATCTTTGAAGCACGGCATTGGATGCATACTAGAGAGCGTTAACAATGACACGAATTACTTTGTTCTGAAAGCTTTGCAAGATTTTGAGACTTTATTTGTTGGCAGTACCTTAGAATAATAAGCCATTTATTCATACAGGTTTAAGAGTGGTTCAGGTGCATAGATAGATAAATATATAATCATGCACTATTGTGCACCCTTTTAGCTTATTAGAGCTAGCTTTCTCTATAACCTAGGCTTTTGACTAGCTTCTAGAATCTAGAGAGATGCTGTTTTGTATACCTCTTTGGCTTTGGCTGTTCTTCGCCTAGTTATAGGAATCTGAGTCTTGTAAGTCCTTCACAGTAGCACAAAATGTGATCTACAGTTTTCTCTTTCTGGCCCGGGCAGCTAACTGTTACTCTTAGAATATTTGAATGACTTCCAAGGTGACAATGTCCCATTAGCAAGCCAACTATGACCCTAAGTTTAGGTCTGTGTAGTCGTAAGAGGGCTACTGTAAGTTTTTGTGACGGTCCCTGTACGAACTTCTTCGATTGTCTCAAGTGGCTGGTATTGTTTCACATTTCATAAGCTTTTTTGAGTATCTATTTATTAATGGATGCTCTTTTGAGGCTACTTAAAATGCCACAGTAAAATAGGTCTTGTTTTAATACTTCCTTGGCCAATAAGTCTACCATCTTGTTACCCCTAAAGCCAATACGTCCCGGTATCCAGAAAAAGATCAGACAATTGTTTTTGTCAGAGCAACTATGCTGCCCCAAACAACCTTTAACTTCACCACAGGTGTGGCTACAGCTTTAAGTGCTGTTTGGCTGTCCGATAAGATGGCTGTCCTCTTACCCATAATGTTTTGTACCTATGGTAGGAAATTTTTCAAGCGTCTCTTTTTGGACCATAGGTTTCTACTTCTGTGCCTAATGCAGTCTTGAAGCCATCAGTATACCAAACAAAATCTGCGGGGACTGAAAGTCCTTCGTTTTAGTCTTCTCTATTAAAGTAAAAACTAGGAACCAGGTTATCGGTGGGTATTTTTAATGTGTCCTTCATCTCCAACTTCCCCCCTAGTTTTTGATGCTCTCCTACATGTATAGGGATGATTGAAGCTTGTCCTTGCATGAGTCTGTAAGCGTTCAAATATGTACCAAGATATGTTCCATCACTGGCTTGTGGAATGTGGCAATTATCAACCTTAACTGATAAACTGTAAAAGTGGCATGCATAAACTTTGATTCGTTAACTTTAATACGCCACTTTTTAAGTCAGTTTTGTGTTTTATTTAGATTGACTTGCAAGTTTCTTGATCCTACAGTTAGATCTACGTGAGATGCTACAACTACAATATCATCAACAAACGTAGCTGTAATTGTCAATCGTGTTATAGGTAAATCTGTAGTAAAGGAAGAATACTTGTTTGCAGGATACCAGATTGAATGGAAAGTAGGTTTGAATATTTATTACTTTGTTTTACAAGAAAGTATCTGTTGTTAAAAGACGATTTAAAAAGTGGCAGGCACATTTTCATTTTGTACTGAAGTCCGATGTGCCATAGCTTATCAAAGACCTGAGGTTTATTGTATCGGCCAGTTTGTAAACCTATTCTACAATTCCATGCTTATTACGGAATCAAAACTCATGCTCTGGTACAAGGTATTTTTTGTCCAGAATTACTTTTAACCTTTTCGTATAGATTTTTTTAAATAACCTTAATAAAACTGGCGGAAAACTTATTGGTCTGCATGAAGTGGTTTTACTTTCCAAATGTTAGGGAAATAGTTAATCAAAGACGGTATCAAATTTAATATACCTTGCAGATAGTACTTTCAGCACTCTAGCAGTGACTCAGTAAACCAAGCACTTTCTTGAAGTTAATTTCTGTTCTGATATTTTTGTTACCTCTTTTGTTGTAATCTTCCTGAGAGACAAGTCTACTTTGAGTGGAACTACAAATAAGTTTTTTTTTCTTTGACAACGGTTGCTTTAGAAGATAATGATTGAAACACTTTTTGGAGACGCTACGCAAAGATGTTATTTACCCATTGATTGGTATCAGTTTTTATGGGAGCATTGTACTGTAGTGGCATTTTTAATTTTTGTGTTGGTTTTCAGAGCCACTAAGCTGTGTTTATTTGCTTTGTCAGTTTATTCACCATTTCTTCTAGTTTATTAGGATTGTTGGTTTGCTAACTCTATTGGTATTGTTGATTGGCTGCTACTCGGTAAACTGTTCTTCAGAGCTTGAGCAACAGACATACTTGTTTGAATGTTGTGTGCACGAATAGCGAAATTTTGCCGTTGTGCCAACTTTTTCTTTCCTTAAGAATTGCGTAGAGTTTCTAATGTAGTTTTTTTTTGTTAAATATAACCTCAATAGTTAGCAGGATTGTCTCCACCGAATTTAAAGGTCTTTAATTAATTGTCTCGCATCTTCCATTAGATTTTTTGTTTACCTTACCTTACGACAATAACTTTTGGTGTGTCCATGTTCTTAACATCTAGCACACTGCAAAATAATACTCTCTTGGTATGAGGTGATTTAGATTTAATGATGTTTGTTCTAGTTTTGTTATATTATAAATTGATTTGGTTTAAAATCTTTCAACCTTGTGGAAATTTCCATTTTAGTAACTTTATGCTTTATTTTATATATATTTATCCTGATGCTGGTGAACTCATAGTACTATTCTAAAGCTTCTTTTCAGTTTTACATCTGTAGGTATGATACGAACTTTCCTTTTTGTAAAATATTTTTTTGATGGCTAAATAACGTCAAGTTTGTTGTAGCTGCATTTTTACCGTTTTAGGGCCAAGTGTTTTCACTATATATTCATTAGGTTCTATTTCTCTTAAGATTCAATATATCCCACACTGTAAACTGTGTCAGTAGTAGTTTTAGGTCTGTTATTACTTTTTTTAGTTAATTTTTATTTTCCTCAGTTTTGTTATTGATTAGCTAGTATATCTAATTTATTTTTGCTTCATCTTCAGTGATTTTTGTTTGTCTTTTAAATGGGTTTTTCATTTATTACAATTTGGCATCCGTTTCCTGTTGAGATTGAGTATTTCTGTGATGTGTTAAAACATCCATTTTGCTAGAAATAATAATTTTGAAAAAGGCATTGTAGGTCGTGGTTGGAGAAAGTGAAAGTCTATTGTTTGTATTTGCTGAATTGGTGCCCGCATCTGTTAATCCGGCATTTGTTGATTTAGATCATAATAAATTTATTGTGGTGCTGCTGTTGGCACTGGCGGGTAATGTTCAAAGCCAACAATTTGACAGCTCATCCTGTTCAAGTTATTTTATTTACTTGCATTTAAAATCTACTTAAAATTTATTTATTTATAGAAACATATACTAATCTTATCATGGTGATCTTGTGGCTCCTATGACCTTTCTATGGGTATTTGTCACACACACTTTCTATACACCCCCTTATTTTATAAAAATAAAGCTGGCGCAACAAGTCTAACCTTCTCTTCCACCACCAAAAGTCTGTTGACAACCCTTGTGAGTCTGCCATTTTTTCTAGAATTCCTTCGTATGTTTTTAACGGTCTACGATGCTCTGTAGGTGGACGAAAGGGCCCATACTACAAGAGAAGGAGTACCCCCACACAACCACTGACCCTACTCCTTGTTTTATCGTTGGAAGAATGTACCTTATATTTATTTATTAATATTTTACATATTACACTTCATTCTTACGTGTCCTTGATTTTTCTTTCCCACTAGTTCCTGTCGTTTGTCATTGATTTTACTTTGCATCAATGTATTCCTCGATTTTCCGCCAGTAGTCTGACTGTTTCTTTTATAGTATTTGCAGACATTTTACACTGTTTTTTCTTGTGTCCTTGCTCCATATACTTGTTTGGCTATTCTATCTTTTTTCATTATACGTTGATGTTCTAACCAATTTAATTGTCTTTTTTTTATTACTTTTTCTATTAGTTTTTTATTTAACTGTTCAACTATTACTGTGTTTTTTATCTTATCCTTTCTGGTAATCCCTTGGATTTTCCTTAGGAACTTTAGTCTTTAGATTCTTATTATTAAAATCCAGGATTTACTTTCTTAAGTTAGGAAGGATCCTGCGACCTTTTATTATGCCTGTGTTTTGGTTTCCTTTGATTTCCCTTTTTTCCAAAAAGAAAAGTGTCTATAAGGATGTTGAATAACATTCCTACTTTTTCTATTTCCTCTGGTATTTTTTTTCTACTTTTTCGTTATGCTCTATTATTATTTCCAGATAATTATAGCCTGTAACTTGTTTCAGTGTTTATCTATTTATTTCTATCTTATGCTTCTTTTCTTTTTTAGTTATTGTCATCGTTTTTGTTTTACTTGTATTTATTTCTATATATCGTCCACGAATAATATTTCTTGAATTTGAAGTGATTCCATCTTCGAGGTTTCTATTTTCATACTTGTACATCTTTCTTTACATTTCATAATGTCTTTGTCCACTACTGAAAATGGCCATGGGCTAAGTACATACTCCTGTTTCAGTCTCATTTTTGATGTGAATTTTTTCGATTTGTCGTTGCGTATTCCTACTTTATTTATGTTGTTCTTATATAATGCTTTAACTATTGTTGTCATCTGTTCCCCTATTTCTCTTTTTCTTCGACATTCCCAGACATTGCTTCTCTATATCTTGTCTATTTCTGTCATTCAGGTCTATGAATACAACATGTATATCTTTTCCTTTTCTGAGAGATTTTTCTCCTACCTGTCTTAATACAAATATTAGGTCTTGAGTACTTGTGCCTCTTCTAAACCCATATTGTGCTTCTGCTATTGTGTCTTCTATTTTCTCCCTTGGTCTGTTTTCGATTATTTTTGTAAAGATGTTGTCTGGTACGCTTGTTAGGATAATTCCTCTGTAGTTCAAACATTTTCTTATATCTCTTTTCTTGTATAATGCCAATATTATGACGATATTCCAGCCTTGTGGTATTTATTTTGTTTTTATTATATTATTTAACAGATCTTTGAGTATTATTTTGCTTTGTATCATTTCTGTTGTAATATCATATTGTCCTGCTGCTTTTTCTAGTTTTAATTTGTCGATGACTTGATTAAGCTTCTCTTCTGTTATCGGTTATATTTCTTTTTTTATTTTTTACTTGTAGTGTTTCTCGCTCTTGTTCTTCAATGTTTATTTCTGTTACTTTCTTGAAGTATTATTTCCATCTTTCTATGATATCTTTCTTTTCGGTTAATATACTTTTTTTTATCCTTGAAGTTTACTAGCATCGGTATATTCTTTTATTTGATCTCTTTTAGTGTACCGTAGAATAATTTTTGGTTTTCTGCGCAGTAGTCTTTTATTTTATTGCCGAAATATGCTTATGTTTGTTTTTGCTTCCTTAACTGTGTATTTAACTTCTTTATTACTTGATTTATATAAATTGTAGTATTTTTCTTGATGTAATTTCAAAATTTATTTTTATTTTGGTTTCCTTTCTTTTATCTTCTGTTGTATTTCTGTGGTCTATCATTTGCTATTTTATTACATATGTGCAAATTAAATTTGTTTTGCAGATGTAGCCTTAATTTTTCACATCTAATTGTAAGTTCAACCAGACATTGAATTTAAGGTAACTTTTCCTTCTACGTGGTGTCAAAGTTGGGGTTTATTACGGACCTCTATCAGAATTAGAGCAGCTTATAGGTATAATAGTGTATTGGAAGTCTATTCTAATTACTAGATGATGTTAGTCTAATGTGCAAACCCCATTAATGTAAGTGTATTAATCAGTACATTAAGATTTTCAAATAGAAAATCCAATATTCACATTTTACTTGTTTCAAACGAAAAACAAATTCTTTATATGAAATTTATGCCATTTACTTTCTTTGTCTTTACAAATTTTTAATAAAGCGCATCACGTCTACGATGTTTACGAAGTAAAATTAATATAGGTGTCCCACGGGCGTAAGTAGCTTACAATTAATTGCTCTCCATTGCTCAATGTAATTTCCAATCAATTTCATCTTAGATATTTGGTTTACATTTTGGAGTTGGCTTTATTTTTAGTCTCGCTAATTTGCTTGGTTGAATTATAAATGCCGCAAAAGATACGTAGTTAAAAATAATCTTTACTTTAAATTGTTTGCGTTATGGCGTTACGTTACTTAAATAAACTCTGGTTATGCATTATCAAAGCTTATTTCAACTTACGCTTGGTAAGGCAAACTGAAACCGGATTTTGTTGTAACTTTATTAAAGAATCATACAAATACAAACACGTGAGGTTATTCTACACAATACCTTGACTTAAAACCATTTTTTAGCAGTTAGGTAGTTTTCTGATCCCGCTGTTTTAATGAAGGTGTAATAACGCAAATATTCTCTTCAGTCACGATGATTCCCGGATGACATCAGTGACCTTTATTTTCAACTACTTCTCATCCACCCAAAATTGTTTATGCTATGTGCAGATAGTTTTTAAGCTTTAAGTCTTCTCAACAGTTTGAGCAGTTTTAGGCCCGCTGCTGTGAAAAATAATTAATAAATATTAGTTGCGTTTGGTATAATATTGTGATAATGACTAAGAAAATTTTAATGCGAAGTACCCTACGATGGCAGGGGCCTTCAATTATTGCTAACTACAATTTCGGTTTATATTTGGTTCACCCTCATAAATTTTAGTTTAATAATAAATGTTATTTGCAGATAACTATATATATACGCATCTAATTAGAGTTTACTAGTTAACTTGTTGAGCATGTTCGGCAATCGCGATGTTCAGAGTTTGACTTTGATCATTAGGTACGTAGTGTATAATTTGTCAAATCGATAATAGTAATATACATACATAGGTGCCATATGAGTGCGCTTATAATTTGAAGCTGTTGCGACAGTAACGTTAATATAATATGTTACAGTAAATTCAGTGCTTATGTTTTGTAGACTGATTTCTGCAACATATGATGTTTGGTAGATGAGTTTTCACCTATAAATCTAGTTTTTGCAATTAGTATGCAACTACAATTGTATCGATAAATAAACCATATTAAAGCAAATTGAAACTTCTACAATTACTTTTAAAAATTCCAATATTAGTTTACTAATATTATAAAGGTAATGTTACAGTAATATAAGTTACTATTATAAGATATCGATGAATAGAAAAGTTTGTGCCAATTTCCATAAGTTGTGGAAACATTGCCGCATGGCGGCGCTGGTGTTTATTTTATAAACCGCAGGAAATTTGTACACGAGAACGTTTCTGAACGTGTGTGAGTGAAAAAATAGTGAAATAGATTTCAAAAGAAAGACTTTATTATCTAGATGACTAAATATTGATACGAATTTGACCATTTAAAAAACTTCCATTTATTTCCAAGCTCCATCGCAAGTATGTTACCATTTCTGTGCTTTGGCCCAAAAGAAGTATTTGTAAATAGACAACAAACGTACCTTTTGTACAACAAAAAAGAAGCTGAAAACAAGCAACGGAATAAATCGTAAAAGCTGGGTTATATGTAGTAAATATTTAAATAATAAATTATTTGCTTCAAGATTCTCATGACTGGAGAAAATCACTGCCATAAGAAACATACCAAACTCAATGTAAATACGTAAATCATACGGAAAACCCAAATATTGAATCTTGCTCTAGATTGTCCTCACACTCAACACCTTGGCGATTTTTGTTGGTATTTATTTATTTATAAATATTCTTTCCGTGTATGTGCTGAACAAAAGCGAACTCAAACTAGCTTTCTGTATACTCTATCTCTACATTTTGCATTTTTTATTGGTATCCTTCTAATAGTTTTTTTAAAAACAATTTCATTAACTTGCCTGGTCGTTGTCAACAAACACTAAGTACAATTTGTTCTCCTGTTTTGCCTTTTTTATTAATTTTCTAACTAAACGTGATTTTGGGGATGTTTTGTTTTCTTAAATTTTGGGCGTTTTTTCTATATTTATATTATCTATATTGTTGTACGTTATTAATGCTAAACAGATGTAATTTTCACGTTTATTTTGATTTTATTACTTAGAAATCAATATAATTATATTTTTCTCCTAATATTTGATTTTTAGAGACTTCATCTTTTTCGACTACTTCTTTTGTAGTACTGTCATTTCTGTGCCTTCTGCTTCTTTGTTTATTCATTGTTTTAGGTTGTTCTCAAATTAGTTTTAATAAAATTTAAACTATACTTCTACCACCTCTACTAATTCTATTGTAAGTTTCTTGTTAATGTCTTCTCTATTACTTTTTAAGTTTTTTATTATTTGTGTTTCTTTTTTGAGTTTATTATAATTTCTTGTCTACCCGAGCCTATTTTGTATAAATTATTTTGTTCTCAATTTTTCCGGTTGATACATAGTTTTTAATTACATTTTTTCTTCTACCTTTGGTATACTTCTTTTTGTATTCTCTTGTTTTCATTAGTTCCATTGATTCTCCTTGGTCTACATAGTTTTTTGTTGTTCTAACTGTTATTTTTTAAAATCGGTTATAATTCACTAGATCGTAGCTTATTATTTTTATAATTTTTTCGAGCCTTATTTCCATTTTCTCCTAATATCTTTACCCAATTTACATATCTTTTGACTTTTCCATATTTATTTTTATATATTGTTTTACTGGCTTGTTTTTAGATGTCTTTGCATTCATTTTTAGTATTAGTAGCTTATGATTTGTGCCTAGTTCAGCTTGTTCTTTAATCCAAACTCTTTTATTGTTACATCGATTGTTGTTATATAATTTACAACTCTATGTTCTTTCTTTTTCTAATTCTTAAAAATATTATAGTTTTTTCTATGATTATAGAAAGTATCATAACATTTTTTTTTGTTTTCTTCTCTGTTCTTTTGAATTACATTTTTTTACTTCCACCCTTCTTTGCCTTTTCATATTTTGATTTATTTGATCATTCTTTGAATTTAATTTATTTTACTACAACTCCAAGTTTAGTTTCTTTTCTATCATATTTGTCAACGTTTCTTGAAATTGCTTCGTGTTATTGGTTTATTCCAGAAATAATTTTTTTAAATCTTTGTTTTCTGTGTTTTTTGAACTTTACTTCCAGTTCGTCACTTTTTTTCATTATCTGAGCTCTTTTTGCGGCTATCAATTTACTTTTATGGAACACTTTTCTTGTTTATTCTATTGGTCAATAGCGATCCACTTTGGTTCTTTTAATTGCCTTTTATTTTTGCACTATATTTTCACACGTGCTTAAGTGTAATCCATATAATTGTAATAGTGTTTAGTATGGTTTTGCTTTACTTTAAGCTAGTTCCTGCATTTAAGGGGTATGTACTAGCTCACCAGGCAGTATGGTTTTACCGGTAATTGTAGCTGTATTCCTCGTTGTCCTATGTAATTTTCAGAAAAATTATATTTAACTTTGAAGTATAGTTTGAATGGTGAGAAGTGTGATCCGTACTACCTTACGGCTTCCTATAAAGATAGACTTCCTAAGCTTGTTAAGCATTAGGCCATTATTAAAATGTTATGGTTAATGTATAATTAATTGATAAGATTTCTCATAAAGTAAATCCCTTAACTACTACAGTTTTTAATGCGTTCAAATTACAGCAAAGCTTTACAGTAATATAATATTAATAGTCTAAGAATTAGCGACCAAAAATCAACGTGATAAGGTACAAGGATAATTTATGCCAGTAAAGCTCCATGTTTACTATTTATTTACCTAAATACTACGGTCATTTTTTTTGCAGTTTTTTCCTTATTTACTTGTCAGTCAATATTTACAATTACCAATTATTACAATTTACTTTAAAATAATCCAGTGTAGTTTAGCAGTTGTACAAGTACAACAACGGTTGATCGTTTGTCAAAAGTTGGCGAAACATTTGATGAATAACCGAAATTAATTATTGAATCCTAGTCGACTACCTGGATCTGTAGCTAATCGCGAAAGAATTAAACACAAAGGCATATTGTGTAGTCAGTAGAACTTTAAGGGATCAGTATATCTTGGGTTGTCCACATCGCCTCTGAGCTTTAGCACTAAAATATTCAGCGTTAGTATGCAAAAAGGAAAAGATAAAAAAGAACTTTTAAAACTGAATAGAAAGGAACTTCTCTATTTACTCACCAAATCTAGAGTCAACTATTAACTTAATGGAACCATAGTAGGGCTTGATTATGGTTTTTAGAGCCCTAGGCTGAAGTTTTTTCCAACGCCTTTCCATATAAATCTTTTCTTGTTTAGGACATTATCAAAAAATTAGACAAAATTTGTTGTGTAGACAAAATGTTTATTTGATTTTCTATTTTCGTTACATTACTTTAATATTGACACATGAATAAGGAAAAATAAAAACAATTATCCATTTTACCTAAAAACTTTTATTTAAGAAAAATTTCTTTTTTCGACTTTAGAATTAACAAACCTCTCAACTATATCATCAAAAGAAAGGCTCTGCAGAAACTCACCCCCACTAAATAAAAGTACAAGACCCGCTATTTTTTTTAATTTGTTTTAACGTTGATCCTAGGTGCTAAAAGGATTGTTCTCTAATGCTGTTAGTAACAGCCATACTTAGAAAAATTCTTAGAACGATTCCAGTACTGGAAGAAGTATACTCTAAGTCTCATGACTTCCATAATCCTAGCAATGCTTGTGCTTCCAATTGTGTTTCTGACAATATCTTTATTAACTCTTAAAAATTCTGCTAAATGCAGACATTCATCAGGAAATATTTTTTTGATAGCTAATTTCTATTTGAGTTATTTCCCATAAAAAATTTTATATATTTTTGTACAGATTGTTTCTTTTTGAAATAAGTTAAGCTTTAGAGAATCAATTGTGACATATATTTCTAACAGGAAAGACCGTCTTCCAGAAAACTCGTAATTTTTATGTTTCTTTTCACCAAAAGAATCTTTTGGTTTCATCTTTCTTAAAAACTCAACTTAAATTTCAAAGTGAGTATATAAAACCTTCAGAAATACTGTACAGAATAATGCCTTTCAATTTATTTAAGAGGTTACAGGGACGTTGTTCCAGAAATATACCGTTAATGCCATTTTAGCGCTTTTAAGTTTTTTCAACATCAAATTTGCTTCACACCGTGTGGTGCTCATCCAAAACCTTCTAGTATAATTTGTATCATTCTTGACTGGCATTAGCTTTGGCACTCCATCGAGCTGTCGCCAAAACTTTTAAAGATAATAAATCATTTTTAAAATGAGACTGCAGGATACCCCATCTTTTGATTGAAATAAAAAAATTATAGGTTTGTTGTTCTAAAGAAACAAATTTAACAGCGTACTTGTTACTATCCGCAATTTTAAAGCCAACTAGTTGTAAAGAGTAAGTCGTGCAAGGAATGTATGTGACCAAAAGATTTACTCTTTTGGTCTGGTCCGAAACCTTTTGTAGGATCTAGACATGTTGCTGGCATTGTTGTAGCTCTGTCGTCTACGGTTATTTAGACCAAAACCTATAAAACCTACGATCGACATTACAGCACTTGCCATCCCTTCACCTTTACGGCTATAGTTAGATGTAACTTCAAAAATCGTTCAACAGCAGTTTTTATAGGTAGCAAGTAGAAAATCTAGTTCATCTGTGTGACATATCTGGCGTTGAGTCTACAATTATGGGCCAATACTTGTCATTTACAATATCTGTCTTGACTTCATTAACAGTTATCCTTGATAAGTATGAGGGGATATTTCTTCCTTTATTACCACTTTTTATAGAGCCTAACATTTTATTATTTGCAGTCCGCGTGAAGCTAAAGAGTTCATAACTTCAACAATACTTAAGAGAAGTTTTCGCCAATACATAGCTTCTTTCTTAGAGTATTCTGATATTTTATTCTCTTATTATGAAACTCGACTTCTACTAATAAGTTTTAAAATGCTTTCTCTGCGCAATTTTTTCAGAGTTGTTATCATGACTGTTTAATATATTTTTCCAAGCATTCAACCCCTTAGTTGCTAGAAACGTCATTTTCCCATAGAGTTTGTACGATGCAAAAATGCTCGTTGATTTTGAATAAACCAATCAAGAAATTCATCATTTACGCCGGGTCATCATGTAATATAGTTGGGTCTACCTCTTTAAGAGTATTTTTATAGTCCTATGAGCTCGAAACCTGTTACAGTTGTAAATTTGATGCTTTAATTTTGGCTTGAAGTCACTGAAGTCGTTGACGACGATAATGATTGCTGCACACTACGTGAAAAAGGTATCACGCCGTTCAAGACGCTCTTTAGGGACGTTTTCTGAATTCTTCTCCATTTTTTCATTGCTTCATTGTTTAGCATTTGTGATAAGTAAAATGTGAATTAGACAATTATTTAAATCAAAGCTAAACTTTGTTGTACAATAATTATAAATTATAATACTATTAAGGCAACACAGTCAGGGGTTACTAAAACAACACTAATTTATTTGAATAATTTCTTTGTGATATGTTATTTCTGTTATAATATAAATGTCTCTGAGTTTGTCTGACCAAGTTTTCAACTCAAAATTTTCCGTCCCCTAAATCCTGACATCCTAAATTGCAGCATATTTAGTCTGTGAGTTAATTAGACCCTAAATAGAAGAATATAATAATGATTTATATTATTATACTACTATTATTGATGTTATAAATCGGGAAGAAGTGTAATTTACTTCCCATATGTAACTATATACTTAATAACTTTTTTTGAATACTTAAAAATAGTTAAAAAACAATACTGTAAAGTATATGTTATATAAGAGTAGTTACCCAAATAAAAGCTTTGGTGTACCTTATTATATAGTTGAATACCATTGTGTACGGAATAAAAATGTCTAATATAAGCTCCAAGTTTGCTTTCCGCTTTGTTACATTTCCTCGTGCAAATACAACGCTGTTTACCTGCTCCGGGGGCTCATGTGTTAGTATCTTGGCAACGCCTCGTTACGTCTCCTCTTTGTTACAGTTATACTTCTCCTTGGCAGCCGGAACCATGTCCAAGTTCCTGCACGAGGACATCGTCTACTTGGAGAGCAACTTCACCATGGAGCCGCATCACAGCATCCTGGACCCGAACACCACGTCCCCAAGTAAGTAAGTGCTCTGAGGGCGCCTCTTCGTGGCGGCTGACAATTTTCCGTTTTCAGCGTCGCTCGTGTTCACCGTCCTCATTCTCACGATCTCTGCCTGCGGCATCTTTGCGTCCCTGCTGCTGATATACGGCCTTTACATGGTAAGTCGTGCAAGCCCGCCACGACGTGAAGGGACGACCGCAAAGCGATTGGGCGGGCGTCCAGCGAGACCTGAAAAACGTCGAAATGATCGCTCGGCCGTTCATGTTCAGCAGAAAGAGTGCTATTTACGGGGGCATTTCTGCGAACGGTTTTGAATTTATTGATCTGCTTTGTGATAACGTAGGATATAAATTTTATATGCTTATAAACATATGTTTGGAGTAAATGTGCAACTTTTAACGAAACTATTAAATATTTCAAGTTTCTTTGTTAGCATTTATCAAGATAATTAGAAATCCAATTAATTTATATTGAATATTTCTGTATTGGTAGAATATTTGGCACAAAACAGAACTGAAAACAGTTAATAAGTGGGACTCAAATTCTATTATAAGAGTTGTATGTGTCAAATACACATGTACATGTATCCGATATGCAAAAACTCCATTAATGTACACGTGAATCTGCTTTTGACAGCTGAAAAGTGTATTGGAAGGCAAATTTACTTGTGATACACGAGAACTTTGGTATAAACATATTTATAATGAGCTACTTAAAATCAATATCGGTCAACAATAGCTATGAGAGAAACAGAAAATAGACAATTGTTTTTGCCTTATCAATTCTATATTACTACAGTTGAGGGTGCAAAAAATTAATTGTACTGCAATAAAAAGATAACAAGCAACTTTTATACTTCTTTTTTATTATAAAATGTCTTTATGCTTTTTAATAAACTGTCTATTATTTTCTGTAATACTACAAGTTCTTTATTTTAGGCTTTTATACATATAAAAAAAACCTATTGCATACGGTCTGTCCGTCCGTTTGTCTGTTAGTCGCTTTTTCAGCTTCGTGTATTTCCGCGTGGCCCCGAAAATGCTCGAAGGATTACCGCACCGGGCAATAGTCGCAGCACAGCGGTCGGCTGGCGGTATATGCGGCGGAAAACAAACGCTTTGTAATTGCGCCTCAATATTACCAATAATATGAGTTTAACTTGGTTAATGTTAAGGCAACGTACTTTATCAACACTTATGGCTATGTGGTCGGTACCTAAACTTAAAATGATGTATATGCTGCCAAGCTAACTTTTAAGACATCAAAATGACGTTTGTTTTGTCACATCGTTTTTGCGTTTGAAAGTTTTTCAAAGCTAATTACAAGGTGTTACAGATTTTTAAAAATTTATATGTATAAAAGCGCAGGATATCTGTGAAACATTGTTGCACGTTCCCACCTTGTTTATATATTTGTTTTAATTTTTTATTAAGGGCGATAAAAAGAAATCAGAAACCAAGCCATAAAACTTTACGAAAGTATTAAATGTTGGTCTTTACAAGAAGATGCTTTTGTTCGATATTTTTTATTAAAAATATTTTCCATAATTAATGTTATATTAAAAACACTTTCTGTCAAATTCGTGAACTTGCTTTAATAACTACCACATGTGCCTATAAGGTTATTAGGAAAACTACCAAGCCGCTGATTGTATGCAAGTAATGAGAAAAGTGGAAATATAAATCAAATACTATGTAACAGATATACACCATAATGGTAAATGTAATTGTCACCTGTGGTATAGTAAATTAGTAATAAAAACGTATCACAAAGAAGAAAATCTTTGTCCTTATAGGAGGTGTGTCCTGAAAATAGCAAACCAATATGAACACAATGAAAACAACCGCAGCCTCAATGTAACCTGGCAGTTAATGAAAATAAAATGCAAGCCTGAAAAATACAACTTTACTGCTTAGGTCAGTTGAAAGTTTGACGCCAATGAGTTAACACATGATCATTGAATTTGCAATATCTGAGAAGGTAAAGCAGCAAATCTTCGTCAAACTTTACGCGAAGCTAAAAATTCGACCGTAGATAGTATTGCGATTGAGAAGGCCTTCGTGAACGATAAAATGAAGACAGCACTAATAATTAAAAAATAAAAAAAAATATTTTGAAAGTGATTCAGCAACAATTAGCAAGTATTGACGATTAAAAATCTAAGTATTATACGGGATGAGTATTTCACAAACTAAAATGTATGAAATTTTAACCAAAGCATAAAACTTAAGTCTGTTTCGTATCTACCACCAGTAAACCAGACTTTTTCATCAATTTCATAAGCGAAGGTGAAATGTGAGTCTACTGTTACGGTCCAAGACTCAATTATCCCAATGGTGAAGCTGCGTCAAAGTGTCAATAAGGGAAAGAGTATTTCAACAATTTTTTTAGTGGAAAAGCGATTTCTCTTATGAGTACACTTTTCCAAGCTAAATAATGACTAAGAAGCAATACCTCGATGTTTTATAGTAGTTATCAGGTAAAATACGACAGCTTGATCACACCTTGTGCAGAATTTTTTGTTAAATCGCGAAATTATTTATTTAAATTTGCCACCCTACTACTCTAACTTTTGTATTTTCCCAAAACACATTATATGCTACAGATAGACCAAACGACAGTATATAGGAGCACTAATTACTGCATTTCATGAACTGATAAAGAAATTCTAGGTTGAGCAAATCATCCACAGACTTGACCTGTAAATTTAATCTGGTGCCAAAAATAATTAGCTGCTAAAAGAAATTAAATAAAGAAAGTAATCTAAAAAATGAAAACAACAAAAGCTAGGGACAGTTCAACGGATGACAGTAAAAGGAAGAAAATAGCAGCAAATGAAATGGAGAGTGCTTTTAAAAGAAGTAAAAAAATACTAGATCTTTGACTAAATCAAAATTAGAATAAGATAAATTGGATGCGATCTTTAATATGATAAAAAGTATGAGTAGAGACCAGAAGGATATAAAACATAAAATTAAAGAATAAGAAAAGAGCAAAATGAGTTTAACAAACAAATAATGGAGCTACAGAAAGTAAATGAAAGCTTGAAGAAAGAAAGTGAAGAAATAAGAGAGAAATTGCAGAGAATTAAAAACAGTAAAAACATCTTGGAAAAGAGAAGAAGAAAAACAATGTTGCCATAAGAGGGTTTGATATAGACACAAAAGAACCAGCACAGTTACAAATTATAACCAAAAATTTTATTGAGGGGTACCTAATATTGTGATCGAGATAAAAACAGCAAAATAGCTAAAGAAAAAACTATAGCTAATAAAACTAGGAAACAGGGACAATAAACATAAAGTAATCCAAAATAAAGCAAAATTTAAAAATATGAGAACAAACAGAGTGTATATAGATAATGATCTCACAAAAAACGAAATGGAAAAACAAAGGTAAAATAGCAAAAGAAAGAAAAGAAAATTGTAAAGATAAAATATAACAAAATAAAAATAGATGAAATAGAGCAAAAATAGAAGAAAATAAAAGAAAATCTCAAAGAAACAGATTGAAATAAAAAGATGGAGAAATGGAGATGGGTCCAGAATATGAGAACAGAAACAGAATTAGAGGAAAATAGTAAGGTGAAAAGTTCTCGGCCTGACAATGAAAGACTGCGATTTTCAGTTAAAAAATGATTTTATTTTTCTACATAATCTCCCTTGACTTTAACACACTTGGCCCAGCGCCTCTCCAACAACAGTATTCCTTCTCGGAAATGAGAATCTGGAAGATTGTGAAAATATTCATCAACTTCTTCATTGGATGCGAAGCGCTTCCCAGAAACAAATTTTTTTAAGTTTGGGGACAAATGGAAGTCTGAGGGTGCCAAATCAAGAGAATAGGGGGGATGGCCGAGCAAATCATACCCCAAATACCGCAGTTTTCCCATCGCCAACGCAGGTGCGTTGTTCTAGTGAAAGATGATTTTTTTTTTGGCATTCAGCTGGTCAAGAAGGTTAGAGTAATATTTGCCTGTAATTGTTCTGCCTTTTGCAAGATAATCAATTAACAGGATCCCTTTCGCATCCCAAAACACGCTGGCCATGACCTTTCCGGCAGATGTGATCGACTTCGCTTTCTTTGGCGCTGAACCACCGGCTTCCACCCACTGCTTGGACTGCTGTTTCGTTTCTGGCGTGTAGTGGTGGACCCATGTCTCATCCATGGTGACAAATCGCCGCACAAAATCGGTCGGATCCCTGTTGAATCGGTCCAAAGGTTTCTGCAAAAATCGTTTCCGCATTTGCTTTCGATCGGCATTCAGCAAATGCGGCACCCATCTTGCGCAGAGCTTTCGCATCTCTAATTCTTCGTGCAAGATGTTTTGCACCCTTTCTTCCGATATCCCCACAGCTTCAGCTATCTCACTCAACTTCACTCGCCTATCGTCCAACACGATATCATGCACTTTTTCGATGGTTTCCGGTGTGGTTGCGGTTCTTGGCCGTCCTTCACGTGGGTCATCTTCGAGGGATGTGCGACCACATTTAAATTCAGCTGCCCACTTTTTAACTGTTGACATGGAAGGAGCAGAATCGCCGTAAACTTTTGTCAACTTCGGATGAATTTCCTTAGGGGTTAATCCATCCAAAACGAAGAATTTTACAACCGCGCGATATTCAAGTTTATCCATTATAACAAAAAACATGCAACATGTCTACTGAAAAAATTCATGTAAACAAACTACTTGAGCGAACAAGTTGAAACTAGTCATACGAACTAATGACACATGCACCCAAACAGGAACCATAATTGTTTGCCGTTTGCAGCACTATCTCTATGTCAGGCCGAGAACTTTTCACCTTACCCTCGTAGCTTACATATTGATTTATATATTGTATCAAAAAGAAATTGAATATGTAAGAGTAATAAGAGGGTCCGAAATAAATAGCGACTACTACCTAGTGAAAGAAAAACTAAAATTGAAAAGCAAGTAATGGAAGCCAAAGATAGAGTGCAACGCACAACTCCTAAAATACCAGTAAAGGAAACGATAAAGCTACACCAGTTAAATAATAACGAAATAACTAAAGATTATTCAAATAGATTAGAAACAGAAGTAAGGCAATTGAAAGTAAAAAATAGAGTATAGAGAGAATGTGAGTATCTATTAAAATAATATTAATTGAGCCTGCAAAGTTAATATGTGGAACTACACGAATAAATAAAAACGTAAAACAGACATCTTGATGGAACGAAAAGATCAAAGAAGAAGAAAGTGGAAGAAATACCAAAGTACAGGAACAAGTAAAAACTGCAATGAGTACAAAGAATAAAGTTAAAAACTAGTAAAAGAAATTAGAATATAAAGCATGGGAGCAGATAGATGAAAACTATCAACAGAATCAAAAATTGTTCTTCTTGTTAAAAAATATAAGAACGGGAAAGAACAAATAACCAACACTATTAAAAGCAAAAACGGGCATAATAACAGACAGTAAGAATATTATGGAAAAATGGAAGGAGTACTTACAATAGCTACTCAATATTGAGACAAAATAAGACGACAGGGACAAAAGCAAGAAAGTGAGATACAAAAAGGGCAGGAAATAAGCAAACAAGAATTTACTTTAAAAACCTAACAAATAACTGGGAAAATGTTAAAAAAATTGGAAGTGAAGCCTTCAACATCTTAGCTCATATGTGATATAGAATAAAGGTAAAATACCACCTGACCGGGAATTAAGTATTGTCGTACCAATCTTCAAAAAAGGTGACAAAACAGGGTGTTTAAGCAACAAAGGTGTACGAAAGGATACTCGACAAAAGATTAAGAATGCAAACAGAGTAGCACATGGAACAGTCACAAAGTGATCTTATAGAAGGGAGAAGTATCCAAGACTATATATTTACCATAAAATAACTACTAGAACGAACTTTAGAGGCAGGAAAGGAATACTTTATAGACTTTCCTCGACTTAAAAAAAAGCTCTTGATATAGTCCCGAGAAATGTAATGGAAGGAACCATAACACAGACAAAGACCCAGCAAAGTTACTAAGAGTATTTTGGAACATCCACAATAGCTGTAGAAATAGAATACAAACAACCGGGAATCACAAGAATTTAATGCAAATTAAAGTTTAAGTCAAGGGAGACTATTAAACCAAATTTTTTTAACATCATCTCAGACGATGTTATCAAAGAAGTGAAGATAAAAGTAAAAGCAGTAGCTGTGAGATATAGAAATCTAGAACCAGGACTTTTAAAAGTATGGTTTTTTGCTGATAACAGCCATGTTTGCAAAAAAAGGCAAGAATTAATAACTAATATTGAAACTTGGAACGAAATAGATGGGAATAAGACTAAACAAGTCGATATTTTCAAGTATCTAGGGATCAATGTAGATAGTTCGGGGCGACAAGACGCAAAAATAATATATAGATGAAGAAAACCTTCTAGATTTTACCATTTCATAAGAAATGCATTGATATAGAAGAAAGCAAAAATCAGTGTTTACAATACTAATACTGACATTTAGCTGTGAGAGTACAATAATAATAAAAAATATAAAAGACAAAGTACAAAGCCTGGAAATGAAAACAACAGAGTCGAAGAAGAACTACAGATGGAGCGTATAATAAGCATAAATGAGAAACGATAGTTGACCTGGTATGGTCACTTAGTAAGGATGGGTGAAAATCACCTGGTCTAGAAAGTGTAGGAGGCCAAAACGCAAATAAAAAGAACAAGAGGACGACCGATGACAATATACTGAAATTTTATAGAACAAAGAAAAATGGCAAAGCAAAAAACAAAGGAAATTGCCAAAAACAAAAAGAAATGAGGAAAATTTGTCTATAAGGAATTTGTGCATAATAGGACTATGTTATACCTTACATTATAAGGTTTTAAATTAGGTAATACAAATTTTAATTCTGTTAGCTTTATAATAAATGAAAACTGCAGTTTTGCTTTTTAATCTCAAAAAGCTAACAAAGAAAAAATATTTAACTGTAATGAACAAAATGTTTTGTGGCCGTAATGCACATGCAAGCATTTATTCTGATTTCAGGATAAAAGGGTCCTCCTAATTCCTTGGGTTGCCACGGTGACGGTCTTCATTTTGGTGGACATCGGGCACTGCATTTACATTTTTGTCAACCACACGGTAAGCTAATTCGACCGCCCGCCCCAGGTAGCCCATTTTTAATAAATTTGCAATTTGCCGGGCTGCCCTCCGACCGCGCCAGCGAAACAAAGCGGCCCGGCTAAAATGGAGCGCGGCATAAACCTGCCCGATGTTGCTGGAATCGTTTCCCTAATTGCTTCCTCTTTGCAGCTGAAGATAAATCCCCTGAGTGCCATTGTTTTCACGTTCGACTTTTTCGTAGGCTCGCTAAATGTATGTATGCCGAGCTTCATTGAAGCACTTAGCGCTGTGTTATTATTGAAATGAAATGCAGCAGCTGCTGTTGTTCCAGATATATGCCTTACTTTGTGTGATATCGCAGTATCAAGAGCTGAAGGCAGGCCGAGGGAGGGCCTGCGACGATCAAAACCAGAGGGTAAGGAACCCATGGTAAATGTTGTTCCACATTCCTTATATTAATTACTGTTGTAGTTGGCCAGGGTGTTGTGCATGCGTTCCTGGTTTGCTGTCATTAGTTATTAGCATTTAATTGCACTGAACTATGTCTGTACCCCAGTAAGTTGTTACGTAGTTAAATGTCAACCACAATTATATTTATCTAATACTCGCAATTACACAACTACCAAACATTTTCTACGTTTAGCAGAAAATAAATTAAATTAATACTAATCAAAAAAACTAATTTATCTCTGTTCAAGTGGACAGCACAAACAACTAAGTTAGAGTAATAAACAGCTACCCCTTCTATTTTATCTTAAATGCTACATATGTTAGGTGTGGAAACACAAGGAATTGGCAATTATGTTTTTATTAACTGCGTGATTGCATTAGCAGCAACTTATTATTAATTAAAAAAAACTTATTCTAAAAATACTGACTTCAAGCGATGCTAAAGTTACGCTAAATTGAAGTTAAAACTGTTGTGATCATTTCGAATCGCATTGAATTTACATTTTTGCAGAGCATACTGCTTAACAAGTACTTTCACTTGGTTAGCTTGCCAGAGAAAATAAACACTAAAAGGACAGTTAGAACACCTCCGAATTTTTTTCTCAGGACCAGAAACAGATAGAAACATTCAGTTTGTTACGCGCATTCTTTGTGAATGCGTGACAGAGATTGCGGCACTGCACGGTACATAGGACTCTAGCGGCAGCGGCGATAGTGAGGACTGTTTTTGATACTTAACATAGCGACATTTTCATTGCAAGAACAGCATGTAATCAATCGTTTTCTCCATTTCCGTGTGTGGCACCAATTGAAATTTATCACCAGTTGAGTGAGACACGTGGTGATAGTGTTATGTGCATTTGTGGGTGCGACAGTTCAAAAAAGGCAGAACGTCGTGTGACAACAAACCAAGACAATCTCGGCCTCGCACCAGCCGGTCTGACGACATGATCAAGCGAGTGGAAAAACTTGTTTTGAAGGATGTGGAACACATCGCCTTCAAAGTTGGCATTTCCGTGGGATCTGTGCACACAGTCCTGCATAAAGTCCTGAAAATGCAAAAAGTGTTCTCCAGGTAGGTGCCACGTATGCTGACAACTTTGAAATGATTTCTCATGCTCTCTACTCACCTGATCTGGCTTCTAGCGACTTTTGGCTGTTTCCACCGATGAAAGACACTGTCCGTGGTCGCAAATTCACTAGGCGTGCCATTATTGCATCAGTGGTTTTCCAGTAGGCAAAACACATCCCTAAAAAAGCGTTCGCAGCGGCCATGGAATTATGGCGTCGACATTGTGAAAAATGTGTACGGCTACAGGGAGTGAAATGACGTCGATAAGTGACACAAGTTTCACAGTTTTCATGTGTTTAGTTTATGAGAAAAAAATCGGAGGTGTTTGAATGCATTTCGTACTTGTAGGGTAGAGATTTGACGGCTATGTTGTTGTTAAAGTTTTGTATTTTTATTTTACCATATTGGGATTAAAAAATTGTGTTTACAAGTTACAAAATGATGTAGAACAATAAACTGTCTGTACATTTGAACAGAAAGTAAACAAAGACAGCCGATATAAAATGTGGCGTGGCTGAGCTCTGAGCGTACGTTTGGTTGCCTATCTTTAGAATTATTTTGTATATCCTACGCCAAAAATACTTTTTTGCTGGCAACCCCTCATATATTACTTGTGGATTTTTTGTAAACGTGAATTAATGATTATTGAAGGTAAACACGATATTGCAGTTGTCAGATACCTTAAACATACATTTTTTAAAAATTGTGATTTTTTCTTTCTTTAGATATAGCGAAGAATTGTTGGTCTCCAAGTGTTAACAATTTTTTCTCCCTCACTAAATATTGTTTATGTCTTCCAGTTATTTAGTTTCATCTTCTTCACATAGTCAGTCCAATACACGTCCTGGACACATGTCCGTAACTTATTTTTTAAAATACAGGACAATTAGTTACCGAAAGCATTATTCACCCTGCTTCTATCGCTGACATAATCCACAGAACGCAGTGGATTCCCCAAAAATGATAACTTTTGTTAAATAGTACTTGTATAGCAAATCACAAATTTGCAGGGTTTCTTATGATCTTAGCAAATGACCAATAGCAGCACACTTTAAATGAAAGAGTAGGACGTAATATTGCTATGATATTGTTGCACAATAGTGTACCATTTCATACATGCGTATTTTGAGTTTTTAAACGAAGAATTTGGATGAAAAATTATAGAAGTAACAACTAGCAGTACTGCGTCACCCTGTATATTTTTGATAAAATTCAAAAAGTAGTAATTATAAAGATATTTCTGTATGTTTCGCGTGACAAAAGAAAACGCCCTTTACTCAAATCTCTTGCTAATTATATTTTGATATTTTTAGTGAAATGCTCGCTTTATGCAACAATATAAATAAATTTTGAAAGGAGAACAATTTGTAAAGACCAAATTAGTTATTACTTATTCATTTTAAAATATTCTCTGGTCTTTATTTTAGACATTTACATAGACAAGCAAAACCTATACAGCCTCCTTGACTCCCACAGTGAGTTACAATATACAAAGATAAATCTGCGAAGTAAATAAACAATAAAAAAATTACAATACAAAAAAATTTATTTAAATGTAAAATGAAAGTAAATATTATTGAGAACCCTATAATTTCATGTAGCCCCCCATCAGCGGCCACGACCTTCTCGAACCTGAACATAAACCTGATGTAGGCCAACACAATTTCCTAGTTGTCTCCGTATGTGTCATTACCTTTATAATTGAGGGCTTTAAACTGTCCTTGATGTTATGATGCCTCTCAATGGTCTACACTTCGACTATGCCCCATACGTAATAATCAAGGGAATTGCAGGAGTGGCCATGAGCTAGGAGACCAGTCTTTCTGCACTTATGCGGTTACCAACGCTTAATAATTGTCTCCAGTACGTTGATATAGCTGTCGGCGGTCAGTTGCAGGCCCTTCTCAAAGAAGCGGAGCGCTGTGACATCCACTTTGTTGTACACAGACTCAGCTCCACCACAGAAGTGGAAAATTTGTATTGATGGCTGTAGATTCAACGATAATATTAGCGATTCGCCCTTCGATCTCAAATAAAGTTCTTTTTATCCTAACGGAATGTTTTGGGCCTTTAACTTCCTGTTCATCTGGTTTATTTCAATCAACAGTTGGCGGCATCTCCGGACAAAAGACTTATAGTGCAGATTATGCCGCACTGCTAGACTGATCGTCGACCTCGGCACGCCCATTTCTTTTGCCAAGTTAGTCATACTTCGCCCAGCATCCTGATCGATCTTCTTTCAATTTGCGAGCAAATTCATCATTGTTCTTGCAACCAGATCAACTATTACATCATCCTAGTAGTCAAATGCGCTTTAGTTCTTGTGTACACCACATACTTTGATCTTTTTGTATTTAAACCACGCAGTACATTCTGTAGGTGATGGTGGGTTGTTGAGTATGTAAACCTAAAAAATTCTGAATTTACCTCGACAATTCTGTAAATACTTGTAATTATGTTTACCAATGATTGGTATCTTTCTTACCGACGCCTATATCTGTTCTGATGTGCATTTTAATCAATTCATTTAACAGCAAGCTATGAGAGATGTTAGTCCATTAGAAATGTTTCTTATATTTTTTATGACCCAATCTACTGTTTTTCAAAATTCTCAAAGCCACAAAATCAAATGTTCGTACCTCTGTTGCACTAGATCACGAATTGCACGATCACTTGTTACCTTATTATGTCCAAACTATGGTCGAAGTTTCTTTTGCGTAATCGTAACTCAAAGCCTGTTTTCAAAATAAACTTGAATAATATTGATGCGTTGCTTCACACTATGATGACTTTGTCATATCTATAGTTACCAACTATATAAATGAAAACTTTTATCGTTCACATCACGCTCACAGAGATCAATTCAGATCCTAAAGCTCAATCTGAAACACTCTATAGAAGAAAATGCTGTATATTTTGCTTTCTCACTCTCTCTGATACCCACAGAACAATAATAATAAAATTGACCTTTAAAAGCACGATTTCAAGCTCAACATTGCTTCTACATTTATGAAGGGTAAAAACCTTTATTGATTCAATAAATATTGATGAATAGCTTCTTTGTAGTTACTAATCTTTCAGATAGTATCATTAAGGTCAATTATTTATGGTACATACATAGATGCAAACTAAAATTAAGTAAAATAAGAATTATATGCAAAGTTTCTTGTTAATTTAAATGACAAATGGTTGACTAAATAGGAGTACTGTCAAGCCTTATGAATTTTAATATAATGAATAGAAAACTGTATGGGCACGAACCTCTTTTAAACCACCTGAATTATAATATGTCGCACTGCACACTTACATTTTAGGATTAGACCTCCAAGTTCAAAAGTATCAAAATGTGCTTCCAGATACCTAGCATACATTACAGCACTCAAGCAACTGCTACGAGCTTCGCGAGCACCCGCAAGCCGGTCACATATCACGAGACGAGGCCGACGCCCACCCAGAGCCCCACGGGGACGGGGCCCCACCTGTCCCTGGGCATGGAGGAGGCTTCGCCCAACGCCACGAGGCTGGGCCCGCGAAAGTCCGTCAAGTTCGAGCACGCGTCCCAGCTGCTGGAGCCCTGGACCATCGAAATGAAGTCCCCCACGCTCACAACGAAGGGCGCCGACACCGCGCCCCTGATCGAGCCCAGTGGGGACCTGAAAGTGAAACAACGCATGTAAGAGTGAATATTCTGTCGTATGCCCTAGCGCCGTTTACCAGTGCCGGTCACTTAAAGGCGGAAGATGTGATATTAGCGGAGAAATGTAACGATATCAGAGATTTTAAATTTTGGAAAACGCGCCGATGTGATGATTGTACATGTTTGACCCGTAGCAAGTGCTTCAGTTCCTGGTCGGTTGAAATTATTGGTTTTTGGCAAACATCCACAATAGGAACAAATTCAGAGTAAACCCTTCAGATGTAGCTAGTTTTTTCGGTAAGTGTAGTATCTTTCAGTGTTTGTACTGTGCGATAACCGTGTTCTGTGTAAGTATTAGCATAATTGCTGACGTTTACAAATGAAGAATTTAAAAATACAATATTAAATTGTTAAAGTAAATTATGCTCTAGTCTTAGATTGGATAATTATTGAGAAGTGTTTTGTTTTTCAAATTTTTATTTTTCCAATACTCTCTTTTCCTTCCTGGTCAGAAATTCATCCACAAATACTCTTGTAAAATATCATGCTAGTCTAGACTAAAATGTCAGTCTAAATTGATGTCTTTACACATGTTTTAGACTTTTACAGTCATAAATGTCTAGCTATCAAATTGGGCTACCAAAAAAGTTTCAGTTGCACAAACACAGTATTGGTCAAAATTGTATTGACATCCAATATTTTTTATATGTGCTGAGATTATATAAAACCCATTTTTAATTAGTACCTTAAATCAGCGTCAACAAACATGAAATGTCTAAATACTAACTTTGAATGTCAAAATTCTAACGCTCTCAGTAAGCATTATAATGGCTATTCTAGTGACGACTTATTAAAATGGTGAAATAGGATTAGGAGTTGATTGGATAACGTATAAGGATGGCGCCGTATATTATAGAATTATAGAGTCAAATAGAAAAAATCAAGGGAGTTCGTAATAGATTAGTAGCTGAGTGTCCCTGTTCCGAACAACGCTACCTCAGTACCTCTGGACGCCGCTAAATTTATTTCCAAACTAAACACGTGCAACCGACTTTGTGCCTATTTGTATCATTTCCATTCTTAAGCAGTCAGCTACATCAAAAGGCGCCCCATTGCCAGCGAGATCGAAGACTCGCATATTCCGTCCGACCACCTGGTCTACTTCCATTGCCTGAACGAGAAGTTCGCAGCTGCAACCGACCAAAAGTGTCTTCCAAATATGTTCTTGTTTAAACAACCCTTAAATCTGCTTACAAACCCTTTCTAGAAATTACAACCTAGCATTGGCGGAGTATTGAATTCAACAAGCTATCAAAAACTAAATGGAGGATTGCTTCATATTCCTTTTGCAGCTTGTTTACGATTTTTCTTCATTTCAAATCTTTTGGTAGGATTCAAATCGGAGAAGTGGCTTAGCTACACCAGAAGGGACACCCGGTCGAAGGTCTGACGTTGCACAGAACTTGAACTGTATGATTATCTATTGCACTATTAATGCAACCAAATAAACCTATTCTACTGAGGAAAGAACACTCTTGTACAGTGTGATTTACCTAGTCTTTATGCGTAAGAAGTTGGTACCATGGACCCAATTTGTGCGAGTTTTCCCAAAACACGTTTTCGTTCTCAGTACTTTACTTTTTGTTGGTTTTTTAAAGATCCAAAAGTTTTTAGTTGGTTAATTTGTTATCTTAGGTTTATGTTCATTGTCAATCTACTATAGGTGACGTTTGATAGTCTAATCAAACTATAAGGATACGGTAAAAATCCAGTTTTTAAAAAATGTCAAACGTGGATTTTCTCGAGGCGATCTGATAATGTTCCTGCCAATCAAAAAGAACTAATTTTTGTAGTTTTCCAGCAGTGTTTCTACAAATACGAAACTGGAATATTACCTTTGTAATGCCGAAATATCTTGTCTACTATCTCCTCCCGTTTTGTTCTCTTCAGAAGATGGCTGCTACTACACAATCTAATCGCGCACTTCGCAAAATTGTTAAATATCAAACAAATACCAAAATTAGAAATATATAGCAACAAACAAGTGATAAAATAAATTCAAAATATTATATATTGACATGCCTCTGAGTATGACAAAAGTTTTTGTCTTTGTCCAGTACTGTAAATATAGTAATATCATGTATGCTAAACTCTCAAATTGTTTCTTCAGTTTATCTTCATACTAAATTTACAGAAGCAATGGCAAATCTGACGTATAATTGATGTACTATCCTGTTTTGCCTTATCTTGTGTTTTCAGACAGCTAAAATATCAACCGATTTTTTGATTAATTCAAACAACGAAGTCAATGATATAAAATGATTTACCTTCTACTTAGATTTTTCCTGTAGACTGCCAAGGTTTACTTAAACAGTACCTACCTTCATAAATAAGTACTCTACTCCTTGATTACGTACAGCCAACACAATGCAATTAAATAATTTCCTGTTAAAGATAATATGCAAAAAAGCTTTTTGTTTCCTTATAGTAAGATGTTTTTGTATCTAATGCAGCATAACTGACCTACATATGTGACTGTAACTCATATATGTCTTTCTAGATATTTTTCATCACTTTAAAAACAAAAAGGCTAATTTAATTGGGATAAATTAAAATTACTCTATTCAGCTTACTATTTGTAAATAAAAATGAAGCCACAACTACCTTTTCACAAATTTGGACGGTAAAAGCATCTCTGTGAAAGCAATATCAACACCGGTAGCAATATAACAACAAGCAATGACTATAAGACTATCTCTTAGCTCCAATTACATTTCAGAAACAAAAACCTTTATACATATAAAGGTATTACATGTGTTGAAGTAGTATAGTCCCCTTTCTCATTATAACCTATATGCTTTTTTGTCTAATTTTACGATTACGTATTATCCAAACCTATCGGGGGATAAACTATAGTTGCTTAGTAATGCATAATTATATTTAGTGACCAAACCGTGAAGAAAAAATCTGTTTAATAAAAATTCTATTGTTAACTTTACTTTATAATATATTCTGTAATACTGTCTTTACTTTAACTTCAGATGCAACAACAAGTAGATTACATTAATTACAAGTTTATTATTGTATAATATCCAAAATGTGTGGTCTTGTATACATTTTTCCTGGTCCATAGTAATGTAGACAGCTAATACTTTGGAATGATAAAAGTGAAAAAATGTTCAACTAAGAAATTCAAAAAAGAATTGAAAGTGAGGCTTCAAAAATCTACCTACAATCCGTGTAGATTAAAAAATAAAGAATGCAATAAACTTTGGTACTAAATGGCTTTCACAGCTGTTCCTTTACTAATTTCTCAAATTTTTGTTCATTTTAACACCAAACCGATAGCTAAACGGGTGCGCATATGTAAATCAATTCTTTAAGATAAATTTAAATACCCACTCAGAATGAAATTATTGGCACACGAGGACCAGTCATTTAATTTTGTAATATGCCATGCTTTTTCTCTCTTTATAAGACGGCCCAATCTTTGTATTTTTACAAAGAAATAAATTTTTCTTAAACGTTGTTTTTTAATTTTTGCCAAATATTGTTTGATTCTAAAATGTAATTTTTACAAAATCAGTCTCAAAAGTATAAAGATACTTTGTAACACCAAAACCATGTAAAGTGAGAGAGGGGAGATGTACGTACATATTTAATAATGTGAAGATAAAAGTTGAACTGCGTAGTGAGTACCCATAATGTGTAATTTAAATGTCTAAATCACCTCACCAAGTCTTGATTTAACCTCAGATCGCAACATAGCAACAATTACTGCGTCCATTACCCACAAGGGGTCCCTCAAAAGACTTCCACAACACCAAAACAAATTGGAAAGGTTACCGTTATATCCTACATGAAAACATAGACCTGAAACTCAGCCTCAAGAACCCAAAGAAAGTAGACGACGCTGTCAATTAACTAAACACGCCACTAACAACTAGCCACGCCCTGATCATCAACAATAATATCCCCCTTAAAGTTAAACGGAAAGCCGGAGTCCAATGCCAAACAACTCGCCATCCATCAAATAAAGCGAAATTAAATAATATAATTAATCAACTAAAGGCAAAGCTCAAGAGCTTACGAGAAGATTCTTTTAAAACCTATGCATCAAACTTTAACAGATACAACAATTCAATCTGGAAACCAATTTGATCTTTCCTAAAACCTAAAACAACTTCTTCACCAGCACTAGGATAGACTAAAAGTACCAAAGAAAAAGCGTACTTATTTGGTTACTCTCTGATATCTTTCAACCACACAAAGACACATTCATCCAAACCCAGAAAACCTTATACCGTCTGAAACTCTGCCCATTCCCATTTCGCCAGTCACATCTAAGGACATCAACACTGAGATGTAACGACTAAATCCTAAGAAAACGCCTGGGATGGATCAAATTATACCCAAAAAGGAAACTGTACTCTTGACCTACATCTTCCACGCTAAAATGAAACTTCAGTACCGACCTTCAAAATTTAAAAAAGCTGAAATAATCCTCATCTTTAGGACAGGTAAAGTTCCCAACTACTTAACATTTTATCGTCTAATAAGCCTGCCATCGATGACCTCCAAACTTCTCGAAAGGCTACTGCGACGGACTGTTGACCCTGAATTCACTCCAGCAAACTAGATGCCATACTATCAATTTTGTTTTTGTAAAATCCACTTAACAATTCAACAGTGTCACCGGATCACACAAGTAATAAACGCAGGTCTAGGGAAAAAAATCCTATTGCATTGTCTTCGATAATCTCCGGCATAAAGAACTCGTCCACAAAATTCAACAAATCCTACCGTCTTCCTTGCTGATAGAATCCTACCTAACCCATTGTCAATTTCAAACAAAATTTAACAACGCAACTTCAGCACTATACCCAATCAATTTCGGAGTACCTTAGGGCAGTGTTCTAGGTCCCTTCTTCTACCTATTATACACCTCAAACTTTTGCCGACGACACCATTGTACTTGCGGATCACAAAGGTATCTTATCCTTCTCGAAGAAATGGAAGATAAAAGTCAACGTAATAAAATCAAATTACGTGACGTTCACCCTCAGGAAAGAGCACTGTCTACCAATTTATCTAAACAATATTGAGATTTCCCAAACTATCTCTATGAAGTATTCAGGTCTCTGCTTCGACAACAGTCTCACCTGGCAGGACCATATTAACAAAACCCTTTATTAACTCCTTAACAAAAATTTACACCTACCAATAGGCAATAAACTTCTAATATGCAAAACCATTATTAAGCCCATGCTTACGGTGTGGAGCTGTGCGTCTGTGCCAGCAAGTCAAACATCGCCATCATGCAACGATGCCAGTCAAAAATACTACGAGTACTAACCAACATACCTTGGTACATAAACAATCAGATATTACATTTGGACCTTGGTATCCCGTTTATAACACATTTCGACAAAATCGCAGTCCACACCAATCTCCTGCTGTCTGACCTTCCACATCAAGAAATGATCAGAAGACTCAAACGGCGTTGGCCCACTGATCTTCACTAACGAGGACCCATTGCTGGGCGGGCCCTTACCACGCCAGTTATCAAGTCAACACATTAGCTTATAGTATACTATTGTATTCTGATTGCTGATAAAAAATGTCTAAATAAGTGTCCATGTTACACGAAGATTTCCGCAATTTATCTTATCCTGTTAGAACGAAAGCGTACTGTAAAAGACCTGTATATTGATATGGTTAATGTAATCTCTTTAAAATTCTCAAAACGGTAAAGAACGGTTAATAAAGATAAAACTTAATTTTGTTCTCGAAAAAGTCTAAACCATTTGTAGTTCTTTGTTCTACCCCCATCCCCTCTTCTATACATTATAACTAGACTTGTTCTTACAAACGAAGTAATAAAAAATCACAAAGGTTTCATAAGTCAATCAAACCTAAGAATAGGGTCATCAACTCAATAGAAGTCTGGTTCTCTTAGGATATTTACTAATTGTAAAAGAATAATATGGCACTTATTCCTAGCATGTATATATAATTTTGACATACTCTGGTTCCCATTAAATAAAACAATTTCATTTGCTTTCATTAACAATGCAATTACTAGCAAACCACAGAATATAATTCAAATTTTTTTAATTAGAATCAAAACGAAACGACTAGCAAGTTGCGTGCGAATGTCAAGCCAATGGCAGAAAATGTCAGCTCGCTACCGCCCGCGCACTTCGCAGGGGCCAGTCCACAATAAACTGGGAATTATTTGCCACAAAGGTCGATGACGCCCCCAGGCAACCCAAATCAGTATCTGCCATTGCGGGTGGCATACAGCTCGCGGCGCTCTGTCAGCTCTGTTTATACAACTTCAGCAAACACGGCACATAAATAAGACTGCAGTCAGGCACGAGTGCAATGAAGGATGGGCGGAAAACATGCGCCCATTTCTTCCACCGACGGGTCACAGAACCCTCTCGTTTAAAGCGAACAACAAATCGCGCAAACTGCCTCGTAATGTAACTGCAAACGGACTAGTTTGATGAATGCGCGGTTATCTCTACAAAGTGGTTTTCCCTGCAAACACGTCAACGTGGAAAATCGATTCCAAATTAATGGCAGTTGTGGACTGGCTAGAGCTCCTAATGCACTACACCGTGTGCAACATACACACGAACCTGTCGCACGGCGTTGTAAATTCATTTGAGGGGCGTCTGCGCCACCGCAATTTCAAAAAATGCTTATTTAGCAGCCGAATTATGCACAAGTACGTCAGCAATTATGCTAATGCGATTCCCTACACTTCGAACAAAACACAAATGTTTTGTATTTAGGATAATCATATTCTGACTGGATACTCACTCGCCCTCTAAAATAAATATTAATGCCCCCAAAGCGTTTATCGTGACTGCATCTGTGCGAAAAGCAGGGCTGCTGTTTTATTGCTTTTGATTTCAGATTAGGTTTCCTCTCCTTGCTACAACTTGTGATTTCCGACTTCCTTTGTTTGTAGTATTTATTATAAATGCAGAGTTTATAGGGAACAAGACTTTATAAATGGAATTTGTATATTTAAAATGTAAATTGTAATATATTCTGACGTGAATAAACGTGTTACGGCAAAGCTGTAGTTTCAATAGTCTTTTTGTTTAGTTCTAATGGTAAACGATCTTCTAGAGTGGGAGATCTTTACATTTTCAGTAAATATTTTTATTGGTGCATTTAAATTTTAGTGAAGGAGCACAAGCAGGTAACTACGTTGCGTTTCTGGTTATTCTCCACGCGTTGCGAAGCTATGCAACCAAAATTTTTCCTATCAAATTTTGCTTCCCTGAGATGGTATATTGCACTTAATATAAATTTGTATAAATCGGAATATAACTTCACCGATATTATTTTGTGGTTCAAATATGACCGGGACTAACTTGAGTGTAAACAAGCCTTACTATGCAGCAGCTATGCTACCTTGAGAAACCGCAATTTTTAACCTCCCTCCTGCTTGGGTTAAAATCTGTTCAGTCCTGTTTGGGAGCGCGAAACCATAAATTGTGATGGAATTCCTCGTCGACTGAAATTCACTACAAAATCCAACAATAGTATAGAAAAAAATGTCTCTCACGAACGCGTAAGTTTAAGTGGTGTAAGTGCTTGAGAGAGGACAGAGAGCTCATGAAGAATGAACCGCATGATCGTGGTCCGCGAACATCCAGTCACCGAGCCAAACATTGATCATGCAGACGCGCTTATTCGTGAAAATAGGCGCAGCACTATCAAGGAACTTGAAGCGATGCTGCTCATCAGCGTTGGTAGTGTAGAAGACATCGAGAAAAAGCACCTGCACTATCTCAAGGTGAATGCACGGTGAGTACCACACATTTTAACGGACATGAGCAAAATGGTGCGCATGCAAGGTTCCAAACGTCTTCTACACTAGTTTGAAGACGAAGATGAAGCATTTTTAAAGTCTATAGTAATCACCAATGAAACGTGGACGCACTACTTCATTCCCGAATCACACCAATTATCACGCGAGTAATGGAATATCAGTTCTTCTAAAGCCAAGAAAGCGCGCAGTAGCCGTTTAGCAGGAAAAGTGATGGCAACGTTTTCCTGAGACTGTCAGACGGTTGTCCATGTAGACTTTCTGACGGATGCCAGAACAGTCAACGCACCTTATTACTCAAACCTACCGACAACAGGAAAAGATCCGATCTAAGCGGAAGACAGGTGGAAATCGGGTAGCCGTTCTTCACGACAATGCACAATACGGCCAAAAGAACAATGGAAACCCTCCGGAAATTAAAATTGAACCTTCTGCCACATCCATCTACTTGTTCGAAAGGCTGAAATCAGACTTGCAAGGCATGCGGTTTGCCAACAACGACGCCATTATCCAGCCTTTTTTGAAAATGGTATCAGTATGCTTCCAAAACTTTTGTATTTTGTAACTTTTGTATTCTGCTCTGTTGATCAATTTTTTTTTGATCCCATTTTTCTATCATTTTCTTTTGAGTTGACAACTGTTTTCATGTGTTGTTATAATAGCTGATGTAATAGATTTGTTCTATTGCACCTGGTGTTTCATATTTTGCTATTCAGACTTTCAGTCTTAGCACTAAGTTTTACTTTTTACAATCTCCTTGGACACGTATCATCCTTTGATCACCCTTTAAATTTGTGGTGTATTTAAAGTAATGCCTACGATTTTTTTTCTTGAAGAATTCAAAAAACTTTCTTTATTGCCTTTGTTGATTATTTCTAAATTCTAAATTTATTCCTTGAATTGTTTTTAGTACTGCCTCATATGCCATAGTGTGCATTGGCGTTGCATCCGATTAGTAGCTGGCTTTTTTGCTTTTACAATTTCTAATCAATGTCCTCATCTCCTTAGTTGGAGGTTGTCCTGATTAATCATATAAAAGATAAGCTGAACACACAACTAGATCTCTTGTATTGCTTCTCGTAGCTGCTTTAATTCTTACCACAAACAAGTTTTTACTGGTCGCATCCTATAATGTCCGCTATCTGGGCACAACATTAAGTCCGTCGGCAGTCCAAGGCCTCGTATCCAACCCTTATAAAACCTAGGCTCCTATATTAGTACAAAGTCACTATTATGATAAACAATGTGGTGTTGTACAGCAAAGGAGGCTGTCTTACAACGATAAAGAACTCTCATAACAACAAAATTTTAAAATTTTAGCACTTAAGAGTTTCTTGGATAATCTCTTTTTTGTTTCTATCTAATCTGACTTAATTAAGATAGTGATAAAGGCGGATGTATCGGTATACTTCTTTACTTTTCCTTACTTAAGTTTGGTTTGAGTTGTTTATCTGTCTCGCCCTTTTGTCCAGCACGTTAATCAAGACCTCTACGTGCTTTAGATCGGAGAAGCTTACCTTTTCTTTCCCTTTTATATCGTCCATTTTATAAATCAACGGGCTCTAATTAGATTTGCTTAATATTTACTTTGACCGTTTTAGAGGTCTCTTTTAGCTTTCTGGTTTTCTTTGTAGTAATCAACAGGTCGGTTTTTGTTTTAAGATCTTTTGGTTAGTTTCGGCTATTTTAGGAGTGAAGAAAACTTTTGCGGCTCTTGCTAGAAAGTGTTTTCTTTGCGTTACTCGAGGGCCGCTCCCACGTCCTAAAGGTTTGTCCCTGTTGTGTGACAGATTAATTCTGCTGAAAGTCTCGACTTTTATTTGCTATAGATTTTTGTATATATATCAGGTCTTACGAGTACAAGAAAAGTACTCTTTGTAAGTGTACAAAGCTATATGCAACGAGGTGCGCCTGATGCCCCAAGGGTAGTCCCTAGGCCATTCCAGAAGACATAATGGTGCCAACTACAATCACTAAGGATTTGCAATTACTGGTACCGTGAAACTCCGGGGCAGATCCTCAGCCACAACACGACAACCGGGCTAAGGGGCCGTCCGCGAGGTTTTCCTCTGGACTATGTTGCAGGTTTTAAGCTGTTGAAGTCTCTGGTTCATTGCAGTGCTAGACTTATCACCGACATACCCATTGCATTTGGATAGAACCAACTATTCAAATATACTAAGAAACCTGCTCTCTGCAACTTAGAGACGTGCCCGATAGGTACCATTCACGGTCCATCAGAGTTTTTTAGTATTTAAAAGTTTCTGGTTTTTGTGCGAAAAAGTGCTAGGACATTTTTGACGTAGCAGAAATTATGTTATTGTTAGAAACTCAAAACTTTTATGTGCTGAATATTGGTAAAAGATGTAAAACCAAAATATTATGGCGATATTTAGGTTATTACTTTTAGAAATGCTTCAGTCTCGTTCTCATCACAATCTGAAGATGAATCTAAAATATTTGGTAAGTTGATTTTGTAAATAGGTAAATCTATTTTTAATTTAAGCTACTCGCCAATTTCATTCCTAATTTAGAGCAGTTTTTATATTTTAATTGTTCTATAGACGAATCTATTATTTTATCTACATCTGTTAATTATTATACTTCTTGATGTGTAAATAGGACATTTATAACTTATTATTTAACGAGATCTGTTCCCCATTGAGACCCTTCACATTGAAATCACTTCTAAGAATGAAGCTGATGGTAATTTGAAGCTGTGGGAGAGTTTACAATTTAGGACTACGTGTGCCGCTTAGTTAGTAAAATTTAAACGATTTGCGGTGAAGGCACCGGAGAAATAATTTCAGAGGGTTTCAGTCAATGAAATTTGTTCACTAACTGTTCGGCTCTAGATAGCCGCCTGTTCGAAAATAGCAACGCTGGCGTTATTTGCTTTCGATTCGATGGCGCTTGAAGATAGCTCAACACTAATTTGTTCTCCTACGCCAAATCCTCCCCCAGGCTACTTCTAACAAGATTGACGAGCCTTTAACTGAGATGATTCCGACATCGCCTGCCGAACTTTAATATTGACCGTCAACTGGAATACAGGTATTTCATTTACAATAAACGGTTTTTTTGTTTAATTTATTATATTGTAGTAATTGCGACAGTCAGCCGTACAATGACAGTAACTACTAGTTATCTCACTGCGTGTCAAATTAACACCATTCGATCTTGAAAAAACCTATAATAGGAGCTACCACACTCACCTTTATTATGAAATTGCCACAACAAACAATATTACGCCTCCTTACTTTTTTTGTTGACAACGGCATTTATTTTATACCATAGTTTGGCACACGTAAAGTTCATTAAGGTCACGGTCAGAACGAGAGCAAAAGATAAGGCAGTTTGTGGTCAGCGCACGTCCAGCCGCTTTCGCTTTCTAAGCACGGCTCTACATGTATTCAATTTATATAGTTTGTATTTATTTATTGCTTTGTTCTTACAGCAAGAAATTACAGTGAAACAGTGGATTGTGCCCGTCCAAATTAAATAACTTTAAAAGTTTATAAGCGTTTACTGGTGCAGTTTTAATTTTATATTGAACTACGCTTTGTTAAGCTTTGGTATGGGTTTCTTTCTTTTAGTTTAGTGCAAAAACTCAATTTATTTTAACATATAATCAAATTGTAAATTTTTAAACCACCGAGTCTAAGAACCAGTACACAATTAGTAGACAATATGTGTTTATTGCACCCAGTTTAGGAGAAATGTATTTTAAAACTTTTTTGGAGGCTGTAAGAATATTCCTGTCGCACTTTGTAACATGGCAATGGCCTATGATGTCTAAAGGTGACTAAAAAAGTCAAATGGTGACTTTAGTAGACGTTTTTAACCCAACAAATATTTCTATTGCCACAAGCAATATCATACATGAGATAACCTGCACAATTTTGCAATAAAAACTGATTTTGAAAATTCTAAACCGTTTATGAATTACAAGAAAGGGGAATAGTTGAATCTCATTATTCAGAATTCACATCAAAAAATCTGTATTTGCTTGTGCCTATATATTCTATTAAGGATAGTTGCAATAATACTATTAGCTATTGGTTCACAGAAAAGGTATCCCTATTTAGCTTATGTATAGATGCAGCATGACTAATAAAAACATTTGTATACTGTTTTTAAAGATAAAAATTGTCCCCGAAAACAAAGTCTTAAGTAGTCAATAGTAGAGGATCAAGCAAGGAAAAGATAAAACCTCTTGGTTACCTTATGAAAATATTTTAGAATAATTATATGCATTTTCTAAAAAAACTGTTAGCCCAGATAATTTAATTTAAACAATTTGAAATAGGTTTAACTACCTTACATGTTTGACTTCATTTTCTCCTTCTACAGAGAAACGCGGAACAACAGAAAATTTTTATACACTAACAAGGCCGACCCTATTGCCTAAACACTTTGGAATTGCATCTGCTTTAATTTAATATTAATAAAGGGTACGTAGTAGACTGATTTTTTTCAGTCCAGTACGAAATCACTTTAAACCGTTTTGCTTTTGCTATGCACCATATCAGTAGGTCAAAGACTTCCGTCTTCTTGTCTAACCAACATCAACTCTTTATCAGCAAGAATTGTATGAATTGATTTGTTGATTTCTGCAGCGCACTGTCGGTGTATGATTCTACCTTTGTGCTTTTGATTCTTAGTTTAGACAAATCATTCATGAAAATACTGAAAAAGATTATAATAACAAAGGACTGAAATAGGATACGACTAACTATGCCATTACAAAAGGATACTGCCCTTAGGTGTTTTGAATATATCACAGTACGGTTTTGTTGTCTCACACTTTTTGCTCTCAAAAGCATTAAGTTATATCGTTTTTTGTATATAATTTGTACAATCAAAAAAGAAAATTAATACATATATGTGGAAGCTGCAATGACAGAATAGTTTATCTTTCACTCAATCGTGACTTAATCAGCCCTAATACTCAAAGTAAAATCGTAAATACTAACAGCAACATTTTTTTCTTAAGGAGCTACTTATAATGGTATTAAAGCGAACGAAAGCTATAATGAGAACGAAAATACTTCTCTAGTTTGGGGGGAAATTTTAATTTTAATTTAGTTCCAAGGATAAAGCCACAGTCAAACCCCAAAAGTTTTATGGATATATATTTTACAGCTATGAAAGCAGAAAGTTGCAATATACAAATAGACCACCAGCCAAAAAAATCTTTAAAGAGATTCCGTTTATTATTTGGGACGTAATATAGATTTTGTCAAAATGAAGAAGAAATATAATAATAAATAAATATAAGAAGAAACTTGTGAATATGTAAGTTGCTAACTTCCAATGATTTTCGCTATAGGTAAAACTTATATCTACCCACTGTCTTTAAAGAAGCCTCTCTAAGTAATGAAATGAGAAGTACTAATGATGACTAGTCAATGATAATCTTAACTCATAAACATCAGCAATATCTGTTCGTGGAATGAGTAAAATAAAAGTTGTTTCATAATTTTGGAAGTAAATTGAATTAGTGAAGAGCTGTCCTGTTTTATTGTAGCCTTTGCTGCGCTCAATTATGTTGTTATTTTGACTTTCGGGGATCATCTCTTCTGAGACTACTAGGAATTAATTTTCACGATTTTCTTAATAATATTTAAGACATCTCCATTGCGTGTTTTGGTAGATATCTACTAAAAATGCATTTGCACTTTTCTTTAACCCCATACATAATGTTTCCAGAGTTAGAAGGAAACATCAGGTGTGATGATGCGTTCTAATAAATCGCAACCGAATTCAAAGCCACTTCCGGAAATATTTAGAAGAAGAAGAAGCCGAAAGTTTAAAAACACGGTATTTTAAGGTACAAATTTAGAAACTTCACATGGTTTGTGTTCGAGACCCTAAAAATGAATTCTCAAACGTCAATTTTGAATTTAATGATGACGAGTTAGTCAGTGTAAGCTTGGAAAAAACTGAAAAACTGAACATTTGGTGGTGAACTCCATAGTGCAATACAAAGTCTTAATAAGTGATGATGTAGCAGTAAGACAAGTGGGGAAATTTAAATACTTTGGTGCCACGATTAATCGAAAGGGTTTTGAAGAAAAAAAATCAAAACAAGAATACTACAAAGAGAAAAATAATAAGAGGCTTGAATTTCCTTTGGTGGGACAACAATATCTCAAAGAAAAACAAACGAAAAATTGGTGAAATAATGGTAGAGTCAGTGTTATGGTAGCGAAGTCTGGACTTTAACGGCTGAAATGAAACGAAGATTAAACGCAGTTCAAATGAAGCGATAAGACCCAAAATGCAGACACCAGAACCAGTGGTAGATAAGATCGAACGACGAGGGTTAAAATGGTTCGGATACATAATGAGGATGAAAGAGAATACATGGCTGTAAAGATCTTTAAATGGTCGTCGTCGTCAGCGGGTAAGAAAAAGAGAGAAAGATCACGGCGAACATGGGATGAGGGCATCCGTAAGGCTATGGAAAATAGGAACATAGAAGAAGATCAAACTATAGACAGAGAGGTTTAAGGACGGAAAACAAGCAGACAGCAACTTGCTGTATTGTAATTCACTTATATTTATAACTGATAGTATATTGTACATTACAAACCTGTAAATATATATGTTTCAGTCAAAAGATGTTGCTGAGTTTGGTTCCAAACAATTTTTACTTATTTATAGTTTTTTATATTTAAAATGACATTAAAATAAGAGCTTTGGAAAATGATTTTTAATGTGAAAATTAGTAATATATACAAAATTGGCTTAGAATGTGTTAGTAAAGAGATATGATGATAAAATGATATTAAAGTTCATTTATTTTGATCGCATTAGTTATATCAAATTTGTTATAATAACCAAAATTATTGATAATGACATAAAATCTCTTTACACTTTAGAATTTGAGACGTCTTGTTTAGTACAAGAGTGATAAAAGTCAACCCAATAATTAGAAAGCTTTTGGAAATGAACAAAGACTTAAAGGTGTTGCTAAAATTAGATAAAATCACCGAATTTTTCAGTAACAGAATTATAGTGTTGTAAATTTTGTCATTTTATTAATCTGAACCATCTTGAAAGTTAAGCTTAAAGATGGTTTTATTATCCTGCTACAAGCGACCATCACTGAAGAACTGAAGAACGTACGAGGTGCATTTCAGTTTTAAGGCCTTCAAATTTTTTTCTGAAACAGTACTTGCTCAAGAAAGTTGAAACTTTTGTTACTTCCCAACGTAATCTTCTTGTAGACGTAGACATTTTCCACAACGTCGTCGCTAGGATTCCATGGCTGCCGAAAGCACTTTTTTAGGGGTGTGTTTTGCCCATTGGAAAATCGCTGATGCAACGGCGGCTCTATTGGGAAATGAGCGAACACGGAGAGTGTTCTTTATGGTCGAAAATTTATGATGGCATCACACCTCAACATGTCTTGAGACATTGCGAGGTCATCATGTAAAATGGGCTCTACAGATCCTACGGAAATGCCACGTTTAGAGGCGATATCACGCACACCTAATCGACAGTTTTTCATAATCACTTGCCCTATTCGCGCACCCACAAACGCACGTTTTTAACATCCATAGCGCATTCAACACATCTCTCATTCAATTGGATCACATCTGAGACACATTTCACTAGAGGATCCTATATGAGACTTAACGATTACAAAATATATCATACCCAACACCCCCCTAAACTCTATCCGGGGATGCAGCGCAGTAATAGTCAAAGATAACTTACAACGTAACGAAGAACTAAATTATAAAACTGAAGAAATACAAGCTACTGAGGTTTGTATAAAGACTAATAAATATCCAGTCGTAGCAGAAAGCATATACAGCTCTGTGAAGCACTTTGTCAAAAGATAACAGTACCTAGATTTTCTTGGACTATTAGGAAGCAAATTCACAGCTCAAGGTAAAAGCTTTAACGCTAAGCATATCCTCTGGGGATCTAGACTAACAAACATTAAAGAAGAAAAAAAATAGCAATTGCAATTAGAGTGCTACGCTATAAGGCATTGTCTACCGGAAAACCTACATGCTGGCTGATCGATCTTAATAAATTACCAGATCTTATTGATTTTTTTACATGCAAACAGATCACATGTATGACATACGTTCTGATCATCTTCCAATAATACTAACGTTGAGTGAAAATATCATCCGAAAAAAAACAATCCCCTTAGTTAATAGACTAATTAATTTAATGATACCTCTAAAAAGCAAGGAACAGATAAATAAAAAACTAGAAAAATTCATAAATAACATTTAACAAACGGCATAGGAAAGCCTTCTCCAGATAAAAATTACCCCTTAAATTAAAATTCTTGTAAACAAAAATTAAAAAGCATGAAAAATGTGGTATCACAAGATAACTATTTTGAATAAACCTACTCAGCAGTTATCAAGACAAATCAAAGCATTGAAAAATAAATTTCTATAAACCTATTTGAGAAAATTGATCAACGATACCAGCACCGATTATTTTCTTTGGAAGGTGACTAAAAAATAAAAGGACCTATCAAACATATCCTTCCTGTTAAACAAACAGAAGAGTTACAAGCAGCGAACAAAAATCTCAAATATTTGCTAAATACTTAGAAAATATATTTCAATTGAGAGAAACATAGAAAATAAACAAATAATATTTTAAGACATTTTCCAAGAAAGCGACGCTAAAAAAAGATTAAAGATGTAATTCATAAAATGTAAATCCCAAATCTGAACATGAAGGCTCATTTTATATGGCAATGTCAAAACTGTTTGAAAAAGTGCTGCTTAAAAGACTTTAACCGAATCACTTAATTCCGAATCACCAGTTTGATTTAGAAGTAAACACTAGACAAAAGATCGGGTCCACAGTATGACCAGTATTAATGAAAGAACATTCGATAAGGTTTGGCATGAGGGACTCAGCCATAAGTTAAAAAGTATTCTTCCCAAAGAATATGCTAAGATCCTAAAGTCATACCTATCGGAGAGATTTTTTTAGGACAAAACAGAAAGATATTCTAAAACTATAAAAATTAGAGCTAGAGTACCTTAAGGGAGCATACTAGGACCGGTTCTGTCTCTAAATAGAAATTGTGGCTGTAGAAATCTAAAAGATAATAAGAAAACATGAATCGAGCTTTCATCACTAGGACAATGTGGAAGTCATTCAACTCCTAGACAACAAAACCTAATTTAATTTAATTCGCCTAAATATTAGTATGAAAAGCAATGTCAGTGCTAGTATAGAACACAAGAAGAATTTGTCTTAATATGTTAGAAATTAAGGAACACTAATTTTATAGTATTATTTTTTTGACTAGATTGTAGTTGCATGAAGTGCTACATTGGTGCCTTGTTTAAATTAAGAAGGCATTTGTTTTCATTTAATATACAGTGCAAATAAAAACAGACAATAACAACTACAGTTAAATTGTTTTAATACATTTGATAATATGTAATTAGAGTTAACTTAATGTGTCAAACAGTCGTCATTTGACTTTTGGCCTGTAAACATCGTATCGACTTGGCTGAAGCAAAGTGGTGATTAGTTCGGCCGCAAGGCCTGGCTCTTAACACGTGTGTACATTTAATAGAAACATTTTTAACAGTTCAGCTGTGTGCTAAATCATCTATTTCAGTGCTCGAAATGAATAATTCACAATCCTATAATTTTAGCACCGGAATTAATAATTACAATGGTCCGCCTGTACCCCCGCAATACCGATAACAACAACAACACCAGCTGTCAATCTCAAATGCATATTCCCAGACCAAATCCACTGCCACTTTCACAAAATGCATCAAATAACTAGCCTCCTAATCAATATCAACCAATTATACAAACATTTCCAAACACTCAACACAATTTTAACATAAATCCGCCGCAACCTCACCTACAAAACGAATCCCCACATTCAATCACCTTACCGTTTCTGCCACTAAGTGATGAGTCTGCATTGGAAAATAGTGATACAGAAGCATCAGAAATTCATAATTGGCAAACTGTCAGACCACTCAAAAAACGGAAAAGAAATCTAAACTATCCAACAATTATCCCACCTCAATGGGTGAGTACTAGCAATAAACTTAGTGTTTTACAAAAAGATAATAACATAAAAAATAATAACGTCAATATTACCGCATCCAATAACAAATCGCCAGCAATACCTGAATCACCACCGATTTTTATTTATGGTGTCACTGATTATAACAAAATGATCAAAAATCTAACAGATACGACAGAATCCGAAACTTACCAGTGCACCGCATTACAAAACAATACAATAAAAACACTCAAAACCCCGAATCTTACAGAAAACTTGTACGACATCTAAATGATAATAAAATAGTTCACCACACTTATCAAATGAAACAGGATAAGGCGTACAGAGTGGGGATACGTAATATACATTACTCAGTCCCAACCCAAGAAATGATCGAAAAACTACAAAAGCACGAACACACGGTGCGTAACATGATAAACATTAGACATAGAGTAACTAAACAACCTCTAATGATGTTCTATGTAGATCTTGAACCAAAGCAAAATAACAAACAAGTATACGAAATCCAGCTTTTAAATAACATAAAAATTGTTATAGAACCACCACATAAAAAAAGAAATATAATTCAGTGTACTAGGTGTCAATTATATGGGCACTCTAAGACATATTGCACCAGGCCATATCAATGCGTTAAATGCGGAGGAAATCATAGAACACCCTATTGCAAAAAACTTAAAGACACAGCTGCTAAGTGTGCACTCTGTAATGGAGACCATACCGCTAATTATAAAGGATGTACGGTCTACAGGGACTTACTCAATGCAAGAGGGCAGACACCGCATACCCCAAATAACCTACAACCATTGCAACAACAAAATACATCAGGAAATAACCCACATACAGAAACGTTAAATCATGTGTCCTACGCTCAAGAAGTAAGTGGTGCAAATCCAAGCAATCAAACTACAGATTTAGGAGTTCAAATGAGTGTTTTCCTGAATGAATTCAAATCAATGTTCTCACAGCTCATAAATCTTTTCTACAACAAAACAAAATAGATGTACTTTTTATATTGGAAACACACTTTACCGACAGAACAATGTTCAATATTCCACATTATTCCTTATACTGCACCAACTACCCTAATGGAACGGTTCATGGTGGCTCGGCCATAATAGTTCGTAATACTATACCACACCACGAGGAAACAAACCTTCAAACTAACAAGATACAAGCTACACTAATCCATATTACTGCTCAACCATGGTCCTTTAACATTTGCTGCAATGTACAGCCCACCAAGGTACGGAATAAGCACACTTGAATATGAAGACTTCTTCAGGCAATTAGCAGGTAAATTCATCATTGGAGGAGACTGGAATGCTAAGCATACACACTGGGGTTCAAGATTATGTACGACAACAGGAAGAAACTTAAGACAAGCTATAACAAACTTAAACTGTTTTTATCTATCTACAGGGCAACCCACCTATTGGCCAACAGACGCAAATAAAATTCCAGATCTGCTTCACTTTTTTGTCCTTCGAGGTATAGCACCTAATTATATCACCATAGAAGCATCCTGGGACCTTTCCACTCATCATTCACTAATAATCTCCACACTTAGTACTCACATAATAAACCGTATTAAAGTTCCAAAGTTAACATAATCAAAAACCAACTGGCATATATTTAAAAACTATGTACATAACAACCTAAATCTGAATATTCGCTTACAACAACCGGAAGATATTGATAACGCAATACATCACCTCACGCAAACCATACAGACAGCAGCACATATAGCCACGCCCCCTGAAAAACTGGGACAGAAACCAAAGAATAACATACCTGTGCATATAAAACACCTTGTCGCCCTAAAAAGACGAGCACGGCGTATATGGCAAAGAAGCCGCAACCCTAGAGACAAAAATGAATATAATAGTTCAACACGACAACTAAAAATAGTTTTCCACGAAACCAGAAATGCCACATTCGAATCGTACATAAGTAAGTTATCAGCAGACGACCACAGTATCTGGAAGGCAACCAAATCATTTAAGAGACCTATTTAGCACACTCCACCTTTAAGGAAAAACGACGGAATCTGGGGAAAAACAGAGCAAGAAAAAGCGTCAACGTTTGTTGAACATCTTTCACAAGTCTTTAGTGCACCTGAACATAATTATAATAATGATGACGACTTCGTTAGAAATTTCTTGGACGATTAAATTCTTCATTCCAAAAGAAGTTAAAGGTATGATTTCAAGATGCAACAATCACAAAGCACCTGGCTTTGATCTGATTACTGGTCAGATCTTAAAACAACTACCCAGAAAAGGACTCGTTTTGTTAACCATAATTTATAATAGCATATTTCCCGATCATCTGGAAATTTGCACAAATAATTATAATCAATAAACCAAATACACCTCCAAACAGAGTTACTTCGTATCGGCCAATAAGTTTGCTCCCGATCATGTCCAAAATTATTGAAAGGCTCCTACTTAAACGAATCTTTGAATATACTGAAATATACACATTAATACCACCTCATCAATTTGGCTTTCGCGAAAGTCATTCGACAATACAACAATGCCATCGAATTTTCAAAACTATTCTCACAAGCTTTAAACAGAAAAAACTATGTACAGCCGCATTCTTAGATATCGAACAAGCCTTTGGCCGTGTATGGCATGACGGACTCCTATACAAACTTAAATCCTTCCTTCCCATGCCTCATTATCTTATTTTAAAATCTTACCTCACAGACAGATACTTTCAAGTACGAATTAATACAGCAACATCAAACTATTACCCCATAAGCTCAGAAGTCCTTCAAGGTAGTGTCCTTGGTCCACTTCTTTAGTTGATATTTACGGCTGACATCCCAACTACAAATACTACTACAATCGGTACATTTGCCGACGACACCGCTCTATTATCCATAAGCGAAGACCCACAAATTGCATCTGAAAATCTACAAACGCATCTTAATCAATTGCAAGTTTGGCTGAAACGATGGAAAGTCAAACTAAACCATACAAAGTCCACACAAGTCACAATCACGAACAGGATCACCATCTGCCCTGCAGTCTTAATAAACGACGAGCCGTTAACTGTATCTACTCAAGTCAAATACTTGGGATTAACACTTGACCGTAGACTTACATAGAAGGCACACATTTCTGCTAAGAAAACCCACATAAACCTAAAAATTTGTCAAATGAGCTGGTTCCTAGGTCGCAAATCACAACTGTCAACAGAAAATAAATTACTCCTCTACAAGTGTATCATAAAACCTATCTGGACGTACGGTGTCCAGCTTTGGGGGTGTGCTAAGCCATCTAATACTAAAATTATGCAGAGAGTCCAATCTAAAATACTTCCAATGATCTTCGATGCACCATGGTACGTTAGTAATAAAACCTTACATGAAGATTCTGGAATACCGTTTGTGCAAGAAGAAATTATTAGATTAACAAGAAACTACCTCCCTGATCACCCCAATGAAGAAGCCAGGCAACTACACATCCGACCTGAAATCAGAAGACTTAAAAAACAATGGCCTACAGATATATTAAATCAACAATAATCAATAGTTAATTTATCGGGAGTGTTATCGCTGGATACCATCTTCCCTTCTGTATTGTACTTTAAGCATATTTACTTATAGCCATCATTGGCAGGTTGTAAATATTTACCTCAATAAAAAAACATGTATTAAACAAATACATTACATACATACACAGAGTCTGTTAAAATTTACTTATATAGATTTAGTATTCTTTCAGCTTCTCTGAAACCCGATGTAACCGCCCCATCCATCGTCCCATATTGACTAGTACTAGTAGCTTCTCCAGCAAATAACAACGACAATTTTCCATCAACGGTTGCGATAATACCTTTCTATAGGAGTGTTTATAGCACTCTACCGTATCATACTACTCCGAGAAAATTAGGGTAAAATTAACCCAGCTTTCTTATCTCAAATAAACACATACCGTATCATAGCATCCGGTTTGGTCACATTTTGATGGAAAAATGTGTTCAGACTTGACATAATTCCGTCAAGAAGTTCTTCGCCTGAAAGTAGTTCAACGTTCGATACGCGCGTCCCCGTCATCCTAACCTCTAGGACGTGCGGGTTTTGAGGGATTGTAAAAATTCCATATAAATCCAATACCCACAATGGACGCGAATTATATATAAGCCTGTAAAAAACATTATTTACGAATGTGGTTAGTTTTTATCAAAAGGACTTACTGAATTGTTTTTAGACCACACAAAACCAACATAATAAACATCTGTTGGCCACCATATAGTATGAAAATTTAAGAATGCCATTATTTGAGAACCCATACCAATATTTTCAATAGCCTTGACTTTCCGTGTTGGCAGTTTTGGTTCAAATAAAGTGTCTATATTGTTTTTTAAAACGCCTACAGCAACTGTTACAATAACATGATCGACTTTGTATATTGAACCATCGGAACATTGAACAGATACCTGATCACCCCAATAAATTTTATCGACATGTTTATTGAGCATAATTCTATGCTCTATGCGAGGGTGCTGCTTTAATAGAAAGTCCAGGAAATCTTTGTAACCACGCTCTTTCCAATGGAATTTTGGAACTATACGCATTTTTTCTATGTCTGATTTGGCGGACACACCAAACCACGAAAAGCCACCGCCATACATTAAACTTTTTTTCTCTAAATCATCTAAAACGTTTGATGCAAACTCCAGCTTGTGCGGTTCAGATTTACATCTGTTTACAACCAGTTCGCTGTACCCTAAATAAAAAAATATTATCGTTTTCCTTAGATTATAGAACAACTCACCGTGAAGTTGCAAATTCTCCCATGCTAACATTATCGGGAACACTTTCTGGTGTAACCGAAGAAATACTTCTCTCGAGTTCTTCTATAGAATTCCTATCAACTTCTTCACCCTCCGGTGAATGATAAACGCGTTTAAACCCTTCCATCTGCTCAAGCAAGTCATAGTCCTTAACCATGTCGTAAACAACACTATTTTCACCACCAACACACACGTGTGCTCCTAAATTAACGACCCCTTCACCAAATTCCACAGTATGAATTCTTCCCCCGAATCGCCCCTCCGCCTCAAGAATCAGGGTGTCGGTGATGTTATTTCCCAAAAGTCTTGAGGCCGCTGCGATCCTGCAGCACCTGCACCTACAATGATAACGCTCGGGGTCTCTTCACAGATGATGTGAGAAAATAACGCAATTAGAACAGAAAGCACTGCGTAAAATCCCATTTTTGCTCTAGGTTTTGATAAGTCTGTTAAAATAAAAATAGCGTATATATTACACTATGTGTTATGCAAATATGTCATAATTCGCTGTTATCAAATTTGCTGTTAAACATGAAATCGACTTTGGTGACATAACGGAAGCTACAACACAGTGGGTCTAAATTATTGATTAATTCTATATTTGATTGAAGCATACCAGACTTAAAGATTGTTGTGCAATCATACAGTTTGATTTCCAGCGGGGTTTACAGTTACAAATTAAAAATTAATCGAATTTTTAAAGGGGCTATCAGGTAGTAGCTGTTATTAAATTTGGCACACGGATGTTTTCCATGACACATGGCAAATAAGAATATAAAATAATTTGATTAGATGTAAAAGTGTGCAGTGCGAAGCTGTATAACTTTTTTTAGAACATAATTGGAATTATGCAAGACTTAAAGTCTCAAATTTTCTTGCATTATGTAATATTTAATTATATTGTTATTTTTGCCGATAATCTTTTGAACTTTTGAGTACAAATATTATAGATAGCCGGGAATGTTTGGGTATAGTTGGACTTATAGTTATATCACCAATTAAATTGATCATGGCACAATGTTTTTTGTTTATTAACAAAATAGCCCAGACATTTTATATACTTAAATTTATAGAAAGTAGCGAGCATAATATTTTTCAAATACACCTTAGTGAAGAATGAATTAAGGAGCTTTAAATTTTGTAATTGTATTATTTTGTTGCATGTTACTACTGCATCAAGATTTTCAGAGATACTCGTCATAATTGTCGGATTCATATTTTTTACACTATTAAATGTTTTTACGTGTATAGAAATGCTCAAGTTGTCTTCAAACGTCCAAAACGCCATTGTTAAAAAACATCAGCAGGATAGAACGCAGATTGCTCGTTGAGCAGTTTGTGGGTTCTCAGTCAACTATTTAGAAAGCTCTAGGTCATATAGCTGGCAATGGGAAGGTTGATAATAAATACAGTCCATGCAGACCTCGAATGTCTTCTCGTCTCTTCGACAGAAACTTTCTTGGCCTCTTTCGATCTAATCCTCATTTCACTTCTGTTGATATTTTTGCCACAACACTACGTCCCATTCCTCTATAAACATTGTTACACGTCATCTACGTGCTGTTGGTCTACATCTTAAAGATTCTGTAAAGAAAAAAGCAACTAACTGATAAATGTTGGTTTTAGTCCTTTAGACTGAAAGAAAGTTTCTTATTCTTTGATACAAATACAATAACGCATGTTATATATGTCGCATCTGACCACACTCCAGTTATAATCAGCATAACTACTATAGTTGTTCAAAAGACACCCCCATCTCAACTAACTACTGGGACATGCAAAATAATACCTTCTATGCAAATGTAGGGCGATTTAACCATTAACCAGCACGCAAACTCGATGGAAGAAATGAAGCAAGAAATTTGGGCAACTTTCTACCACAAATGTTCTACAGACGCAAATCCTCAACATCAAAATTGTCCAACAGGCGAAGGCTGAAGCTAGAGGAGACCTCGATAATTTCCACCACGATAAGCCACCTCTGACTGTAAAAGTTCAAAAAGTCATCAAACCAGTTTATGAAGGTTTATCACAAGATGAACTGTTGACGAAATGTTTAGGAGCACAAACACAAAATAACAACGAATTATTAAAATCATTGATCTAGGCTTTCGCTCCTAAACACCTGCATTTTGCCACAAAGATCGTTGAAACAGCAACTTTTCTTGCCGTGATCATCTTCAATGGATGATTCGATGGCATTTTGAAAGTTTTGGTTGCAATGGGATATCAAATTGGCCACGTAGCTCAAGCTTAGACCCATCGCCGTAATGGATCGCGAATCTGCCATCCCGAACGACACTCGAGTGACTTCCTTGAAAGAGCGAGAACTAATCTCAGGTAACAACATTTGGCTTTGCATAATTTTTTCGAAAAAACTAAAGGCTCGTTTTATGGGCCAGACATACCAGATTAAAGGTAAATCAAAATTTTATTGGTGATAATAGTATTTGAATCTTTAATGCTTTTTTCTTAAAACTATTTTTCAAACTGGTAACCTCGATATCATAATTCTGATTTCATGTTAAATAAGTCGTGAAAAAAAACACCAAGATTTACGAGAAAATGTTCAACAAGATGCCAAAAATTTACCTTTCAAAATTTTTTAATAATCCTAGTTCAAAAACTAGTTCATACTTCACGGATTAAAATATCGTTTGGTTTTTTTTGTTTTAGATACGCGGAACGCCCGCAGAACACTTTTTTGAAGGTGAGTGGCTAAGTTGCCGTGTACTTCAACAATGGGCGACGATTTTGGGCTGAAAAAATTGTAAAGTGTGCCTAAATATAGATAAATATGTGGTAAAAAGTTCGCAGTTGTACCTTTATTTAGTTCGCCAAAAAAATTCTCAAAAGAGCGAAAAAAAAGAGCTTTTACACGGGATGACTGCCTTAGCAAACAGTTGTATATAACGACATACCATGGTAGGTTACCATGGTATCCTATAATTTGGAAATATGCTAAAACAGCAATGCTTCCAAAATCAGAAAGGTCTCCACATAAACCGTCGTCTTATAGAGCCATTAGTCTGCTGCCCATCGCAAGCAAGGTTTTTGAAAGACTCTTAAAAAGATTACATGCCAACCACGATTTCTTGACACTATTTTCCAATTATCAATTTGGGTTCCAAAAAAACCACCCCACAACCCAACAAGTTCACAAAATCGTTAACGCAATTTCCAAAAGTCTTCAAAATAAGAAATACTACAATGCTTAAGTTCTCTTCCTAAAATCATATCTATCTAACAGAAATTTCTCTGTTAAACATTCAGACCAACATTCTAACTTATGTTCTATTAAATCCGAAGTTCCCCAAGGTAGTGTATTGGGACCACTGCTTTTCCTCGTTTACACAGCCGATATACCCGAAACGAACAACACAGACATCGCCTCTTTTATTGACTACGTGGCAGTGATTGTCATTAACGATAACCTTTTAAACGTCTCTGCGAACTTACACCGGCGAACGAAAGTTAATTCCACCAAATCACTTCAAGTTACATTCACCATAAGACGCGAGGTATGCCCGTCTGTAACGATGAATAATGAGCAAATTCCTGTAATAACGGAAATCTTGATCATAATCTTACATAGAGGAAGCATATCCAATCCAAAAGAAAATAATATAAAATTTTGTCAAATACAGAAACTAAAAGCAACAAATTATTGCTGTACAAAACTATACTGAAGGCCATATGGTCCTACGGTTTCTAATTCTAGGGATGTACAAAACCATCATAGATTAGTATCATCCAAAGATTTCAGTCAAAAGTAATACGGATAATTACAATGGCTCCATGGTGCGTCATGAACCACACTTTATAATGACCTAAAGGTTCTCTTTGTCACAAGTGAAATACTTCCCAACTCTATATCGATGGCTCGCCCACAAAAAGACTATACAGAACATGGCCCATAGACTTACTACACCCATGAAATACCAACGAAGTAGAAGAAACTGAACGTTTCTCTTGCAAATTAATGCCTTACAGTGCATTTATTTAATACTCTATATAGATGTAAATTGTAAATAAGCATATTTTGTCAATAAAAAAATTACTATTAATTTTTTTGACTACTCTAACAATTATTGAAAAAATGATACATTATTTTAAGATGATTTTTTTCAATTAACGTAAAGTATTATCTTTTACTCATGCCTTGATAGAGCGAACGCACAATTATTCTATTTAGTATATTTTCAATAAGCAAGAAAACAGGAACATTAATTGTGAAGCACAACTATGAAATTCTGTAGTAATAATTTAACAAAATAATTTAATTCAAAGTTAACATAGAAATGCCACTGAAACTAACGGACTAGATATGTCGCTCAGTCAGCTGGGAGTATCCTCTAATATACAGGTGTCTGGCCATCATTAATAAATCCACAAAGAATCAAATGTATCCATTCCAACCATCCATTTAACCACCTATAACGTATATTAGTATTATGTACTCCAACTTACTCACAATCAAACTCGATGATAAACACACTGCAACATAACGTAATCGAATTCTACATAGAATGTTATCTACCAATAAAAAGCTATAAGCTACTAGTGGGGTCACAGGCGTCGGATAGTGAACAGCTTCTAGATATGGAAGGTTAGCTGCAAATATAATGAATACGCAGTTCTCCACCAGAAAGCGTAGCAGGTAAGCATTGGGAAAGCTTTTCTCAAAAAATTCTACAATTTGTCCGCCAGAATTAAGCATACCCAAATCCCCTGAGAGCAGGCAGCTGCGTTTCTCAGTATCTACTGAACGTGGAGAGCAAACAGCTACAGTTACAGTAAAAGAAAGTCAGAGAAACTACCGTCTCGTAAAACCAAGTAGTATAACCAACTACAATCCCCTAATCTAATCAATATGCGCAGAAGTAATATGAATATGGTCCTGAGTCTCCGACCCGCCTTAAATGGTAGAAGGGTGCTAAGAATAACCGGAAGAAAAATCAGCATAGCCACATGGAATGTCAGAAGCAATGCAATTAAAGAAATGAAACGATTGAATATTGAATTTTTGGGAACAAGTGAAATTGTTTGTCTGACAATTAAGTTGTATGCCATTCTGGAAGTAACCAACGAAATTAAACCACAATCGTTTTAATAATAACAAAATAAAAAGATAAATCACTCTCTGGTGGAGTAGCAATACCACAATTATCAAAAATACCGATAAATATAAATATAATACAATGTTATACAACGACCACCAAAGCAGACGATGCAGAAGTGAAACAATTTTACGAAGAAATAAGCCAAGCAGATAGAAACGCAAATAATGGAATATTTGAACTCAAACATAGGTCAAGGTGAATGCCTAGATATAGTTGGAAAATATGGTCTTGGAACACAGAAACGACGAGGCGACAGAATGATACAATTTTGTGAACAACTAGTTGCCTTTAAATACCTTCTTCGCATTACCACCCTCTCCAAGTGCATGTAATATGGTGAGAAATAAAATTGACTTTATAATGATTAGAAAGAGATACAGATATAGTGCCTTGGCGGTTAAAACTTATCCTAGCGCTGATGTGGGGTCAGTTTATAATCCTGTACTAGCAAAATTCCAATTAGATCTAAAAAATAGTAATAAACAAAAAAGTAATAAAAAGTGGAACACTAGAAAACCACAAAACAAAGTAATCAGGCAGAAAGTACAACAACAACTTTCTCAAAATATCCAAAACATACCAGCAGAAAATGAAAACATTGAACAGAATTGGTTACAACTAAAAAACATACAGTTCGGATTTAGAAACAATTTGGGTTCGAGAGAGGCGTTGTTCGGCATTAACATTCTTCTACAACGGCGCAGAGACGTAAACAAGAACATTTATTTGTACTTTCTGGATTATAATAAGGCGTTCGATACTAATAAACATAAAAATATGCTATTTATATTAAATTATTTAAATTTAGATAACAAAGATATTAAAAAGTGGTGTTGGATCAGAAGGCTATGGTTAAAGTAGAAGACCAGTTATCAGAAGAATTCGACGTAGTCAAAGGTGCCCCTCTAGGCTGTGTACTATCACCGTTAGTGTTTAAACTTTATTCTAAAACAATATTTAAAGAGATAAAGTCGTGATCGGAGGAAGAAGAATTAATAACTTCCGATGGACGGACGACACAGTACTACTGGCAGAAGAAAGAGATTATATGCAGAAACTACTAAATTTAGTTGTTCAAAAAAGTAGAGTTCGGCTTGACTATGAACATCAAGAAAACCAAAACTATGGTTATCAAAAAAAACAACAAATGAATAATCCTCACATAACAATAAATAAGGGAGTACTAGAAAATCGATTAAATATTTAGGCTGCATATTAAATGATAATGACAGAGGTGAAAAGCAGAATTGAACAATCAAGGCGGGTACGTATAAAAATAAAAAATTTATGTAATAAAAACCGAAGTCTAGATTTAAGAATTCGATTAGCACGACGCTACATATTTTCTATCCTCTTGTATGGTGCGGAGTGCTAGACATTTAACAAAGCTGAAATGAAAAGGGGTGTAGGGTCGCGTCATAGAGGTAGTACCTTTATACCGGGAACGGTCACACCAACGGTCTTACCGGAAGTGGTTCTCGATAACTGGTCCTCATGAGGCACCCAATTCTCACCTATGGCTCCAAGTGCCACACCCCGGAAAACTGTATTGACCTACAGGCTAAACTAGGTGAGGATAGCCAGATATGGTGAAACCTGACATAGGGCAGCAGCAATGTCAGTACTAGGTTAAAGTGGAAAGAAAATCTTTGGTACAGTTTATCACTAGAAAATCGGAGGCGACTATCACGAACTGATAAACACGGCTCCGGTACTGCGACTTGCCAACATGTCTGGCCAGCGCGGTGAGTTAAGGCCGAAAACCCAACAAATCCCTTCATGAATACACAAATAAACGAAAGGCCCTCAGTCCCCGGCAGGTTGGAAGTAGCTCACCACCGCAGCGGTGAATCCTACCGACAACCAGAGGGTGCGAAGAATCACCGGATGAGGAAAGGCTGCCAAATGACGACGAAGTTGACTATAGCTACGTACAACACACAGACCCTCAGAACTGAAGAACGACTAGTAGAATTTGAAAATGAAATTAAAGATAAAAGATGGGACGTAATAGGACTAAGCGAGACAAGAAGAAAAGAAGAACAGTGTACAAAACTACCATCTGGAAATACATTATATCATACCAAAAGTATACTAGAAAATAACATAAACACAGCAGGAGTTGGATTTATAATACACAAAAAGGTAGAACAAAACATAAAAGAAATAAGATCTATATCAGCAAGAGTGGCATACCTAATACTTCAAATATCCAACAGATACAATCTTAAAATAATTCAGGTATACGCGCCCACATCGACACACGAAGATGAAGAAGTCGATCAGTTTTACGAAGAGATAAATGCCACAATAACATTAAACAAAACACACCATTGTATCATAATTGGAGATTTTAATGCCATAGTAGGAAAGAAAGAAGATAATGAGAAATCAGTAGGATACTTTGGAATAAGGCAGAGAAACCAAAGAGGCCAAACATTAGTCCAATACACAGAAAGACAAAACCTATATATTATGAATACCTTCTTCAAAAAGAAGGAAGGAAGAAAGTGGACGTGGAGAGCCCCGAATGGAACTACAAAGAATGAGATCGACTTTATTATATCATCCCATAAACATCTAGTTATAGATGTGACGGTAATTAACAAATACCCAACAAGCAGTGATCACAGATTAGTAAGAGGAAATATAAGGATAAATACACAAAAGGAACGAATAAAACTAATAAAGAAAAATAAACAAGAAATAGATAGAGAACTTCTTAAAGAAAAAACCAACGAATACAGAATAGAATTGAGAAAAAACCTCTGGTACAGCAGAATTAGAAAACAAGACACAATAGAACAAATAAATAAAAAGATTACGAATGCAATATTACAAGCAGGAAAGAAAACAGCTAAACAACAAAAAACAAAAAATGTAAAAAGTATCAGGAACGAAACAAAACAACTATTAGAAAAAAGACAAGAATTAGCGAGCCAAGGTAAACGAGATACGGTAGAATACACGAAACTAAACAAAACTGTACGAAAGAAAATAAAAGAAGATATCAGAAGAAATACAGAGGTTTTAATAGAGAAAACAATTGAAGAAAACAAAAGCTTAAAAGTGCTGAGAAGAAAAATAAACACAAATATCAACATCATTAGCCATCTGAAAAAAGAAGACGACACAATAACGTATGATAGAAAAGAAATCATTCACACAACAAAAAACTTTTATCAAAAGCTGTACAGCGCCAAGGTAAAAAAACCAGATAAAATAAAAAGAAGACATATTCTTAACGTCGGATCGGAAGAAATACCGCAAATAGAAGCAGACGAAATAGAAAACGCAATTAGGGAAATGAAATTAAACAGAGCTACGGGAGAAGACGGAATAATCCCGGAACTTATTAAATACGGAGGAGAACAATTAATAAAAAACCTAAAGATACTACTAAATAAATGCTTGGAAGAACGGAAAATACCACAGAATTGGAACAACGCCGTAATTGTGCTGTTACATAAGAAAGGAGATAAGTCAGATATAGGAAACTATAGGCCAATAAGCCTTTTATGTCAACTATATAAGATGCTGACGAAAATAATAACAACAAGATTAACAAGCGAATTCGAACAGTATCAAAACACCGAACAAGCAGGTTTTAGAAAAGGGTACAATACTTTGGATCACATACAGTCACTCCGAAACATCATCGAGAAAACAACAGAATACAACAAGGACATATATCTAGCTTTTATAGATTATAATAAGGCATTTGACTCGATAGAAATATGGGCAATTATAAACTCATTACAAAACAGCAGAGTGGATTCCAGATACATAGAACTCATCCAAAATATATACAAGGAAGCAACAAGCACTGTGAAATTACACTCAGAAACAGAGAAAATAAAAATCCAAAGAGGAATAAGGCAAGGAGACTCTATATCGCCAAAGCTCTTCACACTGCCAATGGAGGACATATTCAAAAACCTTAATTGGGAGAACCATGGTATTAATATAGAAGGGCGAAAATTAAATACACTAAGATACGCAGACGATGTAGTGCTTATTGCAGAAAATCGATTGGAACTGCAGGAGATGATGGAAGAACTGAACGAAAAATCAAAAGAAATAGGACTAACTATGAATATGACAAAAACAAAAATAATGAAGAGATCCTCTAACTAAGATGACAGTCCCATTACGCTAAATGGGGAAACTATAGAAGAAGTAGAACATATATATATATATATATATATATATATATATATATATATATATATATATATATATATATACCTTGGACAAAACCTGCTAGTAGACAGGAAAATGCAAACGGCAGATGTAAATAGACGCATTAGACTCGCATGGACAGCTTACGGAAGATTGAAACATATATTAGAGAGTAAAGAAAAAGATTTAAGATACACATGAAGATAAAACTATTAAACCAATGTGTAATACCGGTCTTGCTATACGGAGTTGAAACATGGGCAGTGACAAAGAAGACCATGAGTAAGATGCAAACTACCCAACGACACATGGAAAGAGCGATCCTCAACATAAAACTGATAGACAAAAAGTCGATAAAATGGATTAGAGAACGAACCAAAATGGAAGATGTCAAAAACAAAATAATACAAGCAAAGTGGAGATGGGCAGGACATATAGCGAGGATGGAGAAGAAGAAATGGACAAGAAAAACGACTGAATGGAAACCATGGGGAGAAAAACGAAACCCAGGAAGGCCCATACTAAGATGGTACGATGACATCAGGAAAGTGGCAGGAAGGGGATGGATGAACATTGCACAGGATAGAAACAAATGGAGGGAAATGGAGGAGGCGTATGTTCACCTATGGACAACAAACGCTGGATAGAGAGAGAGAGAGAAATGAAAAGACTAAATGCTTTCAAAATAAAAATACATTGGACGGACAGAGTGCGAAATAAAGAAGTCCTGCAAAGGTTAAACAAGCTTGTGTAAATAGAACTTACTATCAAAAGAAAGAAATTAGGATACTTCGGACTCTTAATGCGACATGAACGATACAAAATTTTGAAAGAAATTATACAAGGAAAAATGGACGGCAAGAAAAGTGTGAGAAGAAGAAAGACTTCACGGTTGAAGAATTTAAGGGATTGGTGCGGAGAAAGTACAGACAGTTATTGGTTGCCAACTTTCGATAGGAGAGGCACTACAAGAAGAACACATATCCAAATTAAAAACAAACAAAAAGTAAAATATACAAACAAAAATAAAAAAACTTGCCAATAATACTAATAATGCTAATCAAATCACAAACAACCTAAGTATTAGTATTCCAAAACATCTATCTATCTTTTTATGTAACGTTGTAAATAGTCCTGAAATGATAAAAGCACTACAAGAAAGTTATAGAAATTAAACAATACTCCAGCCATTTATCGAAAAATGATTAAGTACGTGAGGGACAGCAGTATCGCTCACCACATGTACCAACCAAAAGAAGAAATGGCCTATAGAATCATCATAAAATATCTACTCCACACTGTTGGTACTAATAATATTAAAGAGTAACTAACTGATAAGGGACATAAAGTACAAAATATAATTAATGCTAAACTAAGAAAAACAAAGTAACCATTAAATTTATTTTTAAAACAATATGTTAGAAGAAAAACACTAAAAAAAAGCTATAAAATTCCAACATGAATACGCAAATCATATTACAATGTAAAGTGTGAAGGGTTATATAATATTGCTAGTTACAGAAAAAAAATATACTCTTACAAAAGATTCATTATATGAAGGTCCACATTCGGCAAATTACAATAGTAATGAACTTTACCACAGAAATTTAAAACCACAAAACACTAACAATAAATTAAAGAAACTAGTCAACACATGTAACGCACAATCAGGTCATAACACACTAATACTAACCACTGAAAAACATGAATTGCACAGTAGGGTCGAGCGAAAAACCACGAAAATTTTGAAAAGCTGTTAGATAAAAATGCACTACCATTCAAAAATTGTATATTGACTAATACATCAGTCGTAAAATTTTTCAAAATTTTTTACTTCATCTTTATTCCTCACGAGAGCCTTAAAATTTTGCAATTTTATAATGATAGAATTTTCAATAAACCTAACTTTTTTTAATTAATGACATTATTTTAAGACATAAAAAGGTAATTCTTCGCTGGTTTAATTAACCTTTAAGAACTTTATCGAGTTTTACCCTTGCCCATCCCAACCACTCTACCTTCGGGCAATGTATCCTTACTATCATAGTATTCTTAGGATCTACTTCGTAGCTCTGAATTTGAAAGAGAGTATGATCGATCTGTCCAAGATTGTTGTGCTGATTACTCCATTTCGATTTCTAACCCCGCATACTTGTCCGGAAACCTTCATAACAAGTTTAATATACCTCTCAACCGCCTAAATGTGTCATGGAAAGTAGCAAATGCGTGGAAGAAATGAGGAGGCTTCCTTGATACACTGCTTTAGATCTCCGCTTTATAAATGGGATGTAAAAGGTGGTTTTGAAACTTTACAATGCTGACAGTCTATGAGATCGATGTAGTATTGCACATTAAGGTTGGTTGCTAGAATCTTAAAATTGCATACTGGCAGGAGTGGCTCCTTTAACTGTGGTCTTGCAGAAAAAATTCTTTGCACACCTAACTCTCAAATGTGTTTCTGTTCGTCTGCGAGCATGGCTACCAGCAGATTCTCCAGATGTGCAGCGTAACCATTTCGCAAATGGAACCATCGACGATCACCTTAAGATTACCACTGAGGTACCGAGAGAACAAAACAATACGCCGTTAATGGTTGGGTTACATTTAATGTAATACCATATCGGAGCATATACTCTAATTATAAAAGAATCCATCTCCTTCAAAGTGGCAGATCGATCAGTGCTGCTTATGTAAACTCGAAGGACTCTGTTGGTCATGGTGAGACATTAGAAAGTTTGCTGGGATTTCGTGTCGCTAGATTTGGTGGGCATTCACCTGAAGAAACAGCTCGGTTTACAGCCCAAAGATATTTTTGATTTGTACTGAGATTTACAAGGTCATTCTCTCCCATGACAGGCCAATTTTCTTCAATTAGTTAAAAATCAAATACTTGGAGGTGTTCACAGTTGACCAAGCTCTTGTCTGTAGAAACGGAAAATACGTAAGCACCCACTATTGGTCCGTCCAGATGATTCATCATGTGCCTTAGTAGTAGCTCGTTAAAATAAAGCTGACATATCAACCACTGCAGAGATCTTCCAAACCCCTTCTCTAGTAAACAAATGACACCTTTTAAATTTCCTGTATTCATAGCGGTTCCGTCGCATCCAGCCGCTGTAAATTGGGATACTTCAATGTTTTTATCATTCAGAAAAGTCAACAGAACCCTTTTGATAGTAGATGCTGAAAGAATTAATGGAGAAACATACCAAAGGTACACACCATCTGGTTCTAGGATCATCAATATATGTTTTTCCACTTTAGATCTGCAAGGGAAACTGCCAATATTTTGTTTTTCTCCCATCAAAGTAAGACCTTGAAACTTGTTTTGGCTACTTTTTTCACTCTCTTCGAACTTTAGATCTGTCTACGACTATCGGTTAATCTACACATTTCTTGACATCTTCTTCACCTTCCACTACTTTCTCAGTACTCTCACTCTGCAAATCGTGTAGTAATGTTGACGCGAGGGCGGTTTATAAAACACATGGCACCGCCACACTGAAGCTTGTAAGTTTGAGAATTTTTAAATAATCAGATTCCACAAAGAAGGATCGGTCGTATAGGACCTAAAGATTCAGCTTTACATCACTGGCCCTCAAGGTCGGCGGACCCCACTGTGTGCAATTTTATCTTGGGGGTTAATAAAAGACCGCTTTATATGCCTCCCCTTCCAATTACAATAGTAGAACTGCCGAACCGCATAACAATAACCAATTTAATTACCGTATGAACATATGCCGGGCATCCTAAGAGGGGCATATTAAGCACCTATAATTTGGTATGTAGAGAGATTGCAAGATTACCCCTGTAATATAAAATTAATCTTAAGTGTCAAAGTTTATTATTTTTTATACTATAAGTATTTTAAGTTGAATGATCCTTTTTGAAACACTGTATTTTTGTAAGCTTACAAGAATGATGCAAGTTTTTAACCATAAGTCTAATAAGTCTCTCTACTTGTTTTCATATGAGTATCGAACTTAATTTTCTTTTTGTAATAATTAAATAATAGCTAGGCTTGAGTTACATTTAATTTAATACTCTCTCTACTTAATAGCATGCACTGAATTAATTTTTTGGTAATTAGTTTCTATATTATTTCACGTGATCCATTAGAATCCATAGAAAAAAGTGGCTTTTAATCTTTTGTAAAATATATGTTGCCATATGTATTATGCATTTTGTATTAAAATTTTTTCCTCGTATTTTGAGCGAGGTGATTAAAGTATCCATTTATATTTTTCGTAGCTTTTATATTAAGCTTTTATTCGCTAAATTTTATTCGCAACTTTTTTTGTCAATGAAGTAATTCTTGGTATTCTTTTAAAGTGCATTTTAATTTGAATTTTGTCTTGTAAACTCCTGGCAGTAAATGACAAATTTACAATAATAATTTTCTTCTGCTTACTTTGTTGCATTCATTCAAAAGCAGAGTGACATATTAAAAAAACTTTCTAAAAAGGTGCTTCTCTAAGTTGTGGATTAGCTTCTTTTGGGTTTATTTATTACCTGAGGTTACACTACTACGTACAACAGGTAAATAACGACACTAAGAACAAATTAAATAGCTTTAACTTCATAGCTAGTTAACTAACACTAAACTAAACATTACAATAGCTTTTATAGACTAAGATGGGTCTGAACGTTACAAGTGTAAGGAAAGCTTCTTATCTGAAAGCTGAAAATGTGCTGAAAGTCACGTAGAAGATAAACATAGTTATTGTCTGTTTAAGACCGTAAGCATTGTAACTCCATTTGGGGTTTCTAGATACCAATAAAGTGCCATTACCAGGTATGTATTTTCCTTATTGTTATTTTGCCATTATGTACTCGAATAGTGCGGTATTGTTTACATTCGTAAACTAAAATATGAATAAAACAGTTACAACATTAATCACCTAAATGTATAAAGACAATATTTCTCAATAACAAATGTATAATACCCTGTTAAAATAAAGTAAAAATTAAAATGATAAGTTTGCATTCCATGTAAACAATAAAATATTATTAATTAGCATTTGTGTCTGAGCCAATAGTGCCCTTTTGTTTGGAATAATGTTACCTCGATAGCTCGGGACACTTTTAAAACTTATTTTTAAGTAATAAACAAACAATCAAGGGTTGTTACGCCTGAAGGGTCTGTTGCCGTTGTGAGTTGATCTGCTGCTACCCGCGACTAATTGTCGATGAAGTGAAGGTCTAGTTTATAAATCCGTCCTGCAGCCGGATTACCCTTGACTGAGGAGTTCGAAACTGCAGGAGCTCAATCAAAAACCTGCATTCAACAAAATGTATGTTTTAAATGTCTTCTTATACAAAAAATGTTTAAAAATATTTACATATACTTTAACTTGTCCATCTTAACGCCATTCTTAAGAGTTCATTGCTTGCCTACAGTAATCTATTCCTAACTTTCACCTTCTGGATAGTCAGTTTTGTCATCATTGATATTATCTTTATCCAATTTTTGATACTCTGATTTAATAACTTTAACTGCGTCTTCCCAGTCTTTATTTTTATTACATTAATTTGCTATATTATCAAAAAATATAATTAGTTAAATGTTGCCTACTGATTTGTCTAGAAAAACACATATAATTTGTTTTTCATTTCATCAATGGTTATGCAAAATATATTATTAGTTTACGTTTTCTTAGCAATACAAATGTGTTTAATTGCTGTTCGAATGATCGTCGTACGGTTCTATATAATAGGCCTAGTAAAAAGAAATCCATTATTTTTGCATGAAATTGAAGGTTTTATTTAACATACTTCAATGAATTTATTTAGGTCAAATATGCGCCGTTTTGTTCAATCATTTGTTGCCATTTTGAAGCTAATTCCATTATGCCTCTCTCATAGAAACCCTTGTTCCTATTGGCAAAAAAAATGGGACAGTCGATTTTCACAAGCTTCTGATTAGGCGAACTTTTCATCAGCAAAATAGTTCGTCATGAACAGGAACAGGTAGTAATCACTTGGTGCCAAATCTGGACTATAAGGTGGATGCATAAGAACCTCCCAACCAATCTCCCGGAACTTCTGGCTAGTTGCTATCGATGTGTGTAGCCTGGCGTTGTCTTTATAAAACACAATTCCTGTCCTAGTGGCCAAAGTTGGCCGCTTCTGGGCGATTGCTTCCTTCAGACGGTCCAATTGTTCACAGTACAGGTTCGAATTAAGAGTTTCACTGTAGGGGAGCAGTTCATAGTATATGATTTCTTGCCAATCTCACCAAACGCGCAGCAAAATCTTCCTGCCCGTCAATCGTGGCCACCGTTTGCGCCAACTCACCGCGCTTCGATCAAAACTGTTTTCACCTAACGTTGTCATAAGTGATCCACTTTTTATCGCCAGTCACTATCTGCTTCAGAAATGGGTCGACTTTGTTAGGATTCAGCAGCGATTCACAGATGGAGATTCGGTCCATGAGGTTTTTTTGAATTAACTCGTGTGGTACCCATACATTTAGTTTCTTTTTCTATCCAGCCTTTTCCAAATGATTCCAAACGGTTTTTTGTGCAATGCTTAGCTCCTGGGCAATAGAAACATTGCTTATATGAGGGTCAAACGCGACCATTTCCTTGATTTTATCCACATTTTCGACAATTGGCCTTCCAGAGCGTGGTGCATTTTTGACATCGAAATTACTGGAATAGAATCAACGTAACCAAAACTGCGCTTGATTAGCTGTTACAATATCAGAACCATAATCACTATTTACATTTGCAGCCGCCCGGCTTGCGTTTTCACCTTCATCGATGAAAAACTGTAAAATATAGCGTATTTTCTCCTTGCTGGTCCATCTTTGACATGAGCTCAAACAAAACTGAAACAACCATTCACAAAACTGTCAAATACGTTTTCTTAGTGCACAATGTCAGCTCTTTAACGCCATCCAGTGTAAACCGATCGGACTTTTAGAGCGCAAGATACAATTTATTAAAGCCATCTATTGGAAAAATAATGGATTTCTTTTTACTAGACCTATTATATGTTGATGGTATATCTGCAATTCGTGAAAATATGGTCCTTAAATTTTGCTATAAATTATTAGGTTGTCCGAAAATTTTCAAGCGTTTCACTTTTTTCAGATTTTGTTATTGCATGTCGTTGGTATATCATTTGAAATCTTGCAATCTCCCACGCATTTTGATATACAGTACTTGTATATTTGTTTCGGTATGGAGCTTAGACGCGAGCAAAAAGATTGTTAATGCTGCACGAGTACAAGTTAAGTTCAAAACCAAATGCTGCAAAACCCCTCGCCGAATCAATAAAGCATGGGGTGAAGATATGTTTAGAGAGTTGACGGTTCGAACAAATTTTGTAGAGTTTAAAGGCTTGGATCACAAGCAAGGAGCTGGACGTCTAAAAGAGATTGATCGTCAAGCCGTTCTTAAAGCCTCTGAAAATACTTCGTCGTTAACATACCGACTGTTGGCTGATTATTTCGATTTCAGCCCTCAGACTATTTCCAATATCCTCTACGAGTTCGGCAATGTCTGGAAGAAAACGCATTGGGTTCCACGTGAGTTGTCTGCTGTTGAAAAGACGGAACGGATGACTACCAGTCAAACTTCGTTGGATCGTCAAAATGAAACTCCGTTCTTGGCCAATCGATTGTATATGAGTAGATGAGAAATCAATCAACATCAGAAACTCAGATCTTCAACAAGAATGGCGTTCACCAGGCAAAAAAACAACTGCGACACCAAAAAATTGGTGAAATGAGAAAATCACTTGAAGAATTCTTTGTCTCAAAAGATGCCGAATTCTACCGTCGCAGGATCATGAAGCTGCCGAAAAGTGGGAGGAAGTGATCAGTGTTGTTGGAGAATACTTCTATTAGTTGTTATAAGTTGTTTCTGTTCAAAATTATTAAATAAATTCATAAAAAAAGTGAAACGCTTGAAAATTTTTGGACAACCCAATAGTTTATATACCACGAATTGGTAGAGAAGGCGTTTTCTAGTAATAAAAAATAAATTTAAATTTCACCATTATTTTAAGTTGAATAAAGAACAATTTACCAGGTTTGTTCCAGATCTCCAAGCCTATAAAGAACATAAATGCAAATTTTAATTAGTATAAATATCTTATAATAAATGTAATATTATTGTCACCAGCCGTAAAAAGAATGAAATACAAGAAAATATCTAGACAACATCAATGTTCTCTTTAGTAACCATGCAAGTAGAGTCACATGTCTTGATAGCCTCGGGTCAAATTGCGCTCTCCTGCAATTCGTAACGCTCGCCGTCAGTCCGGCGGGTGATTTCAAATACACTCGAAATGCGATTTGGTCGAAACAGCATCCTTGGCCTCTTTGGGGCATTTATTTCATTTAAGTTATGTCTCTACACCCTTAATTCATTCCACTGTATTTTGAAAATATCCCGTCAATCTCTCAATCGGTGAATTGTTATGCCTTTAATTTTGTGCAGCCCTCTGTAAAGCCGGACGTTGAGAGCCAACGCTTGGCCCGGGGAAATATTTTTACGCTGAATTAAAAAATATTTTATCTTTTTCTTTATCAATAGGACAAAAAAATGTTAGGTGGTATAAAAATGCCTATAAAAGTACACATAATAATATAATAATAACCGTACCACTTACAAGTTAATTGAAACTATATTTAATTTTCTTACAATGAATATAAATAGTTGCCTACGTGTTCCGTTCGATCACGTCAACAAAGTAGGAGTCAGACAGGGATGTGCGATGTGGCCGCTATTATTCAATTTCTATATACAAGATGCAATAAATAAAATTTAAAAAAATAGATGTTATTTTAATTGAAAGAGATCAAATTTATAAAACAATGCAATATAAATGTAAAAACGTCCTGAAAACAAAAGCACTGGTGTGCGAAGATGTGAGACACGAGAACACATAAGTAAGGCTGAATGAAAAAAGAATATATGAGTTGTTATCCGGGTAGCACCATAACTAAAGACGGAAGAACCAAAAGAGAATCAGGGGGTAGATTACAGCAAGCTATAGTAATGTTTTTCAAGAAAACGTAATTATTAACAGTCACCAAAATCTCTTTCTAGATACCTTCGTGTAGAATGTTGCACTATACAGAGCTAAAACTTGCATAATTGCAAGAAGCGAACAGAAAAGATTGCACGTATTTGAATTATGGTGTTAAAGGCAAGATGGATTATCAGAATATCAGATAATGAAATATTAAATAAAATAGAAGAAAGACAATTAATAAGAAAGTCAACGAAAAGAAAGAACATATGGATAAGACATATGTTACGGTAATAATAACAGAACATATGACAGATGGAAGAAGACGTAAGGCAAACCTAGATTACAATATACACCCCAAATAAAAAAGATCTGAATTGCTTTAGTTACCTAGCAATAAAAAGGCTGGCCAATAACAAAAAAAAAATAGAGAAAAACAGTGATGAGACACGAGCAAAAGATTATCTGCTGAGAGAGAAAGAAAGAAAGACAAGATGAGTTCAAGTTCTAAAGTCTTCAATTTTTGTTTTTAAAGAGTATCTACCCAAGAAAGTTGAAACTTCTATTACTTCTCAACGTAATCTTCGTCTAAACGCACACATTTTTTACAACATCGTGCCATGATTTCATGGGTACTGAAAACACTTCTTTAGGGGTGTGTTTTGCCCACTGGAAAATCGCTGATGCAACAACGGCTCGGTTGGAAAATTAGCGGCCACGGAGAGTGCCCTTCATGGTCGGAAATTCATGGCGGCATCACGTGCTAACAGGTCCTGAAACGTTGCCACTTGCGCAGCCTTATAATCGTCGGTCAGCATTCGTTCAATCCACCTTCAATCCTACGAAAATGCCAAGTTTAGAGACGATATCACGCACACCTAATCGACGGTCTTCCATAACAACTTGATCCACTTGCGCAATCATGGTTTCTGTCTGATTGATTGGTTCATGACTAAAGCTATTTCATTTTGTTGTTACACAACTTCCGACCTTCTTTAAATTTTGTACGAACGCACATTTTTAATATCCATAACTCAATTGGCGATAAATTTCGATGGATGTTTTACCACGAAATAGGAGAAAATGGCTACTTATACCCGGTTTTTGAACCCTAAACGTCGCCATTTGAATTATACAAAACAACACTCACTGCAATAGCGGTAAATTGACCTGTGTACATTGTATGGTGCTGCCATCTATATTATAAATTCAGAAATATTTCCCGTTCCTTTAAAATTAACCAAAGCTTTCGATTTACTCTTACTGATGAGAAAAAAATTTGGAAACCTTAGAACCTCGTGTTATAGATATCAAACGATACATTGAGCAGCTATATCAGGCCGGTTGTAATATAAAAGCATTATTAAAGTTTTCAAACTATCTATCACAAAGGAAATGATGCGAGGTTAAAATCCAGTTGCACCTTTGATTGCCTGCACTTTCAGCACCTGAACTTTTTCATCTGCTAGAGACACTCTTGGATACACATATCAATATCTTATTTTGCTAATGTCTCCCACAAAAGCAATGTGACATACTTTTATAGGGTTACTTTAAGGTTCTTTCTTGTTTCCTTCAACTAACATGGCAAGATACTCTTTTCTAAGCAATAGTACACATTTGGAATTTAAATTAAAGCTTTTTTCTGCAAATACTGCTGGCCTTTGACAATAATATTTTATATTTCTTAAAGGAACATGAATTTAGAGGACAAAATCCGCTGGATATTTTATCATCATTGTTAGAGGTTTGTTGTTCATTATCAAAGCTAAATTTGACTCTTTATACTAAATATTCTCACTACTCACCCCTCAATGTTGCTGTCGGGGGATTATATTTAGCAAATGTTGACAAACCGGTAAGTTTGATATCCAGTTAGCGTGCCGTTTATCTTATCCCCAACATTTTCAGTACGTGCGTTATTGCACTATTCTCAAAAGTTTGATTTATGCATTTTTACTGAATTAAATTTATAGCTGCGTTTACAGTAATCTTGACGGTTGCTATAAGGATCTGGAATTGTTGAAAGAGAAAGATCTAAGGAAGCAGGAAATTATTGTCAAGTTTAAATTATTCAGTGATGGGTTTGAATGCATTTAACAGGAGGATTTAAAGTTAATGAAATAAATGAAAAGTGATAACATTTCAAATAATGACGAGGATAAGGCATTTTTCGAGATGAAGCAATATAAAGTTCGAGTTCTTAAGATGACGATAATTCCAAAAGATTGATGAGGCTGCACAGTTGAGCAGAAGTGAGAATTTTTTATCTACGCCAACTACTTGAACCTGAAACGAACGCTTACGAGTTGGCTGTGGGTTATCATCCATCGAATGAGAACTACGTGGAGTTGAAGGAAGCGCTTCAAAAACGGTATCGGAACAAGGATTTACAGCTGCAAGTCTGCATAAACAAATTATTCAATTTAGTAATTTCTAACTTTACTGCTGAAGAGTATTAAAAAGTTTGAATTCAAAAAAGGCCGATCCAGCCCCTTGGCTATTTGTATTCATAAAGTCGAGCTTTTCCGAGCACACCTAAAACAATTGGTAACAAAGTTCTTTGTCTACGCATGACGGTAGTAACGACAACCCGCCTAAAACAAATTTTGACCTTTTTATTCTTTGAAAAATAATTGGAGATTCAACAGAAAATCGAGATTAGGAAAAGCTTTATTTGGGATAACGTACAAAATTGAAGCCTTCTTCTCTAGCTGAACGAAAGGATAAAAGGCTTAACACTCAAGACGCTAACAAAAAACAAGAACAATCCAAGATCTTGCCGACATCATCTTCATTTCACAATGCTCAACTATCAACTTGTAAGCTCTGTGATAAAGTGAGACATGAGAGTCACATATGTTCTCGATTCAAGGCAATGCCATATGGAGAGAGAATCAAGAAACTACGGATGTTTTCGTTGCTGTGACTCTCATATTGACAAGGATTGCAAAACTTTGAATTTATAGTACAGAATATGTGGGGGCGACGTTTTACACTGCTCTGTAGAGATCAAAAGTGAAAAATCGACAAAACGAATGACGCGACCCGCTCAGCTAATAAGCGTGCACGAGTTGAAATTCAACAGACACGTACCACCTCCAGTAACACCAATCTAGAACGTAGTAGCAACATTGCTCTATAAACTGTTTTAGTAAAAATAGTGAACGGGGATGAAGTAAAAACTGTTAAAGCTTTCATATATGAAGGTTATCAAAGAAGCTACATTCTAGCTGCAACAACACAAAAAGTTAAAATTCGTGGGAATCGAGCGTCTTATCCGCTCCCTGTTTGGTTACGCGAGGCCACAACTTGTATCAAACATTAAGTACGAAGCTGTTCTCCAATCCATGGATAACAGCTTTGGCCAAAGATTTATTACGTAAGCTAGAATGATAGATTATGCAGATTACTTCCAAAGGTAACTCGTAACCGTCCCAATTTACAAAAAGAGCTTAAGAGAATACATGTGACTCTAATAGACGACGTAAGGCGTAATGGCATAATGTCAAGATTATGGGAGTTAGATGTCTTGGTATTAAAAGACCCTGCTACAGAAAAATTAATAAAACAGAAGAATGAGCTGGCCAGAGAATGCCTAATTCAAAATGTAACGAGACGAGCAGAGAAGATATGTTACGGAACTTGCGTGAAAGAGTAAACTGCCGTCTATTCCAACTAATCGAGATGTGGGATTTAAACGTCTTCAAGAGGTAATAAGAAAATTAATATAAACTGGACTTTACGACGCTTACGATTGTATTTTCAAAGAATGGGAAGCTGGTAGAGCCTATTAAAAGGCAAATGAACCTAAACCAAGAGAGAACATGCATTGCCTCCCCATAGACCTATAATTAAGGATAGCATCGCGACTCCGGTTGGGTGGGCTTCAACACCTCATGTCGAGTAACCAAAATCTTCGTCATTTAATGTCTGTTTGTTTACAGGAAAAAACTACGTTAAACTGATTCTTGAAATAATAAAATACTTTTGTGAATAGATAATTATATTTTGGGCAGACATTAAGAAAGCTTTGCAGACCATAGGATTGAAGACAAATGATATGATTTGGTGCGTTTTTTGCTGTGGGAAAATAAAGACATAAAGAAGTTTGTGGAATTTTGGCACACTTGTTCGGTACTACATGTAGCCCTTCATCTTGGCAGCGGTTATTTTCCATTACTTAAATACACTACCAAGGGAGGAACAAAATTTTGAAAAAAAATACTTCATTCTCTCTACGTGGATAATTGTATATCTTCAAAGGACACGATTTATTCAGAGATAAGCAATAAAATTATTTTTGAGCGCAAAAATAGATCTACGCATGTGGCTTTCCAATGATGATGAGCAAACGAGGAATATTTTAGTACTTCGGCTCATGTGGGGTAAAAAGGACGATGTACTTTATATCAACATGAATAAAGACGAAGAACTACCCGAATCTGAGACTCGGATGTTTTGGAAGTGGTGCGATGAAGCGAATAACTTGGAACAATTACGAATCCCTCGCTTATCTACAGATTAAGAAAGTAAAAGAATCAACTGGATGTTGACAGACACAAGCAAAAACGCCTACTCTACTGTGATATTTTTGCAAGTGAAAATGAAAATGTACGTGAACGTACAACTCGTCTTCGCCAAATCAAATCTTGCCTCAATCAAGAAAAATAACTACTCCACAACTACAGTTAATGAGATGCATTATTGGAGAGGGTGCCGCAAACTTGGTGAAAAATAATTGAATTTAAAGGACGTGCAAGTACTGGTGTGGCTCCTCCTTAGTCCTCGCTTAGATCAAAAGTAATTATCATTAGAGAAAGTTTGTCTACAGCAGGACGAAGAGCATAAATAATATGAGTAAGGCTGAAGATTGAAGATTTGTTAAATTTCAAATGGTGGACGATCGGAATGGCGATCGGAAATGGCCAACGGTTATGGAAGCATATGATGAAAACAAAATACAAAGAGAGCGAAGAAATTCGCAATACCTAGTCCAAGTGTATCAGCTTGTGTAGTGAATTGTTTTTCGGCATGCTTATTTCCAAGAAAAATACGAATTATGGCTTATATACAAAGATTTGTACGCAATAAATTTTGTAAGACAAAGAAAATCGGTCAGGGTCTCTTTCCATAATTCAGACCTGATACTTATATGCCAAATTCAACTGCAGAAGAAATATCAAGATTTGTTGGATTGGACATATACGAAGGCAAAGGGGGTATCTTGCGAGTGAAGACTCATTTGACCTATCGCAACGATTTCGGGGATTATCGTTTCTCCGTACTGTACAAAAGAGAAAAGGCAAAACAAATTGTACGTAGAATTCAAAGATCCTATTGTTATCCGGGTGTTGGATTTTCGATGATAATTTTATGACACAAATATTGGGTTCTGAGAGCACGCAGCATAATTTATAAGTACAATCACTGTGTGAGATTTTGGTAAGACAACTGAAGCAGGTCCTGCTTTCCTTTCACTCAATTGCATAGAAGACGCAGATGTATTTGAGATAGTGGGGTTTGATTTAGCTGGGCCACTTATTTTGAAGAACGAGAAGAAGCTGTGATTGGCGATCTATACCTCATGCAGTCCACTTTGAAATTGTAAGCAAAATTAGTACGCCCGCTTTCATTGCTGCTTTGGAAACAATTTGTTTAAGGCGAATGACTAGAATTCAGTACAAAGTAGGACAAAATTTCCAGAACTGAGTTTTTTCGCCTATTACGTTCAGTTGGTAGGGTGGATGGTGGGAACGACTTATACACACGAAATATACTGAAACGGACTGCGGGGAAAGGTACGCTGAATTTTGGGGAAGTCCAAGTTATCCTTACGACAATCGCAGAGGCAATGAATATACGACCTCTCACGTGTGTTAGCGAAGATCCCCAAGCTTTATTCTGAGATCCTCTTAGGGAGTGTAACTTATCCATGTTGGTAAATCGAAATTCAAGACAAACCACGCGCATGCTGAAAGCAGGTGATTTATTACTTGGCGAAGGCGGCAATACCAAAGGCGAAAATGGAAAGAGGTAAAATTGTATACACTTTTTTCCTTTGGAAATGGATGCAGATGCGACGACGCCCTCTGCAATCCGTATCGCACGCACCACAACGAGCAGTGGAAGAAAGTTCACGTACATGTGAGCAAATGGGGCTCTCTTAGTTTTATTGTTTCTTTTTGTTTTCCTGAGAGAGCTACACCGGGTTTTTGTCTTTAGAATTAAAATAAGGTTAGAAAAGAGGTTTTTCTCGAGTCCCCACAATTTACGTTTTTTTATTAATTTGATTTGTTTTTCTACGAAAAGATTCCTACCCTTTTCCTGGTAGAGCTATGAAGTAAATACAATTTATTCATACATATGAAAACAGACATTGATAAATTTGAAAATACTGATCAAAGCTTTAAATTAAAAGAAAACTTTCGTTACTCAAAATAAAAGTTAAAAAAATTATTTTTGCTTTAAAACCATCAAATTCTCTGTATTTTGAGCTTAATGACATATTGTTGTATGCTACCTCCAGCCTTTTTGAGAGCTTCAAAAGGGGTCGGTAACAATGCATCTAGTCAAAACTAAAGTATTTCGACTTCCACGCGCTCTTGGCAAGTCAAGTAAGCATGTAAAAATTTGAATGGTTTTCCGAATTTGAATATAAAAAATCATTGCTAATTATACTGCTGCACTGCAAGTTATCAGCTGAATTATGTGTTGCTGTTTTGGTAACAATTATCTTGAACTTTAACTCGACTGTTCGATTAAATTGCATTGTACGACATCTTACTAGACAGTATCTTACAGACATAAATGCATTAATTTTTGAGTTTGCGACATTAGGGGCAAAGGCTATCTGAATTTATCATGCACAATTATGATTTATTTAATGAGATGGAAACTTTAATGTAATAATCAAAACACAATTAAGGCTGCATAATATTTATATTGCATTTCGTAAAAGAGATAACGTATTCTTAGAACAACTTAACAAAACAATGTTATGTAAGAATTACATTAAATAAAACAGTTTTGTAAGATCCTGGTTGTCAAGCAGTTGTTAAGCCAAGAGCTTCATATGCCTCAAATTATCCAAAAGCACTTGCATGGTGCTACAATTAGTTCACAGTCTGTGGCACAATTAGTTAATTCTTTAATCATTTTACACATGAAAAATATTAAAACAAACCAAACTAAATTTGATAAAACTATATAAACAAGACGAACCATTTTATATTCAAAAGTGTAACACAACGTCTTAACAAATTTTTATATTTATTATACTTTATATTATACTCTTCACTAAAATGCAAGTAGCGAAATAAATTCGCAATATTAATTTTTACAATTGCTGAAAGCAGCAGATATCAATATTAACATCAAAATTAAATAAATTATATGAGGTGTGTTTAAGTCCTAAAGTCTCCAAATTTTTTCTAAAAAATACTTACCTAAGAAAATTGAAACTTCTGTTACTACTCAACGTACACATTTTTCGCAATTCCGTTGCCATGATTCCATCGCTGCTGAGAACATATCTTTCAGGGTGTGTTTTGGCACTGAAAAATCGCTAATACAACAGCGGTTCTATTGGAAAATGAGCAACCAGGGATAATGCCCTTATGGTCGGAAATTCATTGCATCATCACGTGTCAAAATGTCTTGAAACATTGCCACCCACGCAACCTTCGATCAGAATTCGTGGAACCCACCTTGAAGAAACTTTCGCATTTTCAGGTCATCATTTAAAATGGATTCTACAGATCCTACGGAAATGCCAACTTGCTCCACTCGCCCAATTACGGTTTCGGTCAGCTGGTTTGTAGCCGAAGCTGCTTCGGTTTATTGTCACAACTCTCAACCTTCTAGAAGTCTTGTGATGAGCGTTTCACCACACAAGAGGAGAAAAGAGATAATTACACGTTGTTCTTGAATACGTTGCCATTTGAAGTATACAAAACAGCACTCACTGCAATGGCGTTAATTAGACCTGTATAGATTGTATGGCGCTGCCATTTATATTACAAATTCAAAAATATTTCCCGCGTCTTTTAAAAATAATCGCATTTTTCTACTGCTGATAAAAAATTTGGAGGCCTTAGAACTTGAACGCGCCTCGTTAAGTAGGCAGTTATCTTAAATTTTTTTAAACACCAAAGATACACGTTTCTTATTCAAATAATTACTGTTACTTTCAATTAAATTTAAAGTTTTAAAATCAACAATAATTGCACTCCGAGTGTGCTCTAGAACAATGAACAGGAAACATATTTCCTACACCAATATGTTATCTGTAGAGCTTCAGTCGTTTCAGACTCAAAAAAAAATTGATAGAGAAGATCTTTAGTTATCTCTTATGATCTCTTTATGATTTAAACTTTTAAATTGCGCGTAAGGTAGGCAGAGTTTTGTTTGGTAATATTTCATAGTAAATACATTGCGGTTAGTCAATATGGAGCGCTAATCGACAGATGAACGAGTGACGATAGTTAAAATTCATGATTCGCTTCGTAAGAAATTCGTCAAATGAAATAACTGTAAAAGATTACTTTAAAAATTTGACCAAAAAACAGGCCGGCTTTGTATCAACCGTTCAACTGAAAACATTGCTGCTGCAAACGATGGTGTGACGGAGCGTCCAGAAACCTCGATGCGCCGTCGGTCACTGCAATTGAACGAGGTAGCGGACTTTATCAAAAGATTCACTAGTCGGAAGACTATTTGAAATACTAGGTATTGCCGAATGGATGATAGAAAATCAAGAAGTTGAAGACAATTTTTCTAATAAAATAATTTTTACCGACGAAAAACATTTCCGTCTTAGTAGATATGTCAATCAGCAAAGTTATAGCATTTGGGGCATAAAAAACCCTCGGGTCATTCAATAACGGTCTGCGCATACCCAAAGAGTAACAATTTGGTGCAAATTTTGTGCTGTTGAAATGATTGGGCGTTATTTTTTTTTTTAAATGAAGCCGAAAACGTTGTGACTATCAATAGTGAACGTCATCGTGAGATGAGAGTGGATTTTTTGTAGAATCGTTTGCGGGACATGAATTTGAAGGTCTTGTGGTTCCAGCAGCAAGCGTAAAACAATTTAATTGTTGGGAAAAATTTAATTACCTCCAAAAACAGCGAAGCAAACTGACTACATAAATCTTGCAGCCTCACATCGTGCGATTTATTTCTCTGGGGATTTGTACAGATCAAAATTTATACTTCAAAAATAAGAACAAGGAAGAATATCAGTTAAAAAAGTGTTCCGGAACACTGCTAGCAATTATAGGCCAACAAAATTAATGTCATTGCAAAGCTCACTACGTTTACTATTAGATTTTGTACTTTTTTCAAGTAATAAGCGGTTTATCAAAATTTTTATTTAAGCTAAAAAGTGGCAGTTCACAATGAAAACTGATTACGTCATTCGAATCATATCTTTCGTTAAATTTTTTCTTGTATTTTCTAATATTGTTAAGAATACTCATATTTTTATTGTTTAATTGAATTTTTAAATGGGATTCCTGGATAACTTAATTGTTTGTCGTATTTAAAGGAAAAATCACTAGTTTTTCGTTTATTAATTAATGCCAAAACTTATAGTCCCCGACATGCGCTTTAATTTAATACCAAGTTTATCACAGTGCGATCACCAGAAGTGCTAAAAATGAATTTAGCCACCTTGAACGTTATAACTGATATTCTCCTTAGTATTTTAAGATCCTTGGACAAATGCTCCAAAGTTTTATCTATGAAATTCTCTAAAGTAGCCTCTTGCAGCTCTTCGTCCTTGTTAGGTTTTTCAAAAGTCTTTTTTTCTTTAGCTTTGAAAATAAATGGTGGTTGCTAGGAGCCAGGTCTGAGCTGTAGGCTGAATAAGAATCCCCCTCAAAAGCACAGTTTGTCGGTTGAATTTTATCACTTGCGGTATCGGGCTTAATTAACAAAAAATTTTTTGAATTTCGAAGCACTTTTTCGTCAACTAAGTTACTGTTGCCTTCTTTGGTCATTTTTCGTTCTGTTATATTATTTTTTCTATAAGATTGTATTCTATGTAAAATGCAATAAAAACTTTTTTGTTGCGAGGACAAAAGTTTACAAATTGTTTACAGCAAGTCTTTCGGAAGCATTGCCCGACTTGCAAATAGTTCGTCTTCGATTCCTTTGAACTGGTTATAAAGGCAAAGATTGTTCATTCACACTATTTAATAAAAAATTTAATCGTTTCGGTACTTAACTTTCAACATTGCGCAATGACGCGGCACTATCAACAAAAGTGACTCTATGCGGCTGAGGCAAATCGATTGTTGAAATTTTTTAACTAAAAATGGTGCTATCTGATACATTCTCAATTGTCTCCTTGCCAGCGGACGTAGCTACCGGTTTTCCGGTACCGACGCCACACTCTCGACACAGCTGATTAACTCAGATTTAGTCAATTTGCCACAATTTTTGACTAAGGCCCTCTTTCAGCAGTGCAATTGCCTAGGCTACTTCGGTGGCTGTAGTATCCATCACTCGAGCACTTACGTTACTTACTTACGTCAATTTCGAATAAGTTTTGAGCACGTATGTTCCAATTACCAAGATTTGTAAAACCGCGTTCGTAATGCATTTTTTTTAATGCGTCATCCGATTAATGCAAAAGCACAGTTTTTAAAGCTCAATAATAAAAACACTGCTTACACGTTAATGATTTTATTTTCATTTTCCTTAAACTGAAATGCGCGTGCAGCTAGTGAGTCGATTGTTTGGCTCTCAAGTGTATAATACAACAATTTGTTATAGTTGATGCCAAGACATATTATACATTCAATCTTAAAACATATGACAGAATTTAATTAGAGAGCAAAATTATAGAAATTTTGGTTCAATTAGTACACATCTAGTAGAAAGAACTCACTGTAATATTACAGATAACAATTGGTTTACCATTATATCATTGGTAACAGCACTGCTACATCAAAAGAAACTATCGTGTTTTAAAACCATAAGTAAGAACAAAACTAAATTAGCTTAGAATTTCTATCTAACAAATAGAAATATAAAGTTATCTTTTTTACTTTTAGAACAATTGTGTTCTAAAAAATGAAGAGATATGTTTTGTTTCTATTGCTTGTCATATTAATGCGTCTAGATGTATTAGTCACGCCATAAAGACGAAGTTAAGTTATTCCTAAAACAAAATTTCATTGACATTCTTTTAATCAGTGAAACACACTTTACCCGTAGAACTTATTTTGAGATACCAAATTATAAATGCTAATATACAAACCATCCTGACGAGACAGCTCGTGGAGGAACAGCCATACTCATCAAAAATACTAAAATATGCAGAACATCAGATACAAGCTACTTCAGTACGAGTTAAAAGCCTTCCATATAAAGTTATTGTCCGCCTCGACATAATTTAAAAAAGGAACACTACAAAAAATTCTTTGAGACACTTGGTCCAAAATTTATAGCCGGATGAGACTATAACAGCAAAAATATTTTATGGGGTTCGCGCCTTACAACTACCAAAGGCAGAGAAATAGCACAGGTATTGCATGATAATAACTATTCTGTCATCTCAACCGGCTCCCCAACTTACTGGCCTACTGATGTTAACAAGGTTCCAGATCTTCTGGACTTTTTTGTAACGAATGGTATCTCTTCAAATTATATAGACATAACATCAAATTATGATTTATCCTTTGACCATAGCCCAATTATTGCGACAATAATCACAACAGTAATCTCTAAAAAGTTAACACCCAGACTCCACAACAAGCACACAGACTGGGAAATTTTTCGTCAAACACTCCAAAATACAATCAACCTTTCAGTAAAATTACAGGAACCAAACGACATTGAAGAGGCTTGCAGTAACCTAATCGACACTCTCCAACATGCTGCAAAAATTGCTGCGTCAATAACTGTCCAAAAACTTAAAACAAACAATATACCTCTTGAAATAAAGCAGTTGGTGGCAAAGAAAAGAAGAGCCAGGTCGATTTGGCAGGGTACACGTAATACAGATAATAGAAGAGAATACAATAGAATCAGCAACATCTTGAAATTAAAACTCCTTTGTGGAAAATTATTTTACCATATTTTCAAGATACGACAACTCTATCTGGAAGCCAATAAAAGCAAAAAAAACCAAAAGACAGTTCCTCTCCTATTAGGAAAAATACAGCACCTCCAGGCCGGTGGGCCAAAAGCTACAAGGAAAAGGCGAACTTATTTGCGGAACATCTTACGGAACTATTCACTCCTCCCAACAATGATCGAGTAAAAGAAGTGGATAATGGACTTTCCACGCCGATGCTAACACAAGACCGAGTAAAACTCTTCACTACAAAAGAAATACAAGAGGCAATTAAGAAACTGAATCCAAGGAAAGCCCCAGGGATAGACAGGATAACTGGAAAAATGCTACATGAACTTCCCAGAAAAGGAATACTCAAGATTTTATACATCTTTAATGCAACTCTTAGGCTTAATTATTGGCCAAAATCTCTTAAAATTGCACAAATCGTTATGATACCCAAATCTTGGAAAAATTTGACTGAGGTCTCATCTTATCGACCAATAAGTCTTCTGCCAACAATATCTAAGCTCCTCAAAAGACTCCTCCTCAATCGAGTTAATCAAGAGCTAAATCAGCAGGCATGGATCCCCGATCACCAATTTGGTTTTCGTCAAGCTCATTCAACTACACAACAATGTCACCGCTTAACAAACATCATTAACAAATCAATGGAAAACCGAGATTATTGTACCGCTGCCTTTTTAGACGTGAAACAGACATTCGATAAGGTGTGGCATCCTGGACTTTTGTTCAAAATCAAAAGAACACTACCACTACGATATTTCACCATATTGAAATCCTATCTGGAGGATCGTTACTTTGAAACTAGAGTTAACGAAGAAGTATCCAACCGTCATCCCATACTCTCTGGAGTCCCGCAGGGGAGCATTTTTGGCCCAACATTATATGTGCTATACACAGCCGATCTTCCAAAGACAGACGGAACAGCTATTCGTACATTTGCTGACGATAGGGCGGTTTTTGCTACACATGATAACCCTGTTACAGCTTCACCCAATCTCCAAGCACATATAAATCTCATTGAAACATGGCTAAATAAGTGGAAGATCAAAGTTAATGAAGCTAAATCTACACATATAACCTTCACACTCAGAAAAGGTCAATGCCCACCAATAACGATAAATCAAATAGCGCTACCCCAAAGTGAAGCTGTCAAGTATCTAGGCTTACACCTAGACAGTAAACTTACTTGGAAACTACACATATCAAAAAAACGTAAACAATTAGATCTAAAAGTACGAGAACTTAATTGGCGCTTGAAAATAAAATACTAATCTACAAAGCAGTAATACGACCAATCTGGACATACGGGATAGAGTTACGGGGTTGCGCTAGCAAGTCAAATACAGCTGTAATACAAAGAGCCCAATCCAAGATTCTGAGAAACATTATGAACGCACCATGGTACGTCTCAAACCACAACATCCATAGGGACCTAAAAATCCCCTACGTGAGTGTAGTTATCCAGAAGAGCAGTGCTAAATTCCACAATAGACTCAACTACTATCCCAATCCACTCATACCACCACTGCTAGAACTTTCTGAAAACAGAAGACTCAAACGTCAATGGCCGCTCGACCTGTCTATCTGAGGTGATATCGCTGGATGTTTACTTCTTCACGTTATTTAGTGTACATATATCTTAAGTATTGTACAATATATCACATTAGCTTATAGTTTGTGTATCTTACTGATTACTAATAAACAAATTATAAAAAAGACTAGTAAATAAAAATACAACCGATGTAAAAACACATATTTTGATACACCCGATACCCATGGCAGGTAGACACAGACAAATTTGAGTAAGCAAAAGTGCGCGTTACCATGGTTAACTGCAATCTGACAATTTTTTTCGTTTTTAAATCGACACTCGACAATCTTGGTAGAAGAGGGTAAATACTTCCTACAATCTTGCCAGGTATGAGAAACCCAATACTGAAATATTTTAGCACGAAATAATTACGATATTGGAGTTTTAGCTCCGCTACGCGTCTGTTGATCCAGTGACAGAAGACGAAAGGAAACCGAAGATGATAATTTGTTATAAGCAAGGCTCCAATGTCAATAGTAGTATTTTCGATTTCTGCAATAAATGTTCTTTTCATTGAAAAGCTCATAAGGCGACAAAGAGAACTTAATTAACTATTTTTTCATAAAATTACAGCGGCAAGTACGGACTCTCCTTGAAATTGGTGAACCTTTACTACCTTCTCAAAATGAAACTAAAAATCACCTCGGATTTTATTACATATATTCTAGAAAAGGTAACAAACACCACAACAACTCGGAAGCCTATCCTAATCCACTACTAGGCGCCTTTGCTGCACGCTACACCTCCAGAAGATTGAATCGATCATCTTGGATGAAGTAAATTTATTTTTATTGTATTTAAGCATTTGTTCAAATAGTAGAATTGTTTTTACTTTTTAAACTTTTGATATTTTACAATAAGTCAATGTTAAAAAGAGGATTTTAAACGAATAATGTTTTCATTTCTCTACCCCAAAAACTTACATTTATATACTTTAGTCAACTTTTATTGAAACCAAAAAGTAATTTTTGAGTTCATTTATAAAAAAGTCAAGGCTACCTCTTCGAAGTGTATATAGTTAAGCCAACTTAATGGGGAGAAGGCGATATTGTAGTCCGTGGGCATCAGAAGCAAAGTTAATAAATGCAAGGAGACAAATAGACAAATTAGGTTATCCGTATATCTAGTCCTCTTTTAAATATTAAGGATTAGTTTATGTCTACTGTATTTAATTTATGTTAATTAAATGGGCTACAAACAATCATAAAGACAATCATTAGTTTCTTTTATAAGGTAGTAGTTAACGAAATATGCTACTTTAGAGAAAAACAAAAAAAGTTTTAAAACTTATTTCTCAAATTCTGCATTCAATTTTTTGCATACATTCAATATCTTCTTCAATGCTAGAGAGTGTAAAATTTAATTATCTATTTTAATTCCCACTTCTGAGCATTTTCTGTACCGTATCTCTAGTGCAGGTTCAACAAGAAAAATTTATGATAAACTGCACAGTTTAAGACCTTTTGTGCTTTTACAATCAGAAACATTTTATTACCTATCTTTCCATTAGCTGCTCAACACGATATATGTTGTCTAAAAGTAATCTTAATTTCTTTCTAAAATCACCTTGCTGTTTACTTAGATTTTACTTTATATTCCCATCACAGATAGGAAAAGGCTTATTTTCTTGTTTCTCTTTTATATGTTGAACTTGTGGATATAGGCTTTATTCCATTCCTCTCTATATATTTTATAACTTATTTCTTTCATACTTAAACAGTTCCATCTTAAGTTTTCTGGTCCTGGTGCTTTATTTGTTATAGCCTTTTGAAAAAGTTTTCGCATATTTTTTCTGTTATTTTACAAGTAGCATTTACATTGTTACATTTAGCTTTTGTTACTGAGAGCCTCATTGAAGTTTTCCTTACATTTTCATACTTCTTCTGGCGACTCTTATTTATGTATATCTAATTTGTTCTCTATTTTAGTATAATGTCATTTTAATATATATTTTTCAGGCGGTCTGTTGTAAAGTTACCGTCTTTCTGATTTCCAATTTCGTATCTTTTTCTATTTTTTTAATAATCATTTTCGTGTATGTAAGTTGTCCAACTAACCGTTTGTACACTCTAAAACTCCATACTTGTACTTTTCATGATTTTTTCGTTATTGTCAAATCTATGATCTATTCCTTAGTGGGTCTATTTATGTATACTAATGAATCTTATTATGTTTAAACAATATATCGGCGTTCTCTGCAAAAATCGATAAGGTAATTTCCATTATAGCTGTTGCCCTTTCTCTAAAAATTCCCGCTATGTTAGTAGCCTTTTTCCCTACTCTGCTATTTAGGTCACCTATTATGATTACAGTTTGATAGTATATTATACCTTCGTCAATATTTGTCAGCCTTTAAAATAAAGTATCCTTTTTTTATTTACAGCATTATAATAATTATTGGTTATCCAAACATTTCTCTATCTACTCTAATAAATTCATTCGGTGTACTCTTCGAATGCGGTGATATACATCTTCTTTAATTTTTGATCTCTCAGGTAATTTTTTTCTTTTGTATCTATGTTTCAAGTTCCTATAGCTATAGTTCTTTTCTGTCGCCATTTTCTCTGTCTGTTAATTGTGAATTGTTTAATATCATGTAGGCTTTTTAAATGCAAATCTTTTCCCCCTCCTTTGCCCCGAATTCTCGTGATTGACTGCTTTAACAGAGAAAGATCCCAAGCGGTTTTCTCTACAGACGTATTGGAAACAATTATCATGCTTTTTCAATGTGTTGGTCGGCTGACTCAACAACACAATCCTCTTCCCTTCTCTAAACTTGGGATAAGCAAAAAGATGTAATAAGTCGGATTTCCTAGGCTGATTTTTATTTGTTTTTATCATTATTAAATGACATGCCCCGTGTGGGGTTGCTAGTCCTCCATCGGGCGCCTTCCCAGGTGGCGGATAGGGGAACGCTCGTCAGATATGACGGGTACCGGGGAAGTAAAATACCCGGGGTGGACCAAAACTAGCAAAAAGAAATTGATCCGAAAAACCGTCGGTATAAACGGACACCTCTTGTTGACCAACAGCTTCAGGTGGATGAGTCGATAAGAGAAGGGCACTTCTTTGCCCTGGGGCTAAGAAATTGACCCCAAAGGCGGATGAACCACATACAGTCAACGGCATAGGAATGCGGAAGACAAGGAGAAATCGCCGCATTAAAGATCCTAAGGATATTCTCTAGTATCACCATGAAAAGGCTATGTTCAAAACAAAATTGTCCGGAGTTTCAAGTCCCCCGATCAAATCTCCGGGGGGGACGGTTATAAACAAAGTCGAGAAATCGAAAAACAACCAGTCGGTAGAAATAAATATGAAAATAGGTACATGGAACGTAAAAACAATGGCGCAAACCGGAAAAATTAACAATGCTATCCAAGAAATGGAAAGATTGAAAATCAAAATCCTGGGAATAAGCGAAATGAGATGGCCTGGTGCAAGTTACTGTGATATAAACAAACATCGGGTATATTACTCAGGTTCATCAAATGAGCAATATCAACATGGTGTAGGAATCATAGTTTGTAAATCAATCGCAGAAAATGTAACAAACTTTATACCAATCTCAGAAAGAATCATGCTACTACAAATAAAAGCTAAACCTACAACATTAAACATTATTCAAATATATGCTCCAACGACGAATCACACAGACGAAGAAATGGAACAGTTCTACTTTCAAATCGCAGATATACTAAAAAACTTGCCAAAACAAGATCTAAATATACTAATGGGAGATTTCAATTCAAAAATCGGAAAAGGTCGGGAAGGTGATTTCATAGGACTGCACGGGTTAGGAGAAAGAAATGAGCGTGGAAACCAACTAAGCATATTTGCAGGAGAACAAGGCTTAGCAATAATGAATACATTTTTCACACTTCCACCAAGAAGACTTTACACGTGGAAATCGCCTAAAGACTCACCGGAAAACGTTGTTAGAAATCAGATAGACTTTATCCTGATAAATAAAAGATACAGAAACAGTTGCACCTGTGTAAAAACATATCCAGGTGCAGATATACAGTCAGACCACATCCCATCAGTGGCCACCTTTAAAGTTAAATTAAAAAGAATAAGAAGGAAAGGTACTAATAAGTATGATGTAAGAAAACTAAAAGAACCACATAATAATAAAATAATAATAAAACATAAAGCAAAGATAAGGTTAAACGACGAGATTAGATTAAACACAAACATAAATAGACATATGGTCAATATATCAAATATAGAAGAGGAGGTCAAAAAAGTAAAAGACACTGTAGAAAGTATCAAAAAGGAATTCTTAAAATCAGACACCGTAAAGAAAAAGACATGGATGACAAATGAAATCCTACAACTGATGGAGAAAAGAAGACTCGCAAAAAGCCATCCATTAGAATATAATACCATTAATAGAAGAATAAAATTGAAAATAAGAGAAGCAAAAGAAAACGAGGTAAAAGAAAAATGTGCGGAAATAGAAACCTTACAAGCGAGACATGACAATTTTAATATATATAAGAAAATTAACGAGGTGACTGGGAAATATAAAAAGAGAACTGTGAACAAACTAGTGAATGAAGAAGGGAAAATTATTATCAATAAAAATGAAATCAGTGAAACATGGAAAAAATATACAGAACAGCTATTTCACGATAATAGACCAAAACCTCTCCAGATAAATAGCGAAACCGGACCAAAAATACTAGTAGAAGAAGTACAAAATGCAATAAAAAGTATGAAGGAAGGCAAAGCACCTGGCCCAGACAACATACAGACAGAGTTTTTGAAACTCCTAGATGAAGAACACGTGAAATGGCTGACAGATCTATTCAACTATATATATGACACTGGAAAAATACCTATAGAATGGCTTAAATCTGAATTCATTCTACTACCTAAAAAGCCAGGAGCTAAGAACTGCAACGAGTATAGAACAACAAACCTCATGAGCCACCTATTAAAATCGTTTCTAAAAATAATTCATAATAGAATATACAAACTATGCGAAGAACAAATAGCACCTACACAGTTTGGATTCAGGAACGCAGTCGGAACACGCGAAGCCCTATTTAGCATTCAAGTATTAATTCAACGTTGCAGGGATGTAAACTGCGACGTATATGCCTGCTTCATAGACTTTCAAAAAGATGATAGATATTTTAAGAAACATAGGACTAGACGAAAAATATCTAAGAATTATTATAAACCTATATTGGAATCAGACGGCATCAATGAAATTAGAAGAAGAAAACATAGAAGATATAAAAATCCAGAGAGGGTGAGACAGGGCTGTGTACTGTCTCCGCTATTGTTCAACCTTTATTCAGAATACATCTTCAGAGAAGCGTTAGAAAACACAAATATAGGGATTCTCTTAAATGGAGAAAGATTAAATAACATCAGGTACGCAGACGACACAGTCATTTTTGCTGAAAAGTTAGAGGACTTACAAGTACTATTAAACAGAGTAACAGAATGTAGTCAGAGACAGGGCATAGACATCAATATAAACAAAACGAAATTAATGATCATCAGTAAAATAATATCCCCAGATGTCAACTCATGATAAACCATATACCTATAGAACAAGTGGAAAAGTATACTTACCTTGGTAGCACCATTAATGACCAGTGGGATAACTCACAGGAAATAAAGATCCGCATTGAAAAGGCTAGAGCCGTGTTCAACAAAATGAGTACCATCTTCAAAAGCCACAATTTAACAATTAATTCAAAGATGAGATTTCTGAGATGCTACGTCTTCCTATCCTTCTTATGGAGTAGAGTCATGGACCCTGATAAAAACAACAGAAAAAGGCTGGAGGCATTTGAAATGTGGCTCTATCGCAGAATGTTAAGAGTGTCATGGATAGAGAGAGTCAGGAATGACGAAATTTTGCAAAGAATGAAAAAGAAAAGAAATACTGACTACAATAAAAACAAGAAAGCTCCAGTACCTACGACACATTATGCGGAACGAAAACAGATTCCAACTACTTCAAGTTATACTGCAGGGAAAGGTACAAGGCAAAAGAGGTCCGGGTAGAAGAAGGATATCATGGCTTCAAAACCTGCGAACATGGTTTTCTATGACCACAACACAGTTATTCAAGACAGCAGTCAACAAAATTATAATAGCCCAAATGGTTGCCAACATCCGGAACGGATAGCAACCGCAAGAAGAAGAAATGACATGCAGGAGAACAATAGTAACAACTTCTTTCATACTACCATGAGGTTAGTTAATAACTGATGAAAGCTTGTCGACTGCAGTTAAACGTGGGATTTTAAATATCCTGGGTATGTTGTGGATTTTAAGGTGATATAAGGCCGTTTTCTTTACAAAAGAATTGCCGATATGATCCATTGCTTAGGGAGTTAATCTTTATCTTTTCAGTTGAAGTAAATCTTTAACCTGGTGTCACCTTTAAAAAACTTCATAATAAAAATGCGCCAGATATTCTAGGGTTAGTAAAATTCTAACTTAACTGATTGGGTCTATGAGATTGGTTTGATCTTATGCCTGCATTACAAAACCAATTTTTTTTAATTCCCCACTTTTTCGCTTTTGAGTCTGTTTCATACCAATGAAATTGAATGCATCAATTTATTGGGCTTTTATCGTTAACTTTCTTACATATACAATACATAGCAGTTTTTATTCACTTTTCATAAATTGACACGTGAGACTGCTTTATAATAGTCCTTTATATAATAAGAGTAAAATCATAGAATTTAAGATTTTGTATTTAAATAGTCAAGATTTAACTGGTTTTATGCCTCTCCAAAATATCTATTTGTGTACCATGACTTATTATAGAAATTTTAAATAACTCTTTGGCATTAGCAAGCACGTAGTAATATAAGCTTTCTAGGTGTTTCTAACACCTTTACCTACAAAAATAGGTGATAATTTCTACACTGTAATGTGGCACTCCATAATATATTTCAATGACTTTAGCTGTTGAGGGAATGTCAGCATTTTAGTAGGAAACATGCAACAATTTTGTGGATTGCTGTTCTTGTAAAAAATAATTTTTTGTCAGAAAAGTAAACTTTATCACACCATGGTGTTTGAGGAGTTCTCGTTTGACATCTATTACGTTTCGTTCGTGACTGAACTGTGCTTTCATAGATTTCATACGAATATTTTATTTACAGCAGTAATTAATTGTCGCAGACACAGTGTAAATACTTAGAGTAAGTTAATCTACTAATAACTATCAAATTTAAAAATGCGCCAAGGAAATATTTTGTAGAAATAAATCAAAGATGATCATTTTATATACGAGAGTAGAGTGAAAAGTCAGATACTTTTTGGATATTTTTTTACTTTTATCTTGGTACATTTTGCCTAACAATGTTTCAACCTTTTTAAGCTCTCCAAAAAGAAAAAACTTCTCCAAGTCTGCAAAATAGCCCTCTGTTGTGACGATGGCCTCTTCATTTCTTTCCAGATGGCCATTTTTGTATGTTTGGGAAGAGAAAGAAGTCGCTGAAACCCAAAAGGTTACTCGATGTCATGTTTATTTTATAGTAAGCAAACGTGGCTCCCATCTCGCTAAAAGTTTTCTCGTGTTTAAATGTTAGTGTAGGATATTGTCCAAAATCTTTACCATATCAGAAATCTCTATAACCTTCACTCTATGATCGACCAACATGATGTCGTGGATTTTATTGATATGTTCCTCAGTAGTCACACGTGCTGGTTCGACCACATAGAAACTCCGTAAACCATTTATAGACCATAAAATGTGAAGGAGCAGAGTCCCCGTAATATTTTTTCGACTTCTCGGTTTGAGTAATGGTTTTTCTACTAATAAAGTAATGTTTAATCAACACGCAAAATTCACTTTTTTTAATTATTGCAAGAATGTTTAATTATCCACTTTCAAAGACTGGCAAAACATAACTATCTGTCTGACTGGCATGAAATTTATAGAGTACCACTATAAAATATGCTACTATTCAGAAATATAATCATCTTATAGCAAAATATCTGACTTTTTACTCTACCCTCGTACAGTAACCAAAACAAGGTTCATGGTTAACTTTTGAGGATCCTAACATGTACTTAAATTCTAGGACATTCACACACACACACACACACACACACACACACACACACATGTGTTGAGCGAGACTCGAATTCGCGCGCGCCGGCTAGAGGACAGAGCCAACTGGTTGAACCATCTGAGCCACCGCGTCCTCGAGGATCCTAATACCCTAGTAGAAATTTTTTTATAACATATATTACCATATAACCCGGAAAAGAACCAACCGACGTTACATCCTATCGACCTCCTCCCGGTGACCTCAAAGCTGTTAGAAAAACTCATACTTCGTCGAATTAATGAAGACTTACTGCCCCAACATTGGATACCTTCTCATCAGTTTGGGTTTCGACAGGCTCATTCTACCATGCAACAAGTACACCGCATTACACAAACCATAAATAAAGCACTAGAAAACAAAGAGTACTGTTCAGCTGTCTTTCTCGACATTAGTCAAGCATTTGACAAAGTGTGGCACCCGGATTACTCTTCAAAATTAAGCAAACGTTCCTTTGGCATACTATAATTTACTAAAATCATATCTAAGCGATAGAACATTTCAGATAAAATTAATGAAGTAACATCAGACTACCACCCTATCAACTCAGGCGTTCCACAAGGCAGTGTTCTGGGGGCCTTTGCTCTATGTCCTATATACATCGGATCTACCAACGACACAATATACAACAATAGGAACATTCGCAGACGACACTGCTATACTGTCCAGACATGAAAATCCTGCAACTGCATCGGCCAACCTACAAAAGCACTTAGTACTCCTTCAACAATGGTTACACACATGTAAAATCAAAGTTAACGAAAACAAGTCGGTACACACAACATTTACGCTCAAAAAACAGATATGCCCACCAGTCGTAATAAATAATGCACAAATACCACAACTGGAGCAGATGCTGGAACCCAGGGTCAACCAAAGACTAAAAAAACTATGGCCAATAAACCTAGTGTGAGTGTCGTGGTATGGCCAAAAAACTCGTGTGTGTGTGTAGTGTATTCCTAATATCTATTAGACTCTAATACTTGAAGTACAAAACTGTAATTACGTAGGTTGTATTGTAGGATGCAAGCCTCATCATGTTATTCTTATCGTTAGTATCTATAATGATTGTTAACCATTTAGCTTATAGAATGTAAACTTGTTCTGATTGCTAAATAATTACATAATAAAAAAAATATATATATTACCATATACACAATTATAACATATAATACCATTAATAACGTATTTCGTAATGCTTTTCTCAATATGATACCTGATTCCTTAAAGAAATAAAATGTCAACTTAGTTAATTGTTAAACAAGAAATTAATATACATACTATTTACAAAAATTGTTAATTACAGAAATATCTTAAAAACTTCATCCATTAAAGAAAGGAAAACATATTACAATACATTTGGACACCCTAAGATGTCCAAGTATATAAACGTTGTATTAGTCTTTTATTAATTAAATTAAAAATATAATTTTTAAATCTACATCAACAATTGCTTTCTAAGAGTTACGTAACCAACGTTACTGTAACCCAAATAAAAAACTTTTTTCTACAATCTTATTAAGACTTTTTTAAGTGATGACAACACTTCTTTTACTACAAGGGCCACGACACACTAACCTTGAATGACCCAAACCAGTATTCCTAACAGGTTCTTAAGAGCTCCTGCTTATCTATTCCTTTCTCTACGAAAACAACATTCTGGTTTCTGCAAGTCAGTACTACTTTTTTCACAAAGTTAACCTTAAATGTCCTTGAAAAGGCAATGAGCGCAAGCTCAAACGGACATAGCGTTACCACAATCTCCTTAATTAAGAGACGACAAAGTCTGTGGTGGAAATTAATACCCATTGGAGTGAGTAAGGAAATAAGCAGTAATGCGGTCAGAACAGGATCCGTAAGAACTAAGAACAGCTAGCTTTGTATGTTTTTTATTTTTATTTATTGTTTACACAAACAAAATGTTTATAAACGCATCCTTGAAAAGAATGTGTTAGATAAAGAGTTACAGCACCATATTTTAGTTATTATAAGATAAAGCAATACTATTACATAATCCGGCACACAATGTTGCTCGGTAAAATGATTATCTGGTCTTCACTAAGAATACAAAGCTTTTCTAAAAAAAACCACTGCAACAAATTAAAGCTGTGTTTTTTCATTATCGTGTACTGCCGATTGCAATCCTTCACTTATAATCCAAATCAAAAACGACTTTGCGAACGTTAACATTTTAATTTCTACCACTTTTTAATACAAGCTTCATTACTATTGAGCCAATTTTCACATATATATGGTAAAAGAAGAAACAAACTTTAAATTGCAAATTTAAATAAACTGCGCATTATATAGCAAAAGCTATTAAAGTGAATATTAATTGTAGTATTGCCATTTAATGTTAAAATTTATTTGTGATGAGTGATTATTCTCTGCGCTTCGTCAAACCCAGATTCAACAGCTCCATCTACCATCCCGTAACAGGTGATGCTCGTTGCTTCTCCGGAAAACAACAGCGACAACTTGCCGTCGGCTCCCGACAAAGGTTCCACTAATGCCTTCCGGCTGGAAGATTTATAGGAGTCTATCGTGTCGTACGAGTACGTCCCGCGGAAGTTAGGATTCGAATACCATTTGGAGCTGGAAATATACGGGCATGAAATTGGGGGTTTTGTGCTTCGTATGCTGTATACCGTAAGACATGGTCCGGTTTAGTAACACTTTGGCCAAAGAATGTTTTCAGGGAAACATAATTCCATTAAGGAATTCTTCATCTGAAAGCAGCTCTATATTTTGTGCTTCTGGGCCAGTAAACCAAGCTTCCAGCACGTTAGGGTTATGTTTGTCGGTGTAAAATCCATAAAAGTTTGATATCCATGGGTGTCCCGAATTAGTAATCTAGTCGGCAATTAAGATAAAAGAAAGATGGGACATTATGATAAAAGAACTTACTAGTGCGTTTTCAGGTTCGCCGGTAGGCCACACAAGACCAACAGAGAAAGCATCCGTAGGCCACCACCTTTTTGAAAAATGCAAAAACGCTTTTACGCCAGAGCATAAACCAATATCCTTTATCGCCTCAACTTTCTTTGGTGGGAGTTGCGGATCAAACAAGCTGTTAACATTATCTTTTAAGACTCCCACAGAAACGGTAAGAATGATATGGTCGGCTTTGTAGGTTGAACCATCCGAACAGTGAACAGACACTTGATCTTTCCAATGAATCTTGTCAACATGTTTGTTTAACATTATCTTGCCTTCTATACTGGGTTGCCGCTTAATCATAAAGTCCAATAAAGCCTTGAATCCATGTCCTTTCCACTCATAAGCTTTATTCACCAATGGTCTTTCGATTTCGGCTTTAGCCGACTTAAGGAGCCAGGAGGAGCCACCCCCATAAATCAAATATTCTTTTTCTATGAGATCTATAAACGATGATGCAAGCTTCAACTTTGGTGCATCAGACTTAAATTGGCTTGTGATGCTTTTTTTGTATCTGTAAAATATTAAATATTATCATTACCCTAGAACATAGGCCGACTTACTCTTTCTTCACTAATTCTCCCAAGCTAAGGTCATCAACTACGTTTTGTGGTGTAATCTTATATACCTCCACAAATAATTTCTCCAGTTTATTTGTGAATTCCTGATCTAGTCGTTCGCCTGATGGGGATTGGTAAATCCGCTTTGATGCGTCGATCGGCTCTAGCAAATCATAGCTTTTGACCATGTTGTAAACGAACGAAGAATCAGCTCCGGCGCATGCCTGCGCCCCTAGATCAGCCACTCCATCGCCGAATTCCACGGTATGGATTCTTCCCCCGATTCGCCCCTCCGCCTCGAGAATCACGATGTTGGTGATGTTGTTTTCCAACAGCTTCGAGGCCGCTGCGATTCCTGCTGCACCGGCCCCTACAATAATAACACTCGGCTCATCTTTGCACGCAGCGTTGGCGAACAAAGCAGCCAAAATAGAGAGTACTGCGAAAAGCGGCTTGCTTCCGACCATTTTCACTGCATGTACTGCTTCGGCTGGTCGCTTCACCTTACTGAAGACGTTGGATCGCGAATATCAAATTAAGTGGAGGCACTGGGGAATTCTTCGTGGTGTTCGGGACGCTACGTGCGAAGTGCAATGTCCATTGAACCGCCCTACCAGTCGGACGTGTTCGGCCACAAAAAGAAGTCGATGCGTGTCGCTCATAAACAAGTTTGCAGTTGGTCACGACTGCCGTAGGTGTACATTCTTGATAAAAATAAAAATATCGGGAGCTAAGTGGTCGCATGGATACACATATGCCGAAACACTTTATCTGTATAATTTACCGGCGAAGCATGAGTAGCATACGATTATCTTTCTTACAAAGAGTACACGCTAAATCCAAACTTTATCAGGGAGGTTGACGAGTATAAGCGACCAATTTAAGGTTTGCTTTGAAAAAGGTCAACAGTTTCAAGTTATTTTGATGCTTTTCTACCTAATAATAATAAATCGTTTCAATCCCAATTATTAAAGTGCGCAATTTGTTATTGCTGCAAAACTAGATGAGTTAAATTAAATATTACTACTATTTACTAATTATATAACTGGTTTCTATATAAGCTATATATAAGGTAAATATATATATCGCCTTCAACGGGATAACAGGGTCGCAAACATTCCGACATTTTAGTAAAATTGTCAATTTTTTCCCCGTTTTAACGTGCCCTTGTAAGAGAGGAAAAGAGAGCAAGAGAGGGAAAAAGTAGAGTGTGCGGGAGAAGAGATAGATAATCACGATTGCTACCGACTCCACTACAGTCGCAACTTACTAAAATCACCCGCTTATCGTCCTGTATCTAAGTACGGAACAACCTGATTTCAAATAAAAACCAAAACCATCACTACTACTCAAACATTTTATCTGATACTAAAAAACTTCTTGTACCCGAAGAAAAATTTTTAGAGATTCAAAATAATGCAGTCTTCCAAAAATGTATAAAGAAACCATTCCTTTACGTTCTATAGTTAGTGTACTTCATTTTTCCAACCACACCACAATTCTTCAACCTCTTAGAAAGCAAGCCTCATCCTTCGTTCGAAATTCCTACTATTTCTCAAAAATACTGAAAGTTTCTTTAATAAAAGCTGTAGTTTGAAGGAGTTTATGATCTAAGAATATCTAGGAAGAGGAGAGTATTGTAAGCTTAAAGCAAATAAAAATGGAAACTTTTAGAATTGGTCATGCAAAATCTTGAACATTAATGTGCCAAATCAGCTGGTAAAACACCATTTCATCTGGACCCCTGCAAAGTAAGATAGGGTTATTTAGGAGCACGAGAGCAGATATATAATGTTCGGTAGTGATAAAGTGATATGGATCTGACTTCCTAAGAGCCACTCGCATGATCCCAAGTACCAGATATGATATAATGACCTAGGGCTGCCTCTTCTCCAAGAAAATGGGCCCTCTAATAGATATTAAAGGTACGATAGACCGCTTCAAGACAAAGAGATTTTGAGGAAAAAGTTGCTTTCGTAAGCACCCTATAGTCCTTTCTAGGGGATTTCATCAGAAGAAAATCGATGTTTTTGATTGATCCAGCCATTATCATCAAACACATATAGGATAAACTAGAAAGAAGATTATCAGGTATAAAGGCATCGAATTCTTAGAAGTTCCAACAACTGAAGATGAAATGGAAGGCTTTTAATAAGCTCTTCGATTTTCTCCCAACTGGACGTCAGGCAGTTATCGATGTTGAGGGCTTCGGAACAAAGTACTAGTATATTTATTAGCCTTTACTGGACATAAATGTGTTTGTCGATTTCTTGTAGTTGTTAGAAATCATGTTAGCGTAAAAGAATTTTTTATTAGTAATAACTTAATGGTTTGTATTTAGTCGCATTGTTTGTTCTTAATGATAAAGACTAGATAAATGTTACAAATGTATCTCCTTCTTGTATAATCTCTGAGGAAATACAAAATTAGGGGACGTCAACATAACTGTGTACGGTACTATATACAGGTCAAATTTAAGCTGAATATATGAAAATTCTCTAGCCACAGGGAAAAGCGATAACTGTTCGGAACCTGCCACCATTTAAAGAAACGTGCCACAAAATCAATTTCATTCATGTAAAAACAATTGTTCCTATTGTCCAAGCTCATAAATGGTAAAATAAAACATTCAAACGATCACTCTCTTTCATACATTTTTGGTTTTCCTTGGAGGAGTAGATTCCGATTAAAATGCTACATTCTCTTAAAAGTGACACCAAAGCAGATGCAGCATCGTTGAGAATTAGCCCATAATACGCGAACGAAGTTGTTCATATAAAACCTTTTCAGAAAAGTTTCAGAACTGTTTTTGTAATTCTAAACGTGTGATATCCAAACACAAGAAAAGATGTTATTCAGTCAGCTGATATGCATTCTGAAGAGACGTGACCTTGAAAGTGTTTTTATATAAACTCACTAGGTGATAAGGTTGTGATTAGCAACTCGTTGTTCGGCTTGCTGGCGCATTTAGTTACATAAGTGACGTGAAGGACGCGTATTCTGAACAGAGAGTTAACATTAAGTTCTGTGCAAAAAGACGATGAGGTATTAGCGCTTTTAAATAGTATTAAATCATCTTAGACTCAGCCTTCTGTAGACATCACTTACCTTGTGAGGCAGTTACTACAAGAAGGCCGTTTTTTTACTGTACATATGATATCAGAAGAACTGAAATTAAATAGGGGTGTAAATCACCAAATTTCACGCAACGGAAACTTAATACAAAAATAGCTCCTCAAGCACCAAGAACCAAATTGACCTTACACTTGTGTTAAACATTATTTCCGGGGATGAAATTTGGTGCTACCAATATGACTCTCAAACGAAGCGCTGTGATAGATATGCTGAGAAGTATCCCAGCTTTCATAATCTCCAGAAACAGTGGCAGCTGCATAGGCAGTCGAAAGGACTATTTTAACAAAGCTTAATATTATTAGTTGGTAAATAAAATACATTTTTTTCGAGCCCTGCTATGGAACACACAAAAACTGACTCATTAACGCTCAGCCCAAACTGTTGAACGTAGAAACATAAAATTTAGGAAGTTTGTTCTCATTCTTATTTTTCTTTATGATGTAAAAGTTTAGTAATGTAGATTTTTTAATAATTCCACCCATACGAAAGTGAAAAAACTAGTTAAATGTATTATAAAAAATATTTTTTGTAGAAACTTAAATAGATATTATTGTATAAACTATTTATTAGAGATAAATAAAAACGTGTTGTAGCATTTTTCTAAATTTTACTTCTTAGGGGTGAAAATGAAAGGTTAAATAACTTCATAAAGCAGTAGAACTGGTCGCTAGAAGAACAAATGTTTGTTATCAGCAAATAACGAGTGTTAGATATTATTTATATATTTACATTTTATTATAGCTAGATTATAACGTAAAGGCCGCTTCGCAGCCTTGTTAAAGTATGCTTCTATGCGTGAGATGGTAAAGTTTTCGAGGGGTGTGCGTTGAGGCGCTTTGCGCCTTGTAAGAAGTGAACATAAATGAATATCCAATGAGTATAGAATTCTATCGATTCCTCTAGTTTTCAATTTTTTTCTTAGAATCCCAAAATTTTATTTTTACGTTATTATTACCTGCTAATACTTAATGTAAACGAACTAGGGAGACGTATATTCTTAAATACAAGTCTAGAATTTGTGGGTTTGATATTTTTATCAATTGTGTAACTTCTTCTTAGTCTAAATTGTCGCGTTAAGCACAAGGTGAGCAAGTATCAGATGGCATTTAGTTTTATAATTCTTACTTTCATCAATGTCAGAAAATGCATTTCTTCAATCTTCAATTTTAGTTTCATCTACAAGGTCTATATCAGATAAATTTTTGATAGCCTGCAAAAATAGTAATTGTGATTTTCATGCGATATTTCTTTTTAAGCTAAAAATATCTTTTTTAACATATCGTAAAAAATTTAGTTTATTTTTACTTATTAGTAATATTAGTCATTTTAATGTTTTAAAATGACTATAGTATGTTCATATATTGTTTAACGCAACGTGTTTTATTTAGTAAGCTGATTAGCATCGAATAATACCCATCACGACGAGGTATGCTCTCAAGAAGTTCATTAATGACATACTGCTATATCTTTTTATTTTTTTGTAGCTGTGTAAGTTTTCGGCTACCTTTTTAATTTTTCTATTTCTCAGTCGATGCTCTGATTTTTCTCTGGGTTGCTCAACTGGATATAGGTCTGAAAATTGAAAAGTGTTATCCTGTGATCGTTGAAATGCTTTTTGCCATTAGCAAAGCATACTTCAGATCATTATTTTGTTGAAAAATTAAATGCCTTTCGATTTTTTTGTGTACTGGACCAACTCCTTTAGTCAAAAAGCAATCCTATGTAATCACACTTCCTCCTTCGTAATTTAGGTTTAAAGTTACCTTTAAGAAGGCGAACATAGCATATTCTATTACTTCAAACAACAAAATAGAAAAAATTTATATTAAGTCGTTCTTTAATTTTTGTATTTCTTGACTTTATTAATTTTCCCTAATATAACTTCATCACCTGATCCTATTTTTGCTGATGATCGAGTCAGTATGGTTATTATATTTGTTATAACTTAATCAGTCATGGATCTGAGACTCTTGTATCAGACCATGTGTTCGAAGTATGTGTTATTAATTCGAAAGTCGTTTACTGGGCAAATTTCTATAAATCTTTCTCCGTTTTCATTAAAAGTTTTCTTATTAAACCTTTGTTTCACTCCGTTAATAGGTACGTTACCTACTCTAACGTTGAAATCTCCAAAAATGATTATTTTACTCCTAGCTGTTGTAGTATCTAAGAGATCTTATAGGTTCTCATATTTATTTATTATCTCTCTTTTTTACTTTTAGTAATGTTTGTTGTATGGACAGGGATGATATTTAGTGTAGTTTTCTAGTTTCAAGGTGACAATATTTTCTGTGTATCAGCAGGTCTACACCTCCCTGAGCTCTTTTGTTCTTCCCTACTCCGCTGTAAAATGACATAGTTTTTATTTTATTTTTATAAATAGCTGCCACAATTGTATAAATTAACTAAAATCCTTTTTTGTTGTTAATACGGAGAATTCCATAACACTTATACAACTATAGCAGCTAGAATAAACCTGTGCTTTTACAAAAATAGCACGATGTTATGCAACGGGGATGATTTTGATTTCATTGCAAATAGGATTTTTTGGTTCATTTCATAATTATGAGACAACTGTAGTACAGAAATAGTTAATAGCAGATTTTGATTTTAGTGGCATAAAGTGACACCTAAACAACTTTTTACTGCTACTTAATAATTGTTACCAAAACCTACATAATACTTTGTGATACATTATATATTACGAAGAACCTCTTTGTTTAAAGAGTTCCGTTGTTGTCTTGGCATACCATTGTCTTAAGTTTTTTAACCATGATATACGTCTCCTGATTGGACCTTCCATTCCTACTATTTTTGCTTGTAATATCAGAATTTTATATTTTTCGTGATTCCTCATTACATGACGTAGATATTCCAACTTTTGCCTTTTATTGTGGCGATTATTTCTCTTTTTTTATTTTTTCTAAAACTCTCTTGTTAGTTACGTGGTCAACCTATAAGAACTTTAATATGTGGCGATATGTCCACACTTAAAATGCTTCCAATCTTTTGCTTTTCGCCTCTGTTACGGTCCGTGACTCAATTCCGTACAAAAATGCAGAGAAGACATAACATGTGTCATAGATCCTATTGTATAGTTTGGTTCATATCTCTATATTTAAATAATTCTATTTATTCTATCTGGGCTGGTGCTTTTCCATCTCTTGTTCTTGACATACCTGCGGTAACTTCTTCTTTTGTTACTACAGGTCACATCATAAGATGGTTCTCTTTTTGTTTGGTCTTGTATTACTGAATATTTTTTTATGTAATTTTCCCATATCTTTAGCTTTGATGTTAACATGGTCATTCATTCAAGTTATAACACCTCCGTATTTTTTTCTCAGGAATGGAAACAGATAGAAAGGTTAGAATAATCTATTTGGTTTCTTATGATGTATTTTTCCGTGTCCACTAGGCTGATCCACGTGTATAAGCTTCTGGATGGAAGTTAGAAAAACGTGTTTGTTGCTACATATTTCTCTTCTGTACAAAATTAAATTAACCGTTCTCCTCTTAAATTTTTCCCCAAACCATACTTGCCTATATATTCACCATCTCTGCCCTATCCAATCTTCACATTGTAGTTGCCCATAATAATTATTAGTTTGTGCTTTTTATTTGGTTTATTACTTCTACGATCTCATGGTAGAATATTTTAATTTGTGCATGTATATTGAACAATATTAATGTTAGTTATTTCTGTTAGCAGCAATTTGTTTGATATAGAAATAAAGTTGTACACGTATTTCCTGGTTTCTTCCGACACAATAACTCCCACTCCATATTGGTGTTGGTTATCTTCTCTATCTGAGTGATATATCGTATGCTGTTTATTACGCGTTTGCCATTTTCTGGCCACCTCATTTGACTAATGTCCATTATATCTATTTTCATTCTTTGCATATCTTGGATGGTATTATAAATTTTTCCTGGCCTGTACGTGTTCTTGACATTTTGAGTAGCTATTCTGAACGTCTTCCTATCCTTCTCTGCCATTTTCACAGCTTTGTTCACCATTTCCTCCGGACATCCAATTGGGGAACTTTTAAGTTTTTTTTTAATTTTTATAGTATTTAGTTTTGAACACTATTATGATGATGATACTAAGGATCTTTAGTGCAGTAGTTTCCTTCTTGCCTTCTGCATTCTTATACTGTTGATAACGTACATGATTCATCCGTCTTTGAGGCCAATTTCTTGGCCTCAGGACAAAACAGTGCCTTACCTCCGTTGGTTCATCCACCCTACGCTGTAGACCATCTCGTGGGGAACCGCTTATACCGGAAGTCAGTGGGTTATCTGTGCTAGCATTTTGCCAGTACTCGCTACATCTATCGAGCATCCCCCTATCCGCCACCTGGAGAGGCGCCCAGCTGGAGACGAGCAACCCCACTGGGTTATATTGATAGTATATTCTCAAATTTGCTGCTGGTTGGTATAACATTTTGTAGTAATCAGCATAGAAAATGAAACATGTTACGTTAAACAATACATAAGCATATTACAATAATTTTGAAGTAGTAAAATGACACAATATTTACTAATATGTAAAACTAAATTGAATTTCCTGCAATATGTTTCAAAAGGACATTTTTAGCTTGAAAATAAATGTCTTGCGACAATAAAAATTACTGCAGACTATCAAAAATTTATCTGATATAGACTTCGTAGATAAAGCCAAAATTGAAGATGAAAGAAATACATTTTCTGACACTGGTGTAAGAATTATAAAAGAATTAGACAAAAATAAGTTTGAGAGTTACAGTGTTAGAAGAGAATGTATAACTATCTGACACTTGTTCACCAGCTCATCACCTTGTGCTTAACGCAACAATTTAAACCGAAAAATAATTTATACAGTTAATAAAAATATCAAACCTACAAATTCTAGACTTGATGTATTTAAAAGTATGCGTCCCCTTAGTTCATTTGTATTAAATATTAGCAAATAATAATAATGTAAAATTTTGGGATTCTTAAGAATAAAAACTAGAAAAATTCTATACTCATTGGATATTCATTTTTGTGTGCTACAATAACTCATCATTGTTAAAAATAAATGGTTTTCTAAACCTTACACATACGATTCATTTTCCTGAAACGTATTTAACTTTTTGATGTCCAAATTGTATATAAATATTCGAAAGGCACCTAATGAAGCAAATAAAATATATTAGATCAAACAATTTTTAAAACGTCTAAAATATTAGGTTCCAAAGTGTAGATTGGCAGTATTTACCAAAGCAAAGATAAAAGGTGAGTTTAATAATAAAACCAAAATGTGGATCAGGTGTGATTTGGTAATTGGTTACACTTAGGACATAAATTATAGAAGAAAAAATACTATCAATTTTGTTTAATCGGTACAGATGTGAAAAACAGAAGAAATGTACTGAAAGAAAAGAATAAATTTTGTGCTTAGCTGCAATAAGCTTTTATAACCAATATATGAAAGAATTATATTAATTTAACGAACCAAATGTTTACGCTACTTGATATAAACTGCAAGTCTTGTGTCATTTGCAAAGTGCTGAAGACATCGGCAGTTAACAGCTAAATAATTAACAAAGAAATAAATGAAAAAACAAATAATTTTACTTCCCCTCTTTTTTTTATTCAAAAAATAACTTATTTTATGTGAAACAAACAAAAACATGCGTTAAAGAAGATCTTTAGGTGGACTAGAACAGATATCTGAAATGTCAGGAACTATCTACCGATAGAAATTTCTACCAGAAGTAAATGTACTAGATGTACTCAAAGAAAAAGAGAAGATACCAAGTGCCTTTTTCTAAATACTGTTTTACACTATACCATACCTTAGTAAATTTTAGATTTTCATAATACGTTATAGAAGAAGGCTGGTGTGTACTATGTTCGAGAAAGTCTTTTTTGAAATGATTAGGTAACTGGAGACGTAGGATGATTAACGGTTTAAAAATAAGAAGCAAACGTTAGCCATTTTCTTCAGTAATTGGGATTTGCGGTCACTTTCCTATTGCCTTTACTTCACCAATGATGCTGCCCGTGAAATGAAAATGGGAGCGACTGTTTTCTTTGGCAAATGTCGCTCTTCCGTACGACCAAAAAATGTTAGTACATGAAGTTTAATATTTGCTTGTTAGTTTGATCTATGAAAGTTTTCCGCAGAAGTTAATGAAGATAATCGTCTTCAACCGCGCGAATAAAGTCGGAAATTTTATTGTTGGTCATGAAAACCGTTTGTATACTTTGCTTGTTCAGTATACTGCCTATTCTGTACATGGTGATGTATCATCTACCAAATGGCACCCTTAATACATTAGTGCTATGATTTTTGTTTTCAAGTTTCTGGAAAACTGGTACCAAGAGGGGTAAATTAGAAGCGCGGAAGGAAGAGCAGTAAAACTACTAATCTTTATTACATACATTATTTTTTTAAGACTATTTCGGTTTAAATTTATATTTAATTGTAATCAATTTCAAAGAGGCTTATGATTTTATTTAATTGCTTTGCTTAAAATTCCCATTAGTATTTGCAAATTGTCCTTTTTTGGTACAAAAAGCAAATTATCTGAAACTGACAACTGCGGGAAAAATTCTAATTTGTAGCGATTGCTACAAATAGAACTTTTTCAGTTGCAATTTTAAGGGAAGTAACTAAATAAGGATTAGTAACAAAAATGTTGACAATATACTAACCAAAATTTAAAACTTAGTCAACCAAAATTCACAAAGACTTAAGTATATGTATAGAAATACGAAAGATTGGGTCGAACATACCATAAATGACCTTCCTTGAGATACCTAAAGAAAATATATGGCGTATGGAAGTACTAACCGTACCATTTTATTTGATATATACAAAGTTAAAATAACTTCTTTGAGGGCTCAAAAATTACATTAAAATCTGTACGACGGGAATTTTTTACGTTTTATAATTTAATTTTAAATTTTGTAAAGACACGTACGACTTGAAATAGACTGCTGAAAATTAAAAATTGATTGATAAAAGGCTCAATTTTAATTAGTCAAATTTAAGCCGCTTTTACAAATCGTACATATGAGATGTAGCTCATGGGAGAAACATACTCAAATATTTTGGGAATAAATGCTTGCCTTGAATCGGAGATCGCAAAAAATCTGCTCGCCTCGGGCTTTGGTGCCATTTTTAAGCCCAAGCAAAAATTATTTTTGATGCTATACCCCAACCTCCTGCATTTTAAATTAAATCGAACGACAGATGGTTTGGTGTTGTGTAAGTTTTTTAAAATATTCTAAAGGAGCCTGTGGACAGTTATAGGTGGTTTTTCTCATTTGGTATTAATGCAAGACTTAAAATTCAAGACTGCTAACAGTTTCTGGAAGTGTTTTACAAAAAAGGAATTTCCCGCGCCTGCGAGGTCACTGCTGACCACTAGTTTCAATAGCCACCGACGTATTTTCCTGCACATGTACTAACGAATAAATAAGCACCTTGCCTATAATCAATTCCAACGGTTAATGTCTTAGGTGACCTCAAGCACTCAAGAACAACCTGCTTAAGCGACAATTTTAAACAGACAAACAAAACAGTCCGTCAAACAACTAAACTAGTTTGTTACAGACCGCTTCTCTAAAACATTTTCATAAACTCTCGCTCAAAAATATTTAGCAACACCATTTATGTGTTCTTTGCATTAAGTGCGCTACTCGCCCACATATGTTATAACTGACATGCCGAGGTCATTGCTGTAGAAGCAGGTGCGGCGGTAATCTCGGCTGCTGTAAAACTTTTAGAATATAATACCACCAACATTCAGGGAAGCAGAATAACAAATAGAGAAACAGATTAATAATGCAGAATTCGGCGACGTAATTGTTTATTTAGGCGCATAAATGTGCAGAGAAGGTCTAACAGCATCGTAAACTTTAGAAGTACAGTAAAGAAGTTTGTTTGTGTCGCTAGGGAAAAAGTTAGATTTATCAATCACCAGTGAACAAAAAACTAAATAACTAAAAATAAATAAAAGTGAGTTAAACAATTGCGTGATGAATAGAAAAGATAATGTTGAATAATTCTATGGTTGAAGAGCATACAGAATATACGTGGTATACCTCAAAAATTACAATTACAATTATAATAAATTTATATAAAGGAGTCTTTTAATGAAAAGTATCATTGCAAATTTCTTGCTATTTTAGGCTTCTATAACTGAAAGGGAAGCCTAATAAAATCGGTGCGGACATCCGTCGCGACTTTCAACTCTAGAACTACTGAACCTAAATACATAAGGGGGGTATCATTCAAAAGCCTACAGGCTAGCGGGTTCACATCCGCGAGCTGGCATAAGTGTCCTACAACAATGCAATAAGGGTTTTCAGCGGACCCAGCTTCTAATACGTCATTCCTTATATTTTTTGCTCAAGCCGACTTCCAAGCTGGAGACCAGCTTCTATTTCTAACATCTGTCACGCCTTATAATTTTTGACCTGTGATAGATAGAGACATGACGTTTTCAGTATTCAACTAAGGACTATAAGTCAATTCCAGACGTCAAACATCAGTCTGATAGAAAAATGTCTAGACTGGTTTGACCGGAAGTAGCCGCAATTGGTGGAAAAGGAGTTCTCCGTCCGTACCTGTTTTATCTCATAACAATAGAGCTATTATTCTTTGATATGTTAGTAGCAAAAACTATATCGTTAACAGAAACGAAACAATACACATTTGAACAATGTATCGAAGTTGTAAAAATCCATTATGAAAATAGCAAACATTTGCCGGAAATATTTTTAAAATGTTGTACACATTTGGTCTTCAATTTGGTATAGTCTCAATATACTTGTATTACAGGCTAACTGCGCAAATTATCGTGCTTTTTTTTAATAAGCTAAAGCCAGGTGAGCAACTGGAACAAGCTTAAATAATCTTTTAATTTTCGAAGAGAAAATCAGATTCTATACATATGGTTAGTCCGGAAGTATCTTCTTTAAGTAATATTTGTCTTATCTCCCTAACTTTCTAAACTTATAATTCTATCTCCTCCTAGACGCTTCAACCGATTTCCTTGAAACTTGTACACCACATTCACAACTATATTTGCTAATTCTGCGCAAAAAATCAGCCTTCTAAGTTTAACTGTTTTTAAATTATTTAAATATTTTGATTATTGTCGCAGAAAACCAGATGATGGCTGTTTGGTTTGTATTGTGTTTACTCCTCTCTTTAATAAACACCGTGACATCAATGCTAAATTACATTGGTGGCATTTGTAATGTTCAAATATGTCATGTCCTCCCAATGTTTCTATTGTTTGTAGTGTTAAATGTACGCAAAACATGTGGAATGTTCTACACGACTGCCTGGCGTCTAGATCAAGCTTCGTCGACGAAGCCTGCGGAGTTCTCTTGTCGCAAATAATTAAATAAAAACACAAGTATTTCAGATAATCGTTTATTTCTTTAACATTCTTCAAAATCGTCTCTTCCTGCATCTACACGGCATTTTCAACGTGCCTGCTACGCTCTGAAGGCTTCCTGGAACGCGGAAACTAAAATGCTGTTTATGGCCTTGGTGGCGGCGGTTTGGACCCTCTTCACCGGCCCGAAATGGGTTCCGTTCAGACTGGATTTGAATTTTGGGAGCAGAAAGAAGTCGAACTGTGCGGCGGTTGGGCAAATTTTTCTCGTTTGCAAATCTTCAAACACAATTTCATGCACTGCCGTTTTTGATAAATTCAACTCCTGTGCTGTCAAAGGCTTAAACGCCGATTAGAGTCCCGAAATTGTTTTACTTTTACCAAGTTTTCATCACTACGGCTGGTTAGCGAACGTTCTTTGCGTTCTTCGCCTTCCAGGGCTTTTCTTCCCTCACGAAACATCTTCTCATTCAAAAATCCTCGTTTTTAATATGGCTTCCTCCTCGTAGGCTTCCCTTATCAGGTTCAAAGTTTCAATGCTGGATATCTTTAGTTTGACAAAAACTTCACTGCAAAACGTTGCTTTAACATACGCTGCATGTCGAGTCCGTGACGCGCCACCATTTGCGGAAGCGAGATCCTCAAAACTCGGAGGCAACTGAGCCGGTTCGCATTCTTTACCTAAGACCCCCTCATTATCCATCCCTCTAGCCTTTCTAGTTGGCTAAAAAATTATTTCTAATACATTCCGGACAAACCATGTAATTAGTTGGATTTTTAAATTTGCTTTAGTTTTCGCGATTTGAAATAAAATGGTGCTTTTTCCATTGTATACTTTCCATAAACACATTAGGAGCTCTCTAATGATTATATTTCAATTTGTGTTATTCAAACCTCATTCATAAGTATTCTGTGATTGATTGAATCACCACATGACCCTACAAAAAAAGGAAAATATACTAAAACTTTTTCGTAAACTGTTCAGTTAAATAAATAACTTTTACCATAGTGGTACACAATATTAGCACATTTTTAGGTAGTTAATGCAACATTTGAATTTCGGAATAAACCAAACGAAAAGACATCGATTTATTTGCGAAAAAAGATTAATAAACTATGAAAATAAGTTACATATTTTTTTATACCCAAAGAGCAATAACATCTTAAAAACTACAAAAATATTTAAAGATAAAATATAATACTAAGGTTTTTCATAGACATTAATCAATACAATAGTAAGACGACAAACTTGAGTTTTGACTACATCTTCTTCAAGTCGATCTTAGTCGTACAAGCACAGATAAATAACATGTTGCATAAGAGAAAAATATAGCCAAGTTTAGTAAACCAATAGATCTCTAATTTCTGACAAAGAATGTTCACAAGGAGGAGTTTTATTACCCTAGTGGGGGACGTGCACCTCATTGAAATAAATAAGAACAACAATTATATCCAGAAGTATGCTGATGATACAGCTAGTCTTAAAACACATTCGGATTGTTCTAGATATCACAAAATACGGGTATATTTAGAGAAACCTAAGTGTATATTTTCATAAAACAGCACCTGTACCATTTTCGAGAAGAAAAATATTGGGTAAGTAGTAAGGCTAAGTAATTTAAAATTATCTTAGATCCATAAGATCTTTGAAGTCACATATAAAAAGCTACAAAAAATATATATATAACGCTTAGGACAGAACCTATAGTTACCTATAGACAGTCAGTGTAGTGACTTAAAGTAAAAAAAAACGCGAGTCAAGTTGGTGACTTATCTATATGTGTACTTATTACAAATGTGATAAAAAGTAAGCTACAGCTATAAAAACCCACTAAGTTTACTCCACATAGATAATTTAAACAAATAAAAATTAAGGATAGCAGCCTTTAATCAGAAATGCAATAGAAATTGGCAACTCAGCTCAGTTCCCAGTCATACCAAGGTAAGAGCAATTGTTACAAACCCACCACTGGCAATAAACACTAACACTATGCTATCTAAACAATACTTTAGTAATTTTTTAGTCTACTTTAACTGACATGAAAAACTTGTACAACAAATATATCTAAAACCAACACTGATAATACAGCTGAAATTAGGGAGAGTAGAAAGACCGCATGTTCTTCAAGTAAGTGTACGTTCGTTAATCTGCAATAAATGCAGTTTATTACTATTATTATATACACACATCCAAAGCCTTCCTGAAAAGCTTTACATTGCAGTTACCAACATTTCTTCTGGCATACTAGTAATTTTTTAGCAAATATTCAGCTCGGCTACCGTATAAATATTTCGAACGTAGACTTCTGACCTAAGGTAACCCCTAATAAACAAATTTGGCGAGAGTGGGAATTGAGAGACATAACCGAAACGTGAGATTACGTGTTGGAGTAACATAGCATAACAATATAGCCCTTCTTTTTCAAAAACCAGCGATCCCTACTGTTAAAAAGCCACACTCTACAAATTTCAGCCCCTAGAGATTAAACTTATTTCTTCTACCGCACAAACCACTTGCCGGACATCCTAGATATAATAATACATAAAAACCTGCAACTGCCAATAAACCAAACCGTAATAACTGAACTTGACTCTGATAATCTGCCGGTAATATTCACTCTTAACTGTACTCCCTATTATTACCCGGAAATTCCAAGGCTAATCAACGGATCAGTTAACTGGGAACTTTTCGGTAATATCATGGACGAACAAATCAAGTGCCCTCTTACCATATCTACCACAGCTGAAATTGATGGAACCATTGAATTCTTCAAAGAAACAACAAATGAGGCTATCAAACAATCTACTCTAGTCTCTCAAACACGCAAACCTGTCAATAACCAAACACCCCCACACCGAATTTTAAAATTAATAAAAGAAAAAACTCCACCCGAAGGAAGTGGCAACGTCTTACGAACCCTGCAGATAAACACCATCTAAATGTGCTGATCCGGCAGGTTAAAAACGAACTCGATCAGTTCAGAATAAACTCTTATAAACAGTATCTAGAATCGCTTGAACCTGGAGACGCCAACATGTGGAAAGCCACCAAACGGATCCTGAAGCAACCCACGGTCTAAACTAAAATACAATGGCCAAACAATATCGGAATATAAGGACAAACCTGAAATATTCGCACAACATCTCGAAGCAACATTTACCACTGCATATTTTAATGATCCCAATCATATCAGACAGGTTGAAATAGAATCTCAAAATATTACACCCCAAGAACAAATGCTAGATAACCCTATCTCCCCAACAGAAATTAAAGAATGCATAAAAAAACCAAAAAAGCACCAGGAATCGACATGATCCCCAACATAATTTTGAAAAATCTACCGCAAAAAAGTATATGTTTACTAACAGCCATATTTAATTCCTGCTTAAGATTGGGTTAATTCCCTACCGAATGGAAGCGAGCACTAATTCAAATGATTCCCAAACCAAATAAACCGCATGACAATCCTAACAACTATCGATCCATCAGCCTGTTGTCCACAATTTCTAAAGTTTTTGAACGAACCATTCAAAGCCGATTAAACCAGTTTTTAGAAGATAGTGCAGTCCTGCCCAAATTCCAATTTGGTTTTAGAAGCGCGCACTCTACTGGTCATCAAATCTTACGACTCACTGAGATAATTGAAAAGGGTTACGAAAACAAAATGCATACGATAATGGCACTTGTAGATATGGCACAAGCCTTTGATCGTGTATGGATAAACGGCTTATTATACAAAATGAAAGATTTGGCAATCCCTGTTTACCTATTAAACATAGTTAAATCATTTTTAACCGACAGAACGTTCCAGACAAGAATAAAAGGATATACCTCATCAGTACGTGAAATCAATGCGGGAGTACCGCAGGGATCCGTACTGAGTCCCTTGTTATTCAATATTTTCATGCACGATGCTCCTACAACACCAAACTCTGACATCGCAATGTATTCCGACGATACAGCAATCATAACTCAAGACTACGACATTAACCTACCCGCAAACAATCTGCAACAAAGTCTGAATCATCTTAATTCATGGTTTAACAAATGGTTTATACGAATTAATCTCAGCAAATGTGATGCCAAAATCTTTACCTTGCGTCACCAACAAGACCCACCTAACATCGTTATCAATAATGTACCTATCCCTTGGAATCCGAAAGATAGCGTGGTGAAATATCTAGGGGTCTTTCTCGACCGTAGATTAACATGGAGTTTCCACACCAATAAAAAACTGACTGAATCATACGCAAGACTGGCCATGCTCTATCCCACCATCAACAAGAAGTCAACATTAAAAATAAAATGTGGGGTTCTCATCTACACGACCATCATTCGACCAATTTTTACATACGGGTGCAGTGTCTGGTGCGCGACATCAAAAATTAATCTTCGCAAACCCCAAGTGTTAAAAAATAAAATTATCCGTATAATAACAAATGTACAGTGGTACGCAAGAAACTCGCAGCTCCACCGAGAAACAGGAATCCTGACAGTGGAAGAATTCATAAAGAAAACAGCCCAAAAATTTTATGATAACATAAATCAATGCAGTGGTGCGGTTCACTACAACTTGGGCACTGAAAACTTACACACCAGACTTAAAAGGAAGTTACCCGTTGATGCCCTAAATAGCGAGAATAACTAATTTAATTGTCAAAATCACAATGAACTATCTATTTTAGTGATATAAATGTTAAAAATATTTTAACCTTGCTATGTAATAGCAAATGTAATGCAGATCTGGCATAACCCCTATTAAATTAAAAAAAAACACACTAAACTGTAGCTTTAGCACTATGGAGAGATTCGTGGGTTCTATGCTGTCCAAGATCTGTAATCTTGCTTATTCATATAAAAAATGTATCTCATCACTCACCACAAATACATCATAAGCAATCATTTTAAGCGTCTATCTTGAAGAAACCTTTGAACTGTCGTGATTTTGTGCAGATGAAATTTTAGCTGGCCATGCAAGAAGCGCTGTAGTGAGCTATAAAACTTAAAGTTGCAACACAAAGTCTAGGAAAACACTAGGAAACACCTAGGAAACACGGGGCTCTGAAGAATCGACCTTCTCACTCCCTCAACATTTTCTGGAGTCAGTCGTATGGGGCTGATTTTTTCTCCATAATTGGTCCAGTGGTGTTAAACGATTCAACCCATAGGAATATTGTTTCACGACCAGGAATTGCTCCATCACGTGCAACTTTGACGCAAAAGACATTGAACAGAATATTAGCAATACTGTTTTTTCTAAAGTAATTGTACGACGGCAAAAATGCAACGCTTCACATTTTACTGCTTCAGTAGCCATGGAATTAAAATGAAATTAAAATTTAGTTAGAGTGATCCCACCTCGTTTAATTGTTAAATATTTTCGAGCTAACGATTTTTGGGCTAATGAATTTTAAGTTAATGCACGTGAACGCCGTCTCGGCCCGACAGTCAAACATAGTAGAGGCTCTATTATGGTCTGGGACGCTATATTATAGTATTCGCATTACATGGTCGGATCATAGCGGCAATGTATAGAGAACTCTTGGGTAACCAGCTCCACCCAATGGTGCAAACTTCATTTCTAGACAGGAATACCATATTGCAGGATGATAATGCTCCTATTCACACTGCTGGCCCTGTTTAAAAGTGGTTTCAAGAGGTTCAACATCTTTTTTTGTCCCGCCCATTCCTCAGACCTGAATATCATTGAAACTCTGTGGGCTGTTTTGGAAAACAAGTTTGACGTCGTTTTCTTTCTCCTTTGTCTCTACCTAAGCTGGAGGCTGTGTTGCATAAAGAATGACTTAAAATTCCACTCCCCGCTATTCAGGACTTGTAGCATCGGTCTATTCCGTCCAGAATCCAAGCCTGTTGATGTTTCGACTACCACAAGTGTTTCCATTATTTTGTCCAATACCTCAAACTGAGCGCTAAAGTTCGTCATCACATTATGCGGAAATTCTATGGGATTTGAGCCACTTCATCTCGAATCCATTGTTTAAAGGGCCTCGGCTGTTCTCGGTGGCCCATCCTGGTAAACTCTACTCTTCAAATAACCCCAAAGGAAGCAGTTACACGCCGTGAGGTCTGGCGAACGAGAAGGCCACACTATCCCCCGTTTCAAGGGACGTCATATTTCAGATGTAATTTTTAAAAATTAAATTATAGAAACCTACTTATCTTAAATGCTTTTTTATATACTTTAATATGGTTAAAATAAGTTTAAGAAATATTTAATACTTTTTTAAAACCTTCCGTTATTCTGCCCCACACATTATTAAAAAACTATTTTTATGTGATAGATATGATCACGTAAGTGTTTTTTAATTGGTTGTTTATTTACTACACGCGCTTAATAAATAATTGTCTTAAAAATTAAATGTACAAACTTATTATCGTCTCAGCTTCCCGAAACTCTTATTGAACCGCCCCATCTATGGTCCCATAACGCATAGGACTTGTGGCTTCCCAGCAAAGAGCAACTATAGTTTTTTATCAGGCCCTGAAAGTGGTTGCAACAATATATTCCTGCTGGAAGACTATCGTTTAGTGCAGAAAGACAAAGAAAAAATACTACTAATTTTTTTATAAAACACAGATATACTAATACCGCAGCACAGCCGTCGGTTTGGTAATGTTTTGAGCAAAAAGTATATTGAAAGCCAAC